>RYFJ01000185.1:0-302688 GCA_003991445.1 Oryza meyeriana var. granulata | reverse complement strand
GCAGCGATATTGCTGGGCCAAGCCCCATGCCCGACACGGTGGCGCCAGGTCTGTCGCTGCTGGCTAGTCTTCGCCTCCCATGACGCGACCGACAACCTGCTGCTTGCCCGCTGTTACCACGGATCGCCGCGCACCTCGTTCTCTGCGCCCAAGACTGTTGTGTAATCGCGTGACCCTGTTCCGTAAACAAGGAACACGCTCGAGGTCAACTCCTCCCCACGCCGTTCCTTGTCGCTGTACCGCGAATCCCGTGGACCTCGCTCCACGCCATAACCGCGCCGTCCCTTTATCCTCCAGACCGATGGCCAGTCAACCCTCCACAGCCCCTGCCGACCTGCTGGTCTGAAGCCCACTGCCGCGGCCCCCTTGCAACCATCGGGCCAATAGTTGCGCACGGAGTTAGCTCCTCCCCACGCCACTCCGTTGCTGCACCTATAAAACCAGCCGCCGCTCCTCCACAGCGTCCTACACCAACGTCTCGCCACCCCGTGATCTCCTCCGTCGTGCCATCCCCTCCCAAACCCGCTCGCCACAAAATCCGCCTCCGCCCAGTTCCCGCGCCCTCAACACGGCGTAGCCCTCTACCTCTCTGAAACCACCGCAGTCGCCACCATCTTTGCTTTACCCCGTCGGAGCTCTGTGGCCGCCCCGTTATGGAGAAGACGCTGCCACAGCTTGCGAGCCCGCGTGTGCGAGCCCTACTCCACCCCCAACCTCTCCATCCCATCCCCACTCTCCACTTCTTGGACGTGACAACTTCTCCACCGGGCTCTACCCCTCCTGGCCGCCTCAGCCTGGCCTGGAACCCACCGGAGCTCCATCGCCCCCAACCCAATCGAGGCTGCTAAAAGTGCATCTAGCCCCTAAGTGGCTTTTGGTGGATTAGTGATAAAACGGTTAAGGGACTAATGAGTTTATCAAGAAATCTGCAGAGATTAGTCCCAGGTTGCTTGGTGTGGTGCATGGAGACCCCCCACAAAAAACATGACGCAAAGCCGGTGCGAAGCAACTCAGAGTTTATAATTTTAAATTCTTTTGAATTTTCTTTTGAGTCGTAGGAAAGCCGTACTATCAAGAGGGTTGGCAAAATAGTGTTCCAAGAGCTACTCAAGTGCTTAAGATCCAAATAGCTGGAGTTCATCACTTTGGCACAACACATATACTTGAGTTGGGCAATAGTTTCCACTGTCAGGGTCGGGAGGTTCCTACCTAGAGTCGGAGGCTTCGACAACATTCTCGGCCAGAGTCTAATTGTGGCTGGAGTTTCTACCCCTGGGGTCAGAACCTCCTGCCAAAATCTGTGAGTTACGCTAAGTGACATATGCCAATGCTATAAAGCCTAAACTTTGTTTCTAGCCGTTGCTTGACCATTCCACTCTTATTTCACTGTCTCCTAGCTTCTCCTAAGCTCTTTTGAGCTTTCCCAACTAATTCAGTACCATCACCTTGTGATTCTTTGATGAGGATCTAGTGAGGAATTGAGTGATTTTTGTTGAGAGAAAACTAAGAGGATCTTGTGCACTTGAGGAGGACGCAGATCAGTTGCTTTAGAGCTTCATTTTCTCTTGAAGGAAAACCTCCTAGATCGGTTAGGTGTCGCCCGCAAGCTTCCTTGAGTTGTGGATTGTCCCGGGAAGAGTTTGTGAAGGTTAACCTCGCTTCCGCAAGGAAAAGAGGTAAATTCGAATAGATACCAAGCTGGTCTTCGTTGTCGCTTGGTGAGGCAAGAGGTCAATTGAGACTCGGCTCTTCTAAGCTCCTCAACGGAGACGTAGGATCTTTGTGATCCGAACATGGAAAAAAAATCTTTGTGTCTTCCTTGTGCTTGCTCGTTATTGTGTTCTTTTTTGTATCTACACTTGCCTGCATCCATCTCCTACTTTATTGTTTGTTCTAGACTTGATCCCTGTCATTTTATCCATTATTGAAGTGTCTTGGTAGAGTCAGAACACCAGGGTTAGAACCTCCGGTGTTCTAGGCCAAAACCTCCGGCCAGTCCTCTCGGCCAGGCCGAGAGAGCCGGTCGGAGCTTCCTACCTTTGGGGTCGGAGATTCCTACCAGAATTTTACCGCTATATTTTAAAGAATTTTCAAGAACGCCTATTTCACCCTCCCCTCTAGGCGACATCAACAAGCTTTCAGCTGCCGCTCAGCTCTGCCGTTTAGGCCGCTGCTTGGGCTCTCTCACACCGACGCTGAGCTACCCCTACCACCGACAGCCATCGCCGCCGCCGTTGCCATAGCCGTTGCTCGTGTCTACGCCGGTCTCCTACCTCGATGCGAAGAAGACAAAGAGAAACGAGCAGACGAGGAGAAGAGGAGAGGAGAAATAGACACTGACGTGTGGGCCCTCCCGGTCCCACCTCCTCTAAATCACCTTGAATGGTAATCCACCCCTCAAACGAGGAGAAGAGGAGAGGATAAATAGACACTAACATGTGGGCCTCCTGGTCCTACCTCCTCTAAATCACCTTATACGGTAATCCACCCCTCTAATCTCCTCCCTAATACATCACCGACATGTGGGCCCGTTCTGTTAAGAAATCCAAATAACCCTCCGTTTGAGATAAGTTTCAATGACATGGGGGACCCACTCCTTAACCCACTCTAATAGCCTCCATAGGTCCATGGGCCAATGATTCGTGGGCCGCCTCACCCAGTCCTTGCTCCTGGGCCACCATGGGCCATTGCCTTGTGGGCCGCAAGGCCTGCCCACTCAATCGGCTCACGCCCGTGGGCCGAGGCCACCATCCACCTCCCTCCCACTACTCCGTGGACTTAGTCCACTACCAACCATAGACCCCTCCCTCCCTTTATCTCAGTGACAGTGGGCCCCAACTGTCAGCCTAGTGGGGCATATTCCTTTAGATTGTTCCTTTTTATTTTAATAAATCTTTATTCTCTATCTAGAAATTCGATTAAAACTTCAAAAACCCATATCTCCTCAACCGTAACTCCGTTTGACTACATTCAACTTCTAGAAATTTTCTAAAAATGAGATATATCTAAGGGCACTATTAGTTTATAATGAATATCATTTATTTGTAGGTTTTTGTGTTGTTTTCTCTCATGGATCGCATAGCGGACGTTCCGGAAATTCGCCCGTCGCAAGGATTTCGAGGTTTAATTCGACAACTAAGACCAAGGCAAGCCACTCTTCGATCGTTTTGCTCCTAATTTATGAAATGTGTTGATTGCAAAATTACATAATTAGTGGACACTTTAATTTGATCGGTCTCGGTTTACGTGCAACCGATGGATCTACCTATTAGTTGCATTATATTCTATAGGATGTTGTAAACCCTTAAACTCCTTGTTGCTCCACTAAAATGGTACCTTGGTACCCTCAAACCCCCACATGCGCTAATAAATGATGACTTTGGGAAAAAAAGGATGAGAACTGTTTTGGAAAACCCGACACTTGGTGTCGGGGGGTTTGAAAGGAAAATGTGGTATGCGAAAGATCACGATGCAGTATTACTGCTTGTGTGGCTTGGTTCCATATTCACATATAAAGAACAATTCCTTGGAGAATTCCATCCAAGCATTTTACAGTGCGACCACACGGGTTTTGTGGGATACCCCTAAGAAAGTAAATTGTTAATTCATGTTTATCTTTAATGCCTGTGATTGTGGAACGTCGAGAATCAGGAGACGAAGTTGTGTGTTCTGATGTTAGCCCTTTGTGGCGCTTGCCTCTATACGTGGCAATTACGGTGCTGATAGGTATAGGAGTATCCCTGGTATATCCTGAGTAGATGATGGTTGTTCTTACCTGATGCTTGTTGTAGACTCGACTAACTATGTGGCATGGGATATTCATGGGTTAGCTTTGGAAAAGCCTTGTCATAAACTTCTGGTGCTGGCGAGCATCAGAGTAAGCTTCGTGTCATGTGGGTAAAGCGTGCAACCTCTGCAAAGTTTAGCTAAACTGTTCGAACAGTCGTGCCCACGGTTAAGGGCGAATGTGAGGTGATTCTTTTAGCGTAGTTTTGTTTTGCATGTGCTTTGTGAAACCGGTTTGTGGGATGGAAATCATTACCAAAGTTGGTCGGTGTGACTAACGGATGACCTGAGTGATTTGAAACGGTCCTGTGTGATCTGAGATGTCAGACGACATCATAGAGTAGGCTTCCCGAGAGGAAGCGGATGACTAAGGGTGTAAACAGCTCGAAAAATCCATGGTATAAGATGTGATGAGCAGATTCACGCAGAGATGAGATAGCTAATGGATGCATTTGAGAAAGTGAAGATAAACTAATAGTTGAGAGAAAATAAATAAAACTAAAATTTTGCTTTTCGCTTGAGTTGTTGCAAAGCAACTTGCGGATAGATCGAGACGGTGAGTCTCCTTCCAAATAGATTTATAAAAATCCCATACTTAGAATTTGGAAAATGTTTTAAAGAAAAGACTTGCAAAATAAATCCAGCCTCCCTTTGAAGCTTGCATATTCATATTTTCTAGTAGCCCGTGGAGTACAAAAGTACTCACCCATCTATTGTCATTGCTTTTCTACCCCTTTGTAAGTACAGGTTGAAGATGGCAAAAGTTAGTGTTTCATTCCTAGACTCAAGCCGTTGCCCGTGGATTGGTTTTCTAGCTACTCTAAGTTTCATTGTTGTTGCTTCTTTGATAAGGTTTGCTATCAAGGAAATACCTGAGGTTGCGGCATAAAGGTATAAATTTATTATTAGTATTACAATGATTCATCATGTCACCGCGAGTACCAGTATCATATTTCCTGGGACTGATACCGGTATCGCAGTTCCGCAGGAGATTATTCATCGTTTCTCCCGCGGGACACCCTCCTTGGTGTTGTCTGTATGGTGGTGTCAGGACGGGGTGTGATAGTTTTACCGATTTGTCCCGATCTAGGTTCTTGGCTCTACGATAGATTTAGGTCGGTGAGTGAAAAAAAAATTTCCATGCAGTTTTAATTCCCCCTTTTATGAATAGTCTGTAGCCATGTACCTCCTCTTCTCAATGGTTTTATGCAGAAAGATTTGATCTTTGAGGCGCACAGAAGAGGCGTGGTCTAGGAAGGAAGGGGCCTCTTGGACTGGAATTTTCTCCGCTTTGCTCCTTGCTCCTGCCGGAAAAGATATGAGTATTTCACAGATTTCGCTTAGGCAGATAGGCCAAAGCCGGATTTAGAAATGCGACGGTAACCATTCGTTTATCACGTATGGTTATTCAACATAAACATTTATTTAAAAGAATGTGTTTTTCACACATGAGCCTTTGCATGTGAGGTTTTCATAGAAAAAAGCAAGTGTCTTCTATACATGAATGAATATTTGTAGGTGGATTAGGCTCACGGTGAGACGGGCCGGAAGAGATGTGACCACCATACGGCCGCCGGGTCATCTTCCTGAGCCAGTCAAACAGCAGTCCGCCGCGGCGCCGCCCATGGGGTGGATGGCCGAGGCGGCCCGCAAGTGGCTGGAGGACGCCGGCGTCACCGCTGACGGCTCCGACGGCCGCCGCGCCTTCAACGCGCTGCCCCTCACCGGCGTTCGCGTGTCCCTCGCCGAGGGCGGCCACGCTGTCTGCTCGCTCCGCGTGCCCGCTCACCTCATCGTGCGTATTCATCCTCCTCCCTTCCACCCTCCCACGAAGCTCCCTGCTCGGCCGAGCCGCCGCGCGCCGGCGAAGACGCATCCTCTGTTCTCGCCCGCGTTTCTTGATTTGATTGCCGTCTTAATTTCTCCTTTGTCTAGTGGGAGAAAAAAAGGAGAGATTCTTTGGCTTGATGAATCCGCTTGCTGGTGCAGGACGCGGAGGGGAACTGGCACCCGGGGGCGATCGCGGCGGCGGCGGACGACGTGTGCGCGGCGGCGATCATGTCGGTGGAGGGCATAATCAAGGTCTCCGTCCACTACGACATCTCCTACTTCTCGCCGGCCAAGCACCATGTGCGTAACCTATCTACTCCCCTTGCAAATCTTTTCTAGCAATTTCTTGTTCCGAGACGCCAAGAGAAAGCCAAAACAGAGAAAAGAAAACGGCGATTAGTTTATGTTAGCACGATCACAATTTTAGTCGATCACTGGTTGACTCTTTGTAGCTTTTTTGGTTGGCATGGGTAACCACTCTGCTTCGTGAATGATCAAATCAAAGTTTGTTTAAAAATAGACAAGTAAATTGGATTTAATTTAAGGGGTTCATTCATGCCGGAACCAGTATAATTATATTCTGGATAAATTAAGTCCTTTATGTTAAGGAGCCTATATCAACACTAAGTTCCACTAGATTCAGTAGAAGCATTTCGTTTTATCTATCTTTATTACTCCCAGCAAATATAACTATCTTTATTTAGAGACAATGTGCAATACTGCAATGTAAAGTTGGGGTAATTATGCTTTTCTGGAGAGCTTTTAAACCTTTTCTTCTTGGAGTAGTTAGGCAAGCTCTTTCGCGATCAAGTTGCCAAGTTCTCTTTCATTTCTGCCGATTCTACTGGGGTTGCTTGGTTGTTTCAACATCAGAAGGGACGGCTACAGGAACAGGATAAGTCATTGTATTACTCCTTTTCAGCTATGGTGCTTCAGAATCAGAATTCCGTGAAGTAACCATGCTACCCAACAATGACACTGCAGTAGTCAAAACAGCAAATTTGGTTTAGTGACACTGAAAGATCGCCACTTCAGTTTATTAGATAAAACTAAATTCTGATTCTGAATTCTAGTTTATAGACCTAGTTGTTATCTTTCAGTGTCACCGAACCAGATTTTCTGACAAGTTTAGTCTGGAACATCTTCGGTTGCAGCACATTGTGCTTTAAGAACATATTCTAGTTAGAACCCAAACCAGGCATCTCCTTTGTCCAGACGCTTCTCTGATTACAATTCACTTTGTACTTTTTAAAATTAATCCCTTTGGAACCAAGTGTTTTTCAAATTACCATAGTTCTGTTAGCTTTGTCCAGACGCTATTCTCATTTTCAGAAACTTCGACAGAGCAACATCGCTCTGTAAGCTTCTGAAAGGTTGAAAACCCTAGCTATGGTCTGTGCGAATGATAATGAGAGTGAGAGTAGAGAATCCATAGGTGACTAGCGCTGTGCTAGCTCATCTGGCTCGACAGCTTCCTGTCGATGATGTAACAACTTGTAACCTTCTTCTCCTTTGAAATCTTAATAAAATTTGGTCGGCCTATTCCTTCTGCCGACCAAGCAAAAAAAAAAGGTTGAAAAATCTTAACTGATGCAAATCTTGCTGAACTCTGCTGCAGGAGGAAGTTGAGCTGGACGGCAGGGTGGTGGAGCAAAAAGGGAAGATGACGGCGGTGACGGTGGAGATCCGGAAGAAGGATTCCGGCGAGCTGGTGGCCATCGGCAGGCAGTGGATGTCGGCCACCAGACCAAAGGGGTATCAAGCAAGCAGCAAGCTTTGACTCTGAACAAGGTATGGTTAGCTCCTAATGGAGTTCATCTACTGCTCTCACCTTAACAACTATCAAGGTGTTTGTAGCTTTGTGGGTTCCACGAAAATCGCTCTCATTTTGTACTCCAAAACATACTTAATTTTTTAAATGAAAGGGTGTCGGACGAGGGATCCATGGAGCCAGTGTGAATTGTCCAAAAAAAGATTCTTTTTGTGATCGTGAAAGGGGACAGCTGGACAGGGTGTAAACTCTAAAGCCTCAATCACTACCAGATTAAAAAAAGCATCGGCCACTAACCTAATTACCTAGGCATCTAAATTACTCCAGGTCGTCGTGGAAGGACGACGGCAACGTCATTAAGAAATATAATCGATATCAAAAATCTTATCTGAAAGGGAAGTAATCGTGCAAGATACACAAGCTTTTCATCAAGAAGGAAATGAAGAGCTTGCTCACAGAGTGAGAGACAAGAGGCAGGTCAAGGCGCAATCGGCCAAGCAAGCTCGAGCGGAGCAAGGCACATGGACGGCGAGTCGCCGGCGGCGCTGCCGCCAGCCGCCGTCGTGAGGAGGTGGCTGGAGAACCCCTGCGACTCCCTGGCCAGGAACAGAGAGCACGCCTGCGGCGACGCGTTCAACACGGTGGTTATGCCCGGCTTCCGCGTCTCCCTCGCCGAGCCCGGCCGCCTCGTCTGCTCCTTGCGCGTCCCCACCACGGTCACCGTGCGCACCCCTCGCTCCCTTTCCCGGCGACCATGTCGCCGTACTTGTTCGTCGTTTGAGCTTTGATTTGCGCATCAAGTCTCACCTACTGTTCTTGGCGGCGGCGGCGGCGGCGCAGGACGCGGAGGGGAGGTGGCACGCCGGGGCGATCTCGGCGGCGGTGGACAACATGTGCGCGGCGGTCGTCTACACGGTGGACGGCGTGCACGTGTTCACCG
Organism: Oryza meyeriana var. granulata; assembly: GCA_003991445.1. Classification (NCBI taxonomy): domain Eukaryota; kingdom Viridiplantae; phylum Streptophyta; class Magnoliopsida; order Poales; family Poaceae; genus Oryza; species Oryza meyeriana. Next base: position 294,361 of record RYFJ01000185.1, on the reverse strand, counting down.
TCAACCACGCCATGTCCTTCTTCTCCCCGGCCACGCACGGCGTACGTCCATGATTGAATCATCTTGCTCTCTTCTCTTCTTCTGTTGAATCGGGTAGCTTGTAGACCGTACGCTCTTCTCCTGTGAATGGTTGCGCAGGAGGAGGTGGAGATGTACGGGAGGGTGGCGCACCGGAAGGGGAAGCTGACGGCCGCCGTCGTGGAGGTGCGGAGGAAGGCGGCCGGCGAGCTGGTGGCGATAGGGAGGCAGTGGATGACCTCTACTCGGGCGAGGCCGAAGAAGAACGGCGAGAGCAGGAGCAAACTCTGAAATGAAAATCCTCCAAAAAATGTTTTTTTTTCTGACTTGATCATCTCAACAACTCTTGATAAAGAAAAGATAGTGATGATGGCGTCCATTTGGAAGTGCCAGTAGGTAAACTGTTGTAAATTTTCAAGGTGATATTAAAAAAAGCTCCTTTTACTCTAACTTTTTTTTTACCGTGGCATTGCACTGGTAATATTTTGAATACATAAAAGAGGTTTTACGGTGTTTGCGAGGTAGATAGAGGTGCTGAGAGATAGAATAATATAAATCGTTGATTAAGAAAGGAGCAAGATATAGAAAGAAAATTATTATAACCGATGGCATAGAGTAATTAACTAGCAAATTGTCGTTATTTTGTCCTATGATGAATACCTTAAAGATCACATCAATATCTATCAATCGATCAGTATTGCTCTTTTTTGATATTTTCCTGAGATTTCATGTTCTTTTGTGATAAAGTGTAAATCTTAAAATAACAACGTGAACAATCGGTGATATTTTAATCGATCTTGTTCTTTGGAACAAAATATAAATCTAAAAAAACCACGTGAATAACATAATAGAAGTAGAACTACCGATGCAGTACAAACCAAACTAATACTAAAGACAATTCTGTCCTTTTTTTTGTGTCCTAGCAAAATTATTCTTTTACCCTTTCACCTAAATACCTATCCCAATACTTAAATATCTTTTACATAGTAGCTTTTATTATGGAGCATTGGATTTTTGCCCTTTTTGGCATGCAAACACCGTAAAACGCTTCTTTGAATACCCCCTCCAGTCAAAAAAATTAAGTTGTTTTGGACTAGTCAACATAAGTTAACTTTGACAAAGAAATAAAAAAATATAAGTTTTTTATATAAAAATGATATATTCAAGTTTGTCATAAGAAGGGCTTTTATAATATTACACTTATAGAACTTTATTTTTACTTATGCTAACTAACAAGAAATTTAAAGTTGTATAATGTTAATTTTAAAAAGTCCAAAATGACTTGTTCTTTGGACTGGAGAAAAAAGTACCAACAATATCACGAACAAAAACGATGCAAGCCACAGGTAGAAACCAACCACAGTAAAAGTTCACATCTGGTTTATTAAATGAGAAAAATAGAAACTTTCTAGTATCAGTTTTACTACCATCAGAGACTACCGTGGGAGTTCACTCAATACAAAGCCACCAACTTTCTTTTCTTTCTTTCTTTTTTGCGAGGAAAGCAATAAGTAATTAAGTATGGACATAATCAGTATGTACACTTTGCAAGGTCATGCAAAAGTCTGTCAACAAAAATAAATCAAATTACAAACACGTCATCTGTATCTCCTCACTTTATTCACCATCCAACGCAAGAGAAAACCTCACTTAATTATTCCTTAATCTCCCTCCAGTGCCCAATAATCTGAACAATCCACTCAAGTCAATCCCCAAGCCTGCAAACCACGACATGTCCAATGTGAGTGCTACAAACTTGTCATTTCCAACCAGGTCAGATCTCACAGCTTCTAACTCAGAATCTGAAAAAACTGCATTTCATTTTCGAACCTGAATTCTGCCATCGGATGTTCCAACGACGAGCACGTCGCCGTCGCCGTCGACGGCCATGCACTGGACGCGGCAGCCGGCGCCGCCGGCCTGGAGAGCGCCGATCCTGGTGAGCTTCTCCCTCGACCAGATCTCGACGACGCCATTCCTGGAGCCAAGGTACACCAGGTCCGAGCTGACCACCAGTGACCGCACCTCCACTGACGACGGTATCGTCCCTACCAGGTTGTAGTTCGAGCTGCTCCATATCTGCAACACAATTCAGACACGCCACATTGCATCATCACAAACTTATTCACCAGATTATTATTACGGATTATTTGATCCATGCTATTAAAAATATAATTTCTTAAAATATTTAATGTTTTCTTATAATCAAGAAGATAATCCGTAGCAATAATCTGATGAATAATCTGTTTCAAATACATACGGGCTCGTAGAACGAATCCATGTCTGCAACGCAGGAGTTTCGCAAGAAACGGTTCAATTCTGACAGGAATTTGTCGAACTTTGCTGTCTTTCAAACGATATCTTTTAGAGTTTTGGTCTCTTTTTTTTTTAAAAAAAAGGTATTTTTCAGAGTTTTCAGTACCTTGACCGATGCACCGTCAAGCGAGGTGCTCCCGGTGTAGAGGAGGTCATCATGAACATGCAGAGAGTAGATCGGGTTGGCCTTGCCCAAGATCCTCTTGCTCCCCGGCTGGATCACGCCCAGCGTCCCGCTCGCCAGGTCAATCTCCTGGATGCTGCTGTCGTTGCAGCCGCAGAAGAGTTTGCCGTGCACGAGCGCCATGGATCGCACCACCTTGCTCGGGTTCAGGACCTTGGAGTTGCCGCCATTCCAGCTCAGCACCTGCAAAGGCAAATGCAAATGCAAGCAACACACAGCACGAGTGAGCTGGCCATCCATCTGTCTGAACTCTGAGCTCTGAATGGTGAGACGACAGAAATCCATGGCGATCACCTTGACGCCTGCGCCTTGCGGCGCGAAGCAGGCCATGGCGGTGGCGACGGCGAGGCTCTGCACCGGGTCCTTGGTGTCATGGACCTCGACGCACCGGAGAGCGTCTCGAAGCTGCCACACCTGATTGATCAGGCATTATTCAGGCAGAGATCACACGTTAATTTCTGAATTTTTGCAGTGTTCTTGTTGATTTTGGCAGCAAGACATACTCTGATAGTTCTATCCAGTGATCCAGTGTACAGTTTCTCCTCTGAGTGTAGCACTGCTAAGCTGGTGATTGCCTTTGTGTGTTCCTGGGATTCATGGACTAGGCGAAGGATGTTTTCACTTCCCTCCCAGACCTGAACATTTAAATTTCACAGATTTCTGAAACTGAAACTGCAACAGTACAATGCCAGGAATAAATATGGAATCTTTGGAAGAGAGAATTAAACCTTTAGTGTTCCATCTGAGTGTCCGGAGAGGATGTAGCCCTTGAAGTAGACAATCGATGTGACCTCACCATTCGAGCTGCAGTCTGCGTGGTTGAGCTCCTTATGATTCCACATATCCTGCAACAATGAACAGAAATCTTCAGTAAAACCAGAATTTCAGACGAAGCAAGAACACCTGTGAAATGCATGCAATTGATGGTGAGTTGAGCAGTTACAATGCTGGATTCTTGGCCATCTGACAGCAGCTTGAGCATCTCGAACGCGAGACCGGATGATTTCTTCAGCTCCCTCAGCGTCTTGAGCACGTCCTTGATGTACGTCATGATCTCGTGCATTCCCTCTGTAATTTCACACATTTGGAGAGAAAAAAGTAAAGAGATGTCTCTCTTTCTTTTCTGCAATTCTCGTGCAAGATTCGCAGTGAACAGCGACCAACCGCGATCGTTCATGAAGCTCCTCAGCGCGACCATGGCGAGGGCCCTGTCGCTGCCGTGCTTGCCGGACCTGAGGACGAGCACGAACTGCCGGAGCAAGCACACCCTCGCGGCGCCGAGCACGCCGGTGTCGGGGAGGAGAGAGAGCATCTGCACCAGCCACGTCGCCGACACGAGGCTCGCCGTGAACAGCTCGGCGTTCTTGGCCTTGAGGCAATCCGAAAGGGCCTCGAACACCAGGCCGAATTCATGGCTGACCAACGCGTACGCCGTCTTCCTCTCCCACTCAGATGCGGCCTTCTCCTCTTCCTGCAGAAATCACCAGGAGATGAACAGATGTGAGAAGTTTTAGTTGCATGGAAAATTCAAAGTTTTTGCTGAATCTAGTGCTACCATTTCGTCCTCGCCGTCGCCGCCGCCGCGAACGATGCTCAGCTCCTGTGACTGCCTGTGCCTATCTTTCACCCTGGCAAGCTTGAGCAGCGACGAGCGTGAGAGCGGCCGCCCCGACGACGAGAACTTGCCGGGGAGATTCATGATGGTCTCGGCGGCGAGCAGCTGGCTCCTCGGGTAATCTGAGTTCTTGAGGCACTGGATGAGGCTGTCCACTGCTTCTTCCCTGTACATGCTGATCTTCCTCGGCTCCACCTGACAACCATACGCATTGCTCGCGATCACAGATGAGTTTTGATGACACAAATTAATAATCAAAGGTAAATTTCACAAAACTCCAAATATTTTGGTTCAAGTTGTACAAATTCATATGAGTTTTGATTTGTTGCACATAATCATAGGTATTTTGGTCATATATTTTGACAAAACCACATTATTAACCAATTTTTCTTTGGTCTACTATACATAAATATGTACTAAATTTATGAGCTTATTTAATCTATCATCTAAGTTAATTATTTTTTATTGTGCCAAGTATTAAGTTGAATTAGTTAACGATATGGTTTTGTAAGACTTTAAAACTATAATACTTAGGGTTATATACCATGTACCAAAACTATTGTGGCTTTGTGCAACTTGAACCATAATACCTGAGGTTATATAAAATTTACTCTTCTTATTTTTGTTCTTACCAGAAGATCCAGCTGAAGAAGTAGCCCTGAAACGACAGGGCTCTGCTCTGGAGTGGTGGATTGCAGGTACACGAGAAGCGTGTGCATCATGCTGAAGGAGCTCGCCTCCTTGATCGTCCGAAGAAGACGATCAGCAGCCGATCGCCTTACGAATCAAAGGATCGATTAAAAAAGTTGAGATTTTTACGATAAAAAGTTAGATTTTAGTTAAGTTTGTGATAAAAGGGAGGGTTTTGATGTTACCTTTTCAGCTTGAGCAATTCGGAGAGGAAACGCACGACTTCGAACTTGTCGGCGTCGCCGACGACGTGGAAGGCATCGAGGACGGCGCCGAGAGCCGACTTCTCGACGACGCTGCTCCGGCAGTGGCCGTCCTCGGTGATGCAACGCACTAGGATTCTCACGGCGGCGATCCTCTCCTCGACCTGCTCGGCTTCCAAGCTCGCCGCCACGCTCCTGATGAACCTCTCGGAGACTAGCGCGGACTTGGCCACCGGCGACGAGCTGTCCCGGCCGCCTTCGAGGAGAACCTGGCTCAAGAGGATCACCGACGCGGCCTTCGGCTTGACGCACATCTTGACCGCGCCGTCGTCGCCTCGCCGGATGGTGGAGACCAGCTCGTCGGCCATGTCCATCTCGACGAGCTGCTCCGGCGAGGGAGACAGGAGGTAGACGAGGGAGACGGCCTCCACGAGGCCTTTCTTGAACAGCGCGACGAGGCAGTCCACGTCGGAGTCGACCCGCATCAGTGTCTGCACGACGGCGTCGTCGCGGGAGGCGAGCTCGGCGAGGAGGAAGACGGCCACCTGCAGCACCTTCGCGCTCACGGAGTTGAAGAGGATCTCCACGAAGCCGTTGATGACAGCGGGCTTGGCCAGCGCGGAGAGGACGACATGCTCGGCGCCGGCCTCGCGCCAGAGCCGCTCGATCCGGAGCACGGATTTCTCCGAGTCGGCGAGCTCCTCCGACGTGCAGAGGCAGGACACCGCGGCGCGGAGCTCGCCGACGGCGCTGTCCAGGGAGGCCTGCGCGATGACGCTGGTCGGGGACGGCGCGCTGGCCTGGCTACCGGTGGCGTCCGGCGACGGTGAGCTGATCTTGAACGGGGCGGCGGGGCTACCCATCGTCCTCGGTGGCGTCGTCGTCGTCGCCGTCGCCGCCGGCGTGGGCGCGGCGGGGTTCTGGTCGCGCCAGGCGGCGATGAGGCGCTTGAGGACGTAGTTGGTGTTGGGGAGGTGCGCGCCGTGGAGGCGCTGGCGAGTGATGGGGCAGGTGGCGTTGCCTCGGTCGAGCCACTCCTGGATGGCGCGGCGCTCGTACGTCTGGCCGGTCTCGAGGGTGACGGGGTCGTCGAACACCAGGCTCGTGATCGGGCACACGAAGTCCTTGGGCGTCGTCACCGGCCGCTGCTGCCGCCGCGCCAGGTAGCCGTCGCCGCCCATCACAGAGCTGCATTAAGAATCCGCCGGCAGGGCGGCGTCGCCATCGTCACCTCGGGAACGGCGTTGTTTTGGCGGCGAGCGCGGGGAGGCTAGCTTACCTCGCGGGCTCCGGAGAGAGGTGGGTGTCGTCATCGTCGTCTTCGCCGCCACCGCGTGAACGCGCTCTGCCAGATCGTGACAGCGGCGAGGCCGTGTGCTTTTCCTAGGAGACGAGACAGCAGCATTGGAACCTCAGCTCAGCTGTGATCTGTTCTATTTTGCATTTTAAAAGAAATCGTTTTGTTTGAGAAAACCTCGCCTGCATCTTCCCTAATTAACAATGCAGTGAGATGCTAATCTTTCTTATTAAACGACCTGCACACAGAGTCAGCACCAAGACTAGTTCAGAGCACTGACCTCTCTGCCGGCGAGGAGCTCGGAGGAGGAGGAGGGGGAGTCCATGCTGTCGTCGGAAGGGGTGGCCGGCGAGTGTTCGGCTCGCAGCCTCGACACCGGGCTTCCTCTGCCGGTCGGCGGCGGCGGCGGCTGCTGCTGCACTATGAGGTGCGGTGGCACGCGCTGCGGGTACAGGCTCGGCGGCCGCATCAGCTCCCTCCGGCCCTTGACGCTGCCCTGCCGCGGGTACAGTTCGGCCGCCTCGTCGGCGTCCGCCCAGATCGGCTGCATGCAAAGATCACCGCAAGTTGACGTCACTATGGTCTCGACACCGTCGAGCACGCTGACGGAAATGAATGAGGTGGTGTATATGCGTGCGTAGCATTACGTTGTAGCGTACGTCGCTCTGCGAGGTGACCGCCTCGTCGGTCTCCGCCGTGGCATCCTCGTCGTCGCCGTCATGGCCGTCGTTTTCGACGCTGAATACGAGCTCTGGAGGCGGCGGCGGCTGGGACGACGCGTTTGCGGCGTCGCCGGCTTCGAGGATCTTCTTCAGGTAGAGCGCGTATGCTCTGCAGTTCACGTCGAGCACCTTCTCGTACTCGCGCTCCAGGTCCCTCATCTCCTGCGCCTGGGCGCCGCTCATCAGGGAGAGAACCCTCATCGCCGACATCGCTGCGGTGTCCACAGACCTGTCCTCGCCGCCCTGGGGCGATGCCGCTGCCGCCGCCGCAGCGGCGGCTGACGCACGGCGCGCGGCGAAGTGCCGCATGACGGGGAGGAGCCGCGGGGCGAAGAGCGCCTCGAAGGCCGCGGGCGCGAGCTCGTGCCGGGCGAGTTCCGGGTCGAGCGCGAAGAGGTCGAGCACGGCGGCCGCCGCCGCCCCTCCGCGGCGGCGCGAGGCGGACGCGAGCGCGAGGAGGAGCCAGGACAGCGGGGTCGCGGCCGGGAGCGAAAGCAGCAGCCGCTCGGCGGCGCGGAGGGAGGACGGCGACGGCGGCGCGGACGCGGCGGTGTCGAGCGCGTCGGACACGAGCGACAGCGCCTGCAGCGTCGCCGCCGGGTGCTGCTGTTGCCCCCCTCCACGGCCGTCTCCGGCAGCTGCCGCGGCGGAGAGCAGGTGGCGCCGTAGGAGTGGATCGGCGATGAGCTCCGCGAGGAACGCGGCTGTGTGCGCCACCACCGACGAGTACGTCGGCGTCGGCCCCGCCATGTCTGACGAGCACATCGTACACCATCGATGGGATGGTTTTCTTTCGAGGATACGAGGCACGCAAAGACTGAAATGCCCATGAGCTTTGAGTAGTTCTGCGTACACGAGCAAGAGTAGGACCGGCATTTCGGCCACTTGGAGTTTAAATTATGCCGGGAGAGGAGACCGGACTTGGTTCCCGGGCGGCAGCCGCCGGCAGCGGGGCCGCCTGACGCGTGGAGGGAGACCGTCGCCGCCGTGCCGGAAAGGAACGTTTCGGAGCGGCTCGCCGTGGCTGTTTCGCAAAGTCAAATGGAGTAGTCAATTACTCTAGCTTATTAATTACTACTTCCTTCGTTTTAGATTATAAGTTATTTTGACTTTAATTAAAGTCAAACTCTTTTAAGTTTGACCAAATTTATAGAAAAATATAGAGCCTATTTATTGAGTTTCTAATTAAGTGATTCTATGATTTTGATTTTGATTCTTACTGAATCAGATAATAAAGAGAATCAGAATTAGTACGATTAGACGTTTGGCTAAAAACATTAGCTTTGGATCATAACAGGGGACTTCCAGATAAATTGTCTATACTACCCCTATAGTAGTAAGAGATTTTGATTTGTATAAATTTTCTATAGCTTGATGTAATACTAATAATTATTATAAGTACTTATAAATGTGTACCAATATTTGTACAATTAATTATAAAAAAAACTTTCAAATAAGGTTAAACAACACAACAAGCTTAATGCGTTTGCACTAAAGAGCCAATCCATTTCAATAGTCCACTTACAGTTTAAGTTCTTGTATAATATCATGGTTACATATTTCTAAGAGTTCTTAAAAAAAATATACTAACCAGAATTCATATGAGAACTTTCATCTAGATTGTCATAATGCACTTGTTAGATCATCACAAAATTTATCCATGGACCTATCAAGAAGTAGAGGTATCTAATACATTTTGGGAGACCACATATTTTACATATCTTGCAGGAATAGTTAGCACATAATTTAGATCTCGATCACACCTGGTGAAATACTTGTCAGATATACAATTCTGACGTATAAAGTTGTGAAGACAGATGGTTGCTGTAACGATCATTTCTTACTTGTCTATTAGATAGGTAGGCATCTTTAAAAGGATTCGTCATTTTATCTTCCATACACCAAAGGTGTGTTCAACGACATTGCGTGCACTTAAGTGACATTAGTTGAAATACTCTTGCTCACCACTTGGCGGAGGGTCTCTTCTCCATTTAGGAACATGGTACCTTTGCCCCTTATATGGTGCCATATACTCCGGCCTATATGGTTAGCCAGCATCAACAAGATAATGTTTATCTACAATATATGCATTTAGTCTATATATATGTGTGTGTGTATGGCATGAAAATTAGTCAAAGAAAACTCTATATAATTTTACACACTAACATACCTTGTGGGGATGTGGAAATAAATCTTTATCAACATCTAATGTATGATAAAAGACGCTTGTGTCATACATAGAACCTGATTGTCCAATAGAAACATATGCGAAGCGCATGTCGAAGTCGACCACTGCCATCATATTCTGAGTAGGATTCTTGTGTCTACGAATATATCTAATATAATCATCACATGGTGGATTTGCTGTGATATGAGTCCCATCAATGACACCAATACACTTTTTGAAATGTGACCAAAGTTTTTTGTCATCCTTAATCCTTCTATGAACTCTTGAGAAGTTTGGATCTTTTTGACATATAAAATCCTTGCACATTCTAATCACACTCAACATGACCTTCTCAAATTGTTTGCTAATTGTTTCACCAGAATGCTTGAACCTATTTTGAACCCTTCTATTTGACTCACCACCTCCAACTATGAATAGAAAAATATCAACTGATTCTATAGAGTTTATGTGATTGGTTGATTTGAGGCCATAGGTACTCACCAATAAGTCGTGCAGCTTGTAAAATAGGCCACTATTCATATGAAACATATGGTGACTCTCTCCTAGGGTTCTTAGAGTCTCTTATACCCATGTATATCTACTTAGTTGCGATGTCCTTGGTTTATTTTTATCATAATATGTCATATAGTACTATCCAAGTAAACGAGCAACTGAAAAGACAGTGGCTTGTAAAGCTTGATGACGGCATATAACCTCCAAAGCAAACTCATCATATTCCTCTCGATCAGTACCATCACTTTCGTAAGAAGCCTCACTTCCATCAGATTTAGTAGATGACATCTGAAACATAAAAAAAAGTGATAACTATTATGCAACTTGAGTGCATAAAGAAAACAATAAGTAGTCACAGAGCATAATGGAAATACAATAAATAATGGTAAAATTGAGTGCATTTCATGACCAGCAACTAGGGATGAAAACAGAGGGGATACGGACGGATAATGCTCGTACCGTATTTGTTTTCATATTTTTAGTCGGATATGAAAACGGATACGAATAACTCGTATACGGAAACAAATACGAATCATTTCGAATACAAATACGGTTCGAATAGGATCGGACACGAATACGGAAACAAATATTTCTTGGAACAAGAAACCACTCAAACTGTTTGTAGAGACAAATAGAACACATATATTTATCTAATTTATTATAAATATTTATCATTTTAGGAGACATCACAAATTAAACATAGTGTATTGAGTTCAACGCTAACGTGTAGATAAGTATAACCGAGGTCGGGAGGCAGCGGAGTCGCGGCGACGGACGGCCGAGCTCGGGAGGCGGCGACGGGCGGCCGAGCTCTTGGGCGGCTGAGGTCGGGAGGCGGCGGAGTCGGGCGGCGGAGCTCGGGAGGCCGAGTTGGGCGGCGGAGCTCGGGAGGCGGCGACGGGAGGCCGAGGTCGGGAGGCGGAGTCGGGCGGCCGAGCTCGGGAGGCCGAGGTCGGGAGGCGGCGACGGGCAGCCGAGAGGCAGCGACGGGCGGTAGCCGAGTTTGGGAGGCGGCGACGGGCGGCCGAGTCCGGACACCGGCGGCCGATCGACAGGCGGCGACGAGTGGCGGCGGCGGGCGGCGCTGCGCGATGTGGGAGTCGGGGCGGCGTCGATCTGGTTCTGCTTCTGTGGCTCTGCTGCCCTACTTCCATCCAACACAGGCCACAGTATTGGGCTTTTGGGCTGTTGAGTTAATGGGCCGGTTTTTTAGGGATGGGGTTACTTCTGGGCTGCTGCTTGGGTATCGCGGATATCCGCATATAATAATCTTTGGATATCCGGCTCCGTATTCGTATCCGTCGGAAACTGCGATACCGTATTCATATCTGTATCCGAAAAAAATTATCCGTATCCGTATCCGTATCCAGATTATCCGAAAATTATCCGATCCGAACTGTATCCGTATTCGTTTTTCTCCGGATCGGACGAAAACTATCCGCTCCGTTTTCATCCCTACCAGCAACTACAATAAAGAATAGTCCAATAATTATTACATCAATAAATCCTGAAATAACACACATGAATAGAAATTGGTCTAAAGATACATAACAACATATTTGTTCATGACACACTAACATGCTAGGCCACTACTTGGCATACTTAGTTGTCTTGGCTTCATGTTGTATGGTGAGCCATACAAATCTTTCTTCTGTATTATCCAAAGTCATGAACATCTTTCTTTCAGATTTCTTTGTGAAAATTTCAGTAGCGACAAAATGCTCTTTAATACCAAAAACAGCACCACATTCCTTCACTAGAGCCATGACATCTTTGATGGCACATCCCGAAGTGTCATTCCTCCAAACAAGAGACTCAACAGATGCAGTTGATTTTTCCTGATTGTCAACAAAGCGAGTCATTTGTTCATAGAACCAATATCCACCACTAGTCTTTGGTTTTATGACCTCCTAACCAGCAGCTGTCTTATCTCTCTTGGGAGGAGGAGTGAAATCTTCATCACCACTATCATCGTCATCACCTTCATTCACTTCTTGTATATCATCAACATTAATAGTAGCGGAAGGTTGGGTTAAACTCTCTGGTAAATTACCCCTAGTAGGATTCCAATAATCATTTTCTGTGTTCCGAAGGTCTTTAAAAATATGTTGGAGTAAAATTTCATTTTGGAGCCACCTTAACTTGAATTTCTAACAACCTGGCAAATCCAATAGAAATACCAATGTAATAATTAGAATAACATTTACAAATCATGGTTAACAACTTGATATGAACACAAGATAGTAGTTTACCTTTTTTGCTTTTGCCCACCAATCATCAGATGCAACAATGGTACCCCTAGCATGATCTCAACCTAACCCATTCTCTTTACTTACCAATTTCTTCCATAGATTGTAATCACTCTTCAGCTTGCCCTATTTGTTCTTGAACTGAAGTAGTGTAAGCCAATCATCTCTTCAAATTTTGTAATTACATTATCATGCCCGACCTTGATCAAATGGGTATTAGAGCGATTCCCTGCGTTAACTTGTTCCAAGAATAACTCACAAACTATCCTAGTGTTTTCATCTATGTATTCAGCATTATTTGCACCTTGATTTTCCTCTACCGAAGTTGTTGCCATCTGTAGTACTTATAAAATAAAACACATAAAAAGACATCAAATGCATAGCCATCAGTTTATTTGCATCAAATGCACAATAAATATATGATCTGGAAAGAGATATGCATTCATCCTGTGAGTGCTATTAGGAGAAATTTACTATATTTTAGATTAATCAATGTGCCCCCTTTTATATATGTCTAATTTTAGATCTATAATTTCAGACTACAGAGTACAAGACTACAGCAGTGCTATTGAGTGGGTGTGAGCAACAGTGATAGTGTTTCATTTTTTAATATACATAATCTCTCATCTACAGTACAGTAATCTCCCATATACAATAATCTCCTATATATAGTACAGTAATCTATTTTTTAACTGTTTGCTTAATGTATATGTCGATAGTGACAGTACCGTAAAAATCTTTACTGTTTGTTCACTGTATACATCAACAGTGACAGTATTGTAAAAATATCTATATCTATCCAAAAGGGATTGACAGTCCTATAAAAATATCTATCTATCCAACAGGGTGTACTGTCACTGTTGAATTCCCAGGCATTGAAGAATTACTTAAAAAAAAGTATATACTGCTATTGACTACAAAATAGTATATACTGCTACTAACTAAAGAATAGTACATACTGCTTCCTATCCAACTAGAGATCTAGTATATACCAGATCACACGATAAAAAAGTATATAGTCCATCGACCTGGTTTCAGTAAATATAGGATACTTATTCATAGTGAGTGCTCTTTAAAAAAAGAAATGGGAGATAAGTGTTGTCTCAGTGCAGAAGGGAGTACCGAGGCATTGGCGCCGGTGGAGACCGGAGGCGGCTACGCTGGTGGAGACCGGAGGCGATGGCGGGGGTGGAGAACAGCAGCGTGGTGGGGACCCGATGGTGGCGACGCTTGGACGTAGCCTACCGGCGGCGCGGATGGAGTCTCGACGGCGCTAACGCTTGGAGACCCGACGGCGACCTAGGGTGAGGTGAGTCTCCTCAACTTCTCGGGTGGGTGGGGACGGGCTGGAAGGGTATACCCCAGTGGCAGACGGGTAGTTTTTGCAATATATTGTGGGGATTTCAGATGTGGTTCGTTTGGATTCCATAAAAAGCCGCAAAATGCCCGATTCTCTATTCGCATGTAAAAAACGGAATCACAACGGATCAATTTGGGTGGGAAGCGGAGAGATTTTTGCCCGTTTGGCTCAGCTCTAGTTGATTTGACTGAGAATCGTCTCTGAGAATCCCTACCAAATGGGGCCGTAGTAACATTTTCAACACAAGAAAAATATGCTATAAAAATATATTCAGTTTTCAACACAAGAAACTAATTTGTTATTGTAAATGTTAGTATATTTTTCTATAAATTTGATCAAACCTAGAGTTGTTTGACTTTGATCAAAATCAAAATAACTTATAATCTGAAACGGGGAGAGTACGTACTACCAGTTAGAACGAGATCCATCATTAATCTTGAGGGTTATGTGATGCTAATTACGTACTTGGGTAATTAACAAAGAGGTTTCATTTAATTAATTAGAGTCGATATTATCCATAGGGTAGGTTGCAAACGCTGTCAATGCACCTGAAATTAACTTTACGGATGACGGGACGAGGACATGCGTGCCAAATGGAGTCGGTCAATCACAAAATCAGTATTAGCGAGAGTGGTTGTGATATATTTGAAGTTAGGGTTAAAGTACGATTTAACCTTCTTTAACTTTAGCAAAAATACGATTTATCCTAACTCATGTACCAGACTTATAAACCCCTTAACTTATTAAGACACGTCGAAAGATAGAGCCCATATATAAGCTCTTAGACAATATACGTTTATTTAAAAATTACGTTCTTACAATAGTTAAGATAACAAAGTCTCTCACCATTAATCCAAGAAATATTTTTTTATTACTATTCCTTCCTTTTTTTTCCACCCTGATACAGTCAAGTTTTCATTTTATAAAAACTTAAGAGTCATTGATGATACGGGCGGCAATTTCCCCATTGGGGCCAGAGCGGGTTGGAATTCCTATCCGTGGATGAGCGGGGGTGGAGGAGGGGAGTGGCCCGCATGGTCCCAGATGTGTGTGTTACTACTCTAAAGATAGCCCATTCCTTAGTTGACCTATTTGGTAGAGGAATCGAGGCAACCATATATAAACTGAGGTGCTTAACTCAACCTTAATTCCCAACCCTCACTCCCTCCCCCACTAATTATGATTTATTTTCTGTTAGGATTGTAAGTCAACTAAAATACTAACTTTATCTATTATACATCATGTATGTGTGTTACTTTGCTTGTTATTTAATGTATTGACCATGTGCTTATGTCATTGTGTGTCGAGAACATATGGCTATTGAAATTTTTAGCATATTATTATTCAGTTTGTTTCGCTGTTTCTATGGAGTATTAACTCCATGCGGGCCCCACTCACCCGCCGGCTCCCTTGTGGGGGCGAGGACGGAGGATGTTTTCCACCCGGCTAGCTTTGCGGGGCTGGGGGTGGAGGAGGAATGCAGGGATAGGGGCGTTCCTGTCTAACCCGGCCTCGTCCCGCCTCGTTGTCACCCTTAGTTTGAGCTGTTGTTAATCATAGGAACAATGTTTTGTCTCTCCTCTTTCTCTCTCTTCTACGTCAATAAATATTCCTAATTAGCAAGTCTAAGAGCCCCTTATTAATGACCATTCCTAGCCAATCAAGAGCGTTTTTTATCCAGCGTGGCGCACGCATGACAATCCAGTTAGCAAATTTCATTTATTTTTTTGAAGAAACTAGAATTTTATCTATAGTCTTTTAAAAGGGGGTAGTGGTGGTGGTGAGTGGTGAATCTGCCACCACCCCACCACCAACTCCCCAAAATTTTGACATGTGGGGTCATTATACATCCCCTCTTTAAATCAAACTGTACGGTAGAACACTCAACCATGATCATTCCACACAAATAATAAATAGAGTATTTTTATACGGGAGTAAAAACTTGGCAACAAAAAATCTCTAATTAATTCTAAAATTAAGCTCAAAAATTCAAACTAGATTTTCTCTTTGCAATGTGCCAATGTATTTATTTTTTTAGTTCTGATACAACGTACGGATATTTTGCTAGTTAATAAAAATCAATGCATTCGTCATAAATCATAGACACACGTATTCTCATGTCTAGGAAGCTAGCTTGAAGTGACTACTAAGTATAATTCCCATAGGAATTTGACAATTAGTTATGATAATGAGGGCTTATGCCACACACAATTAATCAAGGGCTGACACACTGGGACCCGTCATAGGTTTTCTCGTGCGCTTATTTTTGGGCCTGAAGCTCTTTTGGGCTGGAACGTACTGCGAAGCGCTCCCATCTACTTGACTTTCGGAAAGCAATTTGAATAACACTACATTAATCGCTAAAATTATTTCGGAAACGTAATTTGAAAAACAATAGCAGTGACATATTCTGAAACATCAATAATGATATATATATATATACACACTAGCAAAATGTCCATCTATTGTAACACAAAAACTATCTAAACTCTTTTAAATGTCCAAAACTCTAATGTTAAAAGAAACCATATATAATTGAGATTACTATGCAGTACTAGCAACTAAATTACCATACGAAGGTCATTGATATCTATATATCATGAAGCTATTCAAACAAGCAAGTCGAGCAACTTCATGCAATCCCGAGCCGAGCATACTTTGAACATGACAATGTGCAGGCAATCTCGAGCTGAACAAGCATATGGAACAACTATTCGTTATTCAACCTCAATTTTAATTGTACAATTCTCAAGATGTCATATACTTTTATAAGGACTTGTAGCAACAGGTTTCTCAACAAATTAAGAAAGGACGTTGGCCACACGTTGGCAAGCATTAGTAAGAATTATAGGTTGTAATTTTCTTCAGAAAAACATTAAAGATAGAGTACAATAAATAGGAACCAAAACCGTCGTTTTGTCCATGTACAAGATTTGTGCATAATAAAAATAATTGATCTATTTAATCCTTGGGATAAACGCATGCATCTCGTTGTCTTTGAAAGAAAAACTAAAAATGCTAAAAAAAACTAAGTTTATTTGATGCGTGTCAATCTAATATACGATGCGTGTAGATGCAACGTCTTGTCACTGTTGTTGCTTGATACCTTGATGGTTCGCCATGAGCAAGCTGAACCGGCGGACGGCGCACAATCCGAATGCGAACGCATGCTGGCGGAATCGAAATCGGACGTGGGCTGATTGCTGGTGCGCGTGGGCTTGACGCGGACGAGCGTGCTGCGCAAAGCATATGACGGACGAAAAATTGTGATGAGCCAAATCAATATCAATTTTTATAATAATTATAGATATATAGTACGTATATACGTAGCAGTGTGTGCAATAGTACATATATTTATGCACATTTATATATATATATATATATATACTTGCATAGCATCAAGAGCAATCAGCCTTAAGAGTGACAGATTGACTGCTCCTGATGGTATGTGTTTGATTGATCAACAGCTAAGCCCTATATGCAACATAAAGAGAATCGTTTAACGCATCACGCAAAACCAAATAACCAAATTAATACATGCATGCATGTGTGTGTGTGTCTCTATGAACACATGCATGCGGCCAAAACTTCACCATGGATGCGTCGTCGTCGTCGTCTGTGCATGGAAACTGTGAACGTACAGTACGCCCGGCCGCCGGCCTATCGTAGGTTGATGCCGGCGAGGGGCGGCACGCCACCGCCGGCGAGGGCGGCGGCGGCCCAGAAGTCGGAGCCGACGACGACGTCGTTGTCGGTGGCCAGGTGGGGCAAGCACGACAACGGCACCAGGCATAGCCCTGTGCTCCTCAGGTCCTTCGCCTCCTTATTGCCATCCTTTTTTGCATCCTGTATATGAACGCATGCATGCAAAATTAATTCAGTATATATATTGTACTACCTCTATTTTTTAATAAATAACAACTTTTATCATAATGTTTAATTATTTATCTTATTAAAAAAATTAACGTAAATATGTAAAAATATGAGTCATACTTAAAGTTTTTTAATGATAAGCCAAGTCACAATAAAATAAATTATACTTAATTTTTTTAAAATAAGATGAATGGTCAATCATCATGTTAAAAGTCAATATTGTCGTCTATTAAAAAATAGATAGAGTACTTAATTACCAAAGATATACTTCTTCTATTTGGAAATATAAGACGTCCTTATTTTCCGCAAAATCAATATTTGAAAATTTTGACTAATAATTAAACTAAAGATATATGTGTTTAATGTCATGTATGTAGTATCACTCTATTCGTATTTGATAATTTTTTATATAATGTTAATTTTATGATTATTGATGATATATTATAAAAGAAACTAATGGTCAAAGTATAATGCTAAAGACAATATAGAAACCTAATAAGCCTCATATTTTTAAACAGAAGGAGTATATATATGTACTGGTAATTAGTTAATTACATAAATGGTCTGGCTTAATTAATTTGGAGCTAACTAAGCAATGACGACAAACTAGCGGGTGCTACTTAATTGTACGTGTGTATCCAATACACAGATTTATGTGCACAAACCTGCTTGTTTCAGGCCTGCATTATCAGCTGTGGCATCGTGTTGATTGCTTGCTATAGGTCAAGCATGCCGGCCAGAAACACACAAATTGAAAACAAGATGGTCTGGTCGCGTTGCAGTAACTGTTTCAATTCTAAGCTAATTTATCGAGATTTTTCATGCACTGAATAAAATGCACGCTATGATACAGTACTACCTGGCCAGGGAACTCTGGGAATAAGAGGCCAGTGATTATTTCCCTGCATATTTGCAGCTGCGCTAGCAATGAGATCGAATTGAAGCATAGAGAGAGAGACAGAGACAGAAGGTACAGGCGTGCAAAAAGCTTAGCTGAAATCATCTAGCTACCCGACGTGCATATATCATTGAATCACATGTGCTCCCTACCTGGCTAGAACGATGGAGATATATATAGATCGACGGTCCATACCTGGAACCTGCCCCTAACTTAAGGATATATTTGAGAGAGCTTTTTTTTTAATTGTTTATGTAGATTATTTTTTATTAACACGATAAATTAATATTTAAAAAAATTCATAAATAGTTTAGAACAGATGGTCTCATCAATATAGTGGGAGAAATTTATTTTGAGAAATCGTATCTTTAAGGACGTGGAGCAAATAATCTGTTTTAAAAATCTAAAGAAAAAATAGAAAAGAACGCATCCTAATTCTCGCTAGTGATGATTTCAAGTTCAGTATAGCAGGCTGTAATAATTTATAATAGTGGACAGTTAAAACAAAGAGTTATCAATTTATGTGTCTGAAATCTGAATTAACTAGTGGATTTACTGTTCATCACTAATGTGTACATTAATTAATTTTAGTAGCTCACATGAGATGAAGGGCTATAGCTAATGCCTAGCTTCTTCCAGAAACAGTTGTAAAATTAACTGGGGACTAACACTACTTAGGGGGTGTTTGGTTCTGCTTCTTGCTCTTCTTTCTTGGTTTTCGTTAACATGCTTCCCAAAATATAAAATGGTGTGTTTTTTATAAAAAAAATTTATATGAAAGTATCTCTAAAAAAATCAAATAGGTTCATTTTTCAAGTTTTTAATAGTTAATACTTAATTAATCACGTGCTAATGATGTTTCTCGTTTTGCATGTGACTTATAAGACAGCACAATAAGCCAATTCAAACTCCCCCTTAAGGAGCTGGTTGATTCAACATATCTCTACTACTATAAAAATAGAGTCATCATCCTCTTCCTCTCAATTATCGTACTTTCCTCTTTTAAAAACTACTCAACCCAAAAAAAAAACCGATGTCCTCACGACTGCACCAGTAAAACCACCTTTCCCCTTAAAAAACTACCTTTCTAAAAAACCACTTCACTAAACAAAACCGGTGTTCCCAGTTTGGACCGATAAAACCACCGTGTTCCTCTGTTGCAAAGCACAGGCATGTCACTAGTATGTTGATTCAACATATATGTTGCAAAAGGCCAGCTTGCTCAAAACCATATATACTAAAAATACATATAGCTTAATCCAAGTCCTCACATTCAATACAAAAAAAAAAACATTCCCACACGTACGTGTTGGAGCTAGAGTTGGACCACCGTCGGCATACTCAGTTCGGACAATTACTTTTACTTAGAATTTAAGTACTGTATTGTAGAACTTGAATGATATACCCCCATAAAAAACATGAACTACACTAATATATATGCATGGAATTAATATTTTTATCGAAAAATCTATTGGTTATTATCTATTTTTATGTGGAAACGACGAATATATTTTATGTATGTTTGTGGCCTTGTTTTTAAAAAATTGAATTAATGCATGCATTTGGAAGACGGGGCATTATTGTGTTTTATCTGAAGAACTGCACCATTTACCTCTTCCTCTGTAAACTCTTTCCCTAGCAAATTATTTTCCAGCTCAGAAATAATTGAATTAATTGCACGTATGTAGGTACTATAGCTAACACATGCATGCGTCTGTATATATATTTCATATCGAGAGCGTAATAAGAGAGAGAGAGAGTGAGTGTTACAGTTTGCTGTTGCATGGGGTTCCCGGAGCAGCAGTGCCCTAAGTATGGGTAGCTGAGGGCCTACAAATTGAAGAGAACGGATATTAGTCATGTAGTAAATAAATACATTTAACGATATAAATGTTGCAGTACATGAGTATGAGAGAGATTAATTAGTGGCGTTCAATGTGCATGAGCACTACTGCAGAGGCGATCTCAGTGGAGAGAGGAGGAGAGGTCGATACGACCATGCAACTAGAGGAAATGTATACTGAATTACTTTGGTAACAGGAAGCTACTATTAGCTACAGTTTTTCTTAAAATTTTCAGCTGACAGAACCTCTCTCAAAAAGTCTAGATTCTCATTTAAATTCTAAAAATTTATAGTTGTAGAATTTAAAAAATGAACTAGAAGTCAGAAACTAGGAAACAGATTCTCACCAGCTGACTTTTTATAATCTTAAGCTCTCTAAACAGTACCTTTTAATACACTAGGTAGGAGTATAGAACAAGACAGCACACATGTACATGCATGCAACTTGCTGCTGTGGCTGCAGCTGCTTCCCGGCCATCCATGCAACGCACTTTAACAGCGTGCTCTTACACCCAGCCCCACGGTACCCCTTCAATTCCTCTCTCTAGATCTCTCTCTCTCTCTCATTCTCATTTCACCTACTCACAAAATTTCTATCGCATGTGTAGCAATGGCCCAGGTGTACTTGCATAGGGCATCACATTCTGCTAGCTCACATTTGGTCGATATGTATTCAAATATTATATATAAGCTTGGTGATTTCTTGTTTCCAATGAAAACTTGAGGATCCAGGGCTCAAGCCCTTTGGTTCAAAAGAAAATATCGCATTGCTTCAGAAATGTCACAAATTAATGGATCAAGAGATAAAGTACAAAACTGAAAAACATGAACTTTATTTTGAGGAACATGCGTTCATAAACTTGATATAATCATCATCTAAAAGAACTTGTTGTAATTAATTATTGGAAACTATATATGGATCCGAGACGCACACTGAACTGAATTAGAACCGTATATGCATGGAAATGATAGACTTATAAATGGAGTGATAATTTAGCCGGGGAGAAGGGTTGGACCTCAATTTGACCCAGGAGGAATCTAATGTAACCAATTGTCTCTTGCAGTACGGATGCAGTGTCAGTCTGCAAAAGAGGAACACGTATACATGTCAGACTCTTGCTTTACTTTCACTCACACGACTCCTAAAGTGAAAGAAGCTGCTGCATGCAGCTGAAAAAAAAGCAAGGTGATGGGCAAAAACTAGGTGATGGGCAAAAACTATATAGTACGTGTACTACATTTGTGTGTGTCAGCAGCAGTTGCAAAAAAAAAACAACTTTGGAATTTAAAGCATACATGCACTAGAGAGTTCAGCTGTAAAATCATGCATGAGAATATTTTTGACATGTTGTGCATGCACTAGTACTGTCTAGCTAGAATATATGCAAACTAAATCTACTCCTTGCCAAATGCCTTTGTGCTGTTTACATATTAGTGCAGTGTTACATTAATTAATTAATGATATGGTTAATTAAGTCGTTGTAGCACCTTGCCAAATGGAGAAACTATCTGGTGAAGTGCTGTTATTCTGTCCCCAAGCCTCTCCTTCCTTACCTGAAATAAAATGTTACTATAGAGAATAGATACAAATTAAGTATTGTAATGCATGCAATGCAGTAAGCTAGGATCTTTCATTAATGTATTGTCCTGTTAGGATACTTTAATTCGTCATTGTACATGACGGCGTTCTTCTTGAAGAAACGCTAGCTGCAGATATTTCCATATTTCAATATGCATATTCCTTTCTAAATGAAAACATGATCCATCTGAAACCAATGAAATCTAGCTTAAACTGTGTTAATGCTATTTTCCCTTTCATCTTTTCTTTTACAAGATTATATATGCGAGATGAACTTTGTACTTAATTAATCAGTGATAGTACTTGATCGATCAGTGCCAAACAGATCCAATGTAGTTAATTATAGCTAGGCAGAAGATGACATACTCCAAAGATAAAGTGAGATATGAAAAGGAGTGCGTGAAGAAACCTTTAGGGTAGATTGCGCTGAAGAAGAGGCTTGAACCCTAGCCTTCTTGAGAGCTGAACCTGTCTCTGTGCTGTTACACTGGAGCAGAGAAACAACAAATTAAAGAAGCCAAGCAAGAACCATCATGAGGCCATTCCATCGTTGTCCCAAGAGCAACTATATTTATAGCTAATGAGGTCAATATGTAGCTAGCTCACGACAAACACTTTATGCATGTAAAAATAAAAAACATGAAGCCCGTGTGGTATGATGCAATTAAAGTGGATCCATCCCTACAACCTTAGCAAGAGATCATCATGAAAGCAAGATCCCAAATGAAAAGTTTGAAACATGAGATCAGGTTTGGCACATGTACATGCATATGAAGCAAGCATAAAGTGATTTTTCCTAACAGACATGAAAAATGTAGTAGCTTTTCATCAAAGGAGGAAAAATATAACAAGCTCAGTAATAGTCATTGTGCACGATTACCAATGGGATCACATCTGTGAGCTTGCAGAAAGAAGAAATCAACCTATCTAGCCAATTAAAACACCTCCAAAGAAGCTATATATCCATGTAAACGAAGAGCTTACACATTGCAAATTTTTCATATAAATACGCTATTTTGCAGCACTGCCTCAATGTTGCAAATGTTTTCAGTAGTCTTAGCTTTCTCACCTCCGACGAGTTATCTGACTGGCCTTGGTGTTTCCTCGTCAACTCCGGCGCCACCGCAGCCGCCGTGCCGTTCGAGAACTCCAGCATGTTGCTGCCTAGGCCGCTGGTGGTGATGCATGACCTAGGAGAGGATGCCACGAGCATCTTGCTCAGCTGCGACTTGCAGCTGGCCTCCGGCGATGTCTGGATCTCCTCACCGCCGGCGGCGCCATGTCCATAGAAATCATAAGCTGCAGCTGCCTCGTGAGGCATAGGGCCCTCATCGTCTAGCCCTTTTGACAGGAGAGCTGTGGCCGTACTGTATTTCTCGTGATCTCCAACTAATCCTCCACTGCTTATAATTTGTAGTTTCCCAAGGCAAACAGACACATACACATATGCAGGGAGAAACAATTAACAAGTTAGTTATTGCCAGGAACATGCATGTATGAGATGTACATGTGATTAATTACTGATTAGCAAACAGCCATTAGAGAATGGATTGAACTTTATCAAAAGCAGAATAAAGCAGACAACTGCTTTAACTACTTCGTCCTTGCCAGAAGTGACCTAATTTGCACTAACCTCCAGAGGTTTGCATGAATCAAATTAAAGTAGTGCACTAACAATTTCATGACTAGATCATAGAGAATTCAGAGATGGAGCTAGAGAGCTAGAGGTAATTACAGGAGCAGTTGTCTCCATGACTGATCTGGCATGCCGCCCTCCTGCTGCCTATCACCATGAAAGCTCCCAAGAGGAAGACCAGTACTGCTGCAATTCACCTCAGGAATGTTCAGACCTGGCGATGATGAAGAAGAGATGTGAAGCAGCTGATGCTGGGGGAGGAAGAGCATGGAAGCTGGAGAAGCTGCATCTTGCTCCCCATCAGCACAAGGCTGCAGCCTGCTCAAACTGCCCATGATACTGCTGCTGTTGCTTGTGCCACCCCACACAATCTGCCGCAGCAAGGAGGAGCTCTTCAACTCCCCTCCACTCAGCATGGTGCTTAATTGAGAGCACAAAATAAGTGCAGAGAGAAAAGAATTGAATTCTTCTTGCAACAGATGAAGCTAGGTGATATATCTTCTTCTTGCTGCAAATTCCTGTGCAAATCTCAGGTCAATCTTTAAGGTCTCTGGTGGCTTTAGAGCTTTCTTTCCTAGCTCCTTTTTCTTTCTAGAGATGGGGTCTAGTGAGAGAGAGAGCAACAAAAGAGAGAGGAGATGAGAGAGATTGGAGAGAAATGAGCATGGCCTGTTTGGAGAGGAATCTGGGCTTTGTTTTGTTTGTTTTCTCTTCCTTTTGCTTCACTCCTTTCATCTCTGAACTTTCCCCTGCAATTCTTCTCCTCCTTTCGTGATGTCTTTTTTTTTCCTTTTTTTTCTCACCTCCTCTCTCTCCACTTTTGCTTTATCAACAGAAGTGATGAGCGAAAGCTACTATGTGCGACACACAATTTCTGGGCAAAAGGAGCAGTTTATGGAGGGGTGGCATTAGTTAATTGGCTATTATGATAACTCAACAATAGTTAAGTATTGGTTGGTGACGGTTAACAGCAAGCCTTCCTTACCTTATCCAGTCAAGGTTCTTTAATTTGGATCTACTCAATTCTCCTAGTACTGATCACACTGATCACTTTATTTTGATTTTAAATAGATCCAAGCCCCTGACGCCAGTTAGCACTTCCGTGTTTCTAAAATTTAACTTTGAACATTTTGCTTTCAGTTATAATATACTGTCCACAACTACAAAATAATGATCATAGTCACAGTTCACTAAACCGAAGGAGATCCGCTCGGTTATCACAATTATACATTATCAATAGGGAATTCAATAGAATTCGAGCGATTATCACGATAATTGCCCAGTTATCGGTAATTTGCCAGCACCTGATTACTGACGGTGCTTTGGTTTTGTGAACCCTAATCATAGTAAAACTTTCATATATTGAGTTATATGAACTCAATATGTGTACAGCCAAATAACATTGAAACAACTAATGTGTTCATTTTATATAGATATCAATTGTTTCAGTTAATGTTTACCACATAAGTTTTTTTTCCTCAACACCACATGCTCACACCCGTGACATGCATGGGAGCTCAAGGATAAGCTCAAGGATAAAGGCTTCATATGCATCCATGAAGTACGCAAAATTTCTGGTAAATATTGTTTAAGCATCCATGTAAACATTTATCTGTGTTTGTACTATGTGTTTCAAAAAAAAAAAAGATCACCGAAATTTTAACCCTCCGTGTCGCAGCTGTAGGGAAGCCATACACAGCTAAGCCCACCACACCACACTGTACCTAAATTAATTGACGTGCTTAGTTCCAGTTTATACACTACATTTATGTAAACCTATGTCAAATAGTATATACTCAATGTATATATACTTACAAGATAAGAAACATGGCTTGATGATTAATCCACCAAACCCTAGCAGTATAGCAGGCCACCATAGCTAATTTAGCTTGCGTTAATTACACACTTACCGACGACATACCCGGCTCTTTCGATTTATATACTTTTCGCCGCCGGCCCAGCAGTATCATCCATATATCCATCCATCCATGCATTGTGTGATTAATTGACTTAAAGTAGACGCTAGATCTATCGATCAATGTCCCAATCGATCGTCGCCGTCGATTAATCTAGGCTCCGACACACACGTGTCGATCTTGCTGCCTCAGGACGCATGCATGCGAGATGGATGGATTATGGATTTTTTTTAAAAAAAACACATTACAAACATAAGCGTCTATATACACATGTGGATACTCCCACACATATACATCCTACTTCTATGAGGGCTTCCACATGCACGTCATATCTCTTTATACGAGCACCTATCAGAGACTGAACCGCTATGTTTTGATATTGACAACACCTTCGAGAGACTGGATCGGTGTGTTTTAAGATTGATGAAGTCACCACAAGCACCTCGCACTTTTGTTAGCATCTCCGAATGACTGGATCGGACCGGCATATATTGATCTGGATAAACTACATGTACCTCGCTATCAATGAGCACATCACCTACCATATAAAAATAATTAGTTGTAAATAAGAGTATTCATGCTAAATTCATAATTTTAACCTAGATAATTAAATTCTACCATAAAAAACCAAACCAGCTGAGTTACGTTTAGTTCTTGGATTGTCGGATTTTCATGGTCAAACTGGGGATGATATATATGGTTGAGATTCCTCAATTAGTTGCTTGCTCCCTGCGTACGTCTCTGGACTCTTGGAGATCGACATTCTCTCGATCGGTCGATCGATTGAATCTATGTGTGTGGTGTGGCCCATCGGTCGGTCGGTCGGTCGCGTGTACATGGAGCATGGATGCATAATTGGCTAGCTAATTGGCCAAAAGAAGAAGCAACCTACTAATACTATAGATGATGCATACATGGCCTAGCTTGCTAGCAGCTATAGTTGGCAGCATTTTATTTGGTTAATTATGTACGGACCGGTCATCTGTTAATCAGTTGGGAGCTAGTCTTAATTTGACCAATTAATGATCATATGGCTTAACTGAGAAGCACTTTGCATGTGATTGTTTGTTTATATAGCTAGCAGTATAGTTCTTTACTCTCGTAGAGTAGAGATCACTTCACTTCTCGATCGGATGAGAATGTACAGTACAAAGCCCAAGCCGGGATGTGTATGTCGGATGATGGCCTTTGGACCCATTTGGAAGGCCCAAATCCACCGAGATTAGGCCGAATTCCCGTGGATATTGGGCCTTCCAAATGGGCCGTGGTTGTGCAGAAAATTAATTCCTGGGCATTTAAGGCGCTGTTCTTTTAAGGCTAGCTTATCACAGGCACGTTTTTTAAATTACTCAACAATATATTTTTTTAAAAAAATATTTCTATATAGAATTTTTTAAAAATTTAAATAAATCTATTTTTTAAGTTTATAATAATTAATACTTAATTAATCATGCGCCAGTGAGTTTTAATGCGTATGAATATATGCAAGTGGAGTTTTAGTGAGTGAATCCTCCACATTCTCTTGTCGGAAACAAGTTTCCAGCGGTCAACTTCTCTCCTCCTCTTTCCGTTATTCCCTCTGCTTGCCTTTGTTTCCCCTTTCTCCTACCACGCATCTCATTTTGTATATTCGCCATAGGATATATAGCAGCCAATATAATTAAGCTAAGACCACTTTGCTCCATCTTAATTCTCAAGTAGTGAAGAAACCAACCAATACTGTAAGCTAGTTTCTCTATCTTAAAATAAAAACCTAGTATTAAATATAATATATACTGTTTAGATTTATAGTTCTAGAATGTGTCACATCTAATACTAGGTTTTTTGTATTTTGAGATAGAGAGAGTAGCCAGCAAGTGGGTTTAAACAAGTAGTGCTCCACTAGCAATATAATGTGCAGATCATTGGGTACAGCAAGTGCTGGTGATGAGAAGGTGTAAAATGTGCCGGCAGACTGCACATGGCTAGCCTTTTTTCAGTTTTTTTGTATCAGAAAATGCAGTGAACTTATAGATGTTGTAGCACCGACATTCTTCAGATTTATACTACTAGCCAGCAACGGCGACGACCGTTTTTCTACGTCAAGATTCGACTGATCATTGAAAGAGAGGAATAATTCACGCGCAATAAAATTAATTACTCAATGGGGTGCAGTACAATATATAGCCCAGTGAAGCCGAAGGGCCTTGAGATCACGCTAACACCCCCCGTAGTTGGGACGTTGACTCGACAGACGTTCAGACTAGACCGAAACTCGGTGAAGACAGAGGTCGGCAAGCCCTTGGTGAAGATATCGGCAAACTGCGATGTGGTGGGCACATGAAGGACGTGAACATCACCGGTAGCGACCCGCTCGCGGACGAAGTGGAGGTCGATCTCTACGTGCTTGGTGCGCTGGTGTTGAACAGGGTTCGTCGAGAGGTACATGGCGCTAAAGTTGTCGCAGTACACCAACGAAGCCGAGGAAGAGGACTGTGGAGCTCCTGAAGAAGTTGCCATAACTAGGCGGCCTCAGCAACGCCGTTGGCCACGGCACGGTACTCAGCCTCCGCACTGGACCAAGAGACTGTTGGCTGGCGCTTGGACAACCAGGAGACCAAAATAGCACCTAGGAACACAGCGTAGCCCGAGGTGGACTTGCGCGTGTCAGGGCACCCGGCCCAATCGGCGTCAAAGTAGACGACAAACTTAGAAGGCGTGGTGCGGTGAAGGAGTAACCCGTAGTCGACGGTCCCCTGAAGATAGCGAAGGATGCGCTTCACCGCAGTAAGATGCTGCTCCCGAGGATCATGCATGTGAAGACACACTTGCTGAACGGTGTAGGAGATGTCCAGACGAGTAAACGTCAAGTACTAAAGAGCTCCAGTCAGGCTGCAGTAGTGAGTCGGGTCACTGACGGGAGACTCGGTGGTACTAGACAGCTTAGACTGAGTTCGACCGGTGTCAGGCAAGGCTTGCAATCCGCCATGTCGGCGCGCTCCAAAATATCCAAGATATATTGCCGTTGGGAGAGGAACAGACCCGATGAGCTGCGGTGAACGAAGATCCCCAAAAAATGGTGAAGAACGCCTAGATCCTTCATGGCGAACTCCCACTGAAGAGCTGTAATAGTCTGACAGAGCAATGCAGGAGAAGAGGCTGTCAGTACTATGTCATCCACATAGAGCAGGAGGTAGACCGTGTCGGAGCCGCGCCGGAAGATGAACAGTGAGGTGTCGACTTGGCCTCCATGAAGCCAAGGTTGAGTAGGTAAGTGGCGAAGCGACTGTACTAGATGCGAGGAGCTTGCTTGAGGCTGTATAATGACTTGTTGAGGCAGCACACCCAGTCAGGATGCGCGGAGTCAGCGAAGCCAGTCGGCTGAGAGTTGAACACTGTCTCTAAGAGAGTACCATGCAGAAAGGCATTCTTGACATCGAGCTGATGGACGAGCCAGTCGCGAGACAGGGCGAGAGTCAGCACTGTGCGAACAGTAGTCGGCTTCACGACAGGACTGAACGTCTCATCATAGTCGACGCCGAGGGTGCTGGGTGAACCCACGGAGAACCTAGCGGGCCTTGTGACGATCCAGGGAGCCGTCAGCATGAAACTTGTGCTTGAACACCCATTTGTCAGTCACAATGTTCACGCCAGGGGGCCAGGGAACCAGATCCCAGGTCTAGTTGGCCTGGAGAGCGTCGAATTCCTCGGTCATGGTGGCGTGCCAAGCAGGGTCGGCTAGCGCGCTGCGATAGGTCTTCGGGAGAGGCAACGCAGTGTCCGCGTGGAGGATCAGCGGATCCGAGGACACCCGAAACCCGGATTTCCCACGCGTGACCATGCGATGTGCATTGGTGACGGGCATGATGGCATCAACTGCGCGGGTACTGGTGCGCGTCGAAACGACCCGGGGGACGGGCGCCGCGCGTGGCGCAGGGGACGGCGTGGCCGCGCGTGGCGTGGGGGACGTCGGGGCGGCCGGCGTGGCCGCACGTGGTGCGGGGAACACCGGGGGCATGCCGGGCATAGACACCGGCGTGGCCGTCGTGGCCGCGTGTGGGGCGGAGAACGCCGGAAGGGCGCCGGGCGCGGTGACCGTGGCCGCACATGGCGCGAGCGACGACATGGCCGCGCGTGGCGCGGGAGACGCCAGGGGCAGGCCGGGCGACGATGGGGCTGCGGCGCCAGCAGTAGACGTTGCGGCCACGCGTGGCGCTGGAGGTGTCGAAACCACGGGAGGCGATCGGCGAGTACCTGCATCAAAGGGCGGACAAGGCGGGCCGATGGGCACCGACTGAACCGCAATGTCAAACAGAAACTCGAAGTCGCTAGGAAGCGAAGGGCGGGTATAGGAGAAAGGGAATTGGGTCTCATCGAAGACAACATGCCGCGAAATGATAACACGGTTAGAGGAAAGGTCGAGACACCGGTATCCCTTGTGGTCGGAGGAGTACCCGAGGAAGACGCACAAAGTCGAGCGGGGAGCAAGTTTGTGAGGAGCGACAGAAGAAAGGTTAGGGTAGCAAGCACAGCCGAACACGCGAAGGTGGGTGTAGGAGGGGTGAGAGCCGTGGAGGGCAAAGTGGGGCGTGCCGGTGGGAAGGGTTTTGGTGGAAGCCGATTAAAAAGATAAGTGGCGGTGTGGAGACCCTCGACCCAGTAGGAGGGAGGCAGAGATGCCTGAAACAAAAGCGAACGCACCATGTTGTTGAGCGAACGAAGGGTGCGTTCAGCTTTGCCATTCTGCTGGGATGTGTAGGGGCAGGACATGCGAAGGACAACTCCGTGTGTGAGAAAAAAAACTGCGAGTGGAGGAGTTGTCGAACTCACGGCCATTGTCGTAGTGGACACTTTTGACGGTGCGGGAGAACTAGGTAGCTACATAAGAAAAAAAGTTAGTTAAGGTGGAAAAGGTGTCAGACTTGAGACGCAGGGGAAACGTCCAAGCAAAATGAGAGCAATCATCAAGAATGACTAAATAATATTTATAGCCCGAGACGCTCAAAACAGGGGAGGTACACAAGTCACAATGAATAAGATCAAAAATGTTGGTTGCCCTAGAAGTGGAGCTGACAAAAGGCAAACGAACGTGGCGACCAAGCTGACAAGCGTGACACAGAGGGTCACAGAGAGCTTTATTGCACGAGATAGCCGAAGAGCTAGTGAGTCTGGAGAACGCCTCATTGCCGGGGTGCCCAAGTCGGCGATGCCAGACGGAGGAGGAAACATCGGCGAGGAGAGCGTGGGGTTGTGACGGCGACACTGGCAGGTGGAAGGAGTAGAGCGGCCCGGAGCTATTGCACCTGGCGATCACGTTCCTGGAACAGAGATCCTTCACAGAGAGGCCGAATGGGTCAAATTCAATAGAACAGTGATTATCAGTAGTGAACTGGCGCACAAAAATAAGGGACTTAATAATATTTGGAGCAACCAGAACATTATTAAGAACGAAAGGACTAGGAAGGACTGTGGAGCCAGTGTGTGTGACAGGAAGAGTAGACCCATTGCCAACAATGACGGAAGACGGAACGGAAGAACGTGGGGGGCGGAGCAAGGAGTTGTTACCTGTGTCGGGGGTCATGTGGGACGAGGTGCCCGAGTCCATAACCTACTCGCCGGTGGCGGGGGTCTGGATGGTCATGGTGCTGAAGGTGTTCGCCAAGGCCTGCTGGTCCCAGGAGGCCTCGGCCCAAGGTGTCCAGGACGCCGTTGCAGACGCCAGGTGGACGGCCGGAGCGTCGGGGGCCGGCGGGGGCAGACCGTGCTGCTGTGGCGTCGACGGAGAGAAGGGCCTTGGGGCAGCGGCGAACATGGTGTGGGGCGCCGCGGGCGGGGTGGGGCGAGGCGCCGGCCTGCCGGTGGGAGCAGTGTGCGGGCAGGGCCACATCTAAATAGTGCCCGTCCTCGGGTTGTAGAAGGACGGCCAAGGTGCGCTGGACTGGCCGGAGGGTGGCTGGCCAGTGGCGGACTGGCTAGGGCCTTTGCCGCCATTGCCGCCGCCGCGACGCCGACGGCGGCCCTAATTGGTGCCGGCGCCTCCCTGGTTGTTGTCGGCACCTTGTGCGGTTGGCGCAGGTGGGCGTGGAGGAGTGCCAGGGGTGGCGCCGGGTGGAGCAGGGGCGCCGACGCCCTTGGCAACGTCGGGCATTGTATCAACAAGGGCCGACAACAAGGCCGACGAGGCGGCCGGCAGGGTGAGTTCTTCCAAGAGGAGATTGTCACGCACCTCGCCGAAGGTCGGGAACGGACGTTGCAGCTTGAAGTGGGGGGTCATGTAGGTGTACTTCGCACTGAGCCCGCGGAGAACATTCAGGACCAGGGTGCGGTCGGGAATGTATTCGCCGAGGTCAGCGAGAGCGTCTGCCATGCCCTTCATCTTGCCGCAGTAGTCCGTGACGGAGAGGTCGCCTTGGACGAAGGTGCGGAACTCGGCGTCGAGGTGCAGGGCGTGCGTCTCACGGTTGCCGAGGAACTGGTGCTCGATGCCCAGCCAGGCAGACTGAGCGGTGTTTCCACGCACACGGATAAGGTCCATGAGCTTGGTGGAGACGGTGCCGTAGATCCAGGAACATGCAATGCCAAGCCGGAGTGTCGAGGACGTCGTCGGACGTGACGTGGTTGGCGAGGGAGTAGCGGCCGAGGGTGAGAAGCACGAGGTCGTGCCACTTGTTGTAGTGGGACGAGGAGATGTCCAGAACAACAAGCACCAAGGCATGAATATTCTGGACGCCGGCGGCCTGGGCGTGGAGGTTGGCCACCACGAGGGCCTTGAGGGAGGCGGCGTCGGAGTGGGCGCCATAGGAAACATCCCGGCCGTCGTCGTCGTCGAACTCGGCGTCGAGGGCGGCACGCTGCCAGGCCGAGGCAACCTCACACGCGAGGGCGTCGGCGGCCTTGCGCTCCTTCTCCAGGGCGGCGGCAGCAGCGCGGACGCGCGCCTGGGCGTCGGAGGCAGCCTGGGCGACAGCGGCTGCAGTGTTGGTGAGGAGGACGTGCTGACGGGCACGATCGGCGCCGGCCTCCCGTTCGCGATCGCAGGCGGCGGCGGCCTCGCAATCTCTGGTGGTGGCGGCCTCGCGATTGGCGGCGGCCTCGCGATCGGCGTCGGTCTTGGCGGCCGCAACAGCGACGGGATCGACCAGGGGAAGTTCGGCCATGGCGGCTGGTTAGGGTTTGCAGAAACAGTAGGTCACAGGAAGGAAGAAAACTGATACCATGAAAGCGGGAAATAATTCACGCGCAATAAAATTGATTACTCAATGGGGTGCACTACAATATATAGCCCAGTGAAATCGAAGGGCCCTGAGATCACACTAACAATCATTATCGAGGCCCTTCATCGATCACTGCTGGGACATATGATGTGTGCCTGTTCTTATTATTTAAAAATTTAGTTCGAATATATAAAATAAACTATAAGCTTAAAATACTTTTATTTAATAATAAGATAAATATTCAAACGCCATGTTTAAAAGTAAATGACATCGTATCTTTAGAAACGGAGGTGATACAGTACTGAAGGAGCTACAGCTGCAGGATAACGTGCGTTCGTTCTGAACATGATATGCAGATTGCTAATAGCTACTACGTATTAGCTTGCAGCTCGGCTGCACGCCATTATCAGGTGCTCTCTGAAAAGGACGTGTAATTGTGCACTGAACCAAGCCTATGTACCGGCCGGCCTCTCCCAAGATCATGCATGACGACGACGTCTGCCTGCTTGGTCGCCTGGATGGCTTCTGACGTCGACGCCGGCGAGCTAGGGTGGTGCGGCGAGCCTGCTCGGATCGACCAGTGGAGGAGACCCCAAGTCATCCAATGCCTGGCACTTGGCTGCACTGCAGAGCACTCTATCCGTTTTTTAATATATTCGTCTTTTTCAAAAAATTTAGTGCAAATATCAAACTTATTTTATTGGTAAAAGTACTTTTAAACATGACTTATATTTGTATGTATTTACACTAACTTTTTAAATAAGACGAATAATCAAATCAACGTTCGAAAGTCAATGATGTTATATATTAAAAAACGGAGGGAATAGTACTTTAGCAACAGTTTTCTATAAAGGTGTGTTTGGTTGGAGAGATATCCCTGAATGTGATATGTCAATCTAACTTTTAAGAGTGTTTGGTTGATGGGCAAATATGGATAGGGCGGCTGAAAGAGTAAATATTCTCTAAAGATATTGGATGAGTGAATCCAGCCAAATCAGTTGGATGGAGCCATTTATGTTTTGCTCCTGTTGACGTGGTGTATTCTGATTAGTTGGGGTGGATTTAATTTTTTGTTAACGAGCTTTGAAGTGTTTTTTCTCCTAAATTATTTATCTATTTTATGATTCGATTTCACTATTATATTCATTGCAATTAAATCTTTAAAACAAGGTCTCAGATGGTTATATTCTGATTAAAAATATATGTGATAAATGGACCCCACTAAATTTTTTGATTATCCTATCCAAGTTATATCTCTTCAATCAAACAAGAAATTAGATCATCCTATCCATATGAACCAAAGAATCATCATATCCAACAAAAATCATATCCCATCCACCTATGACCGTGAACCAAACAGACCCTAAGTAGCAACGATAATCTCTTATCGTCTAGGGAAGTGTTACCCTGTCATGATTACCACGGTAATCGTGTGGTTACCCAAAAACCAAAAGGTTATCGATAAAAACTGAAAGCTTCAAAAAGGTTATTGTGCGAAGCTATTGCAATATCCAAGAGGTAACCATGTGATATTTCAAACCCTCTAATGCCCATTAGGGATTGTTTTGCACAGTAAATTTAAATTTACTGTAGTCTATGATCCGAGTCATTGGATTTCGATCGGATGACTATAGGCTACTCCTGACATAGAAGACGGTTCATTTCTTTCCATTAGAACATCTATTGTAGAGCAATGATTATGTTATTGTCAGTGTAGTAGATACGGCATAGCCTGTATACATGGATATCCACTGCCGGAAATACCATACACCTAATGTGATATAGAAGACGATGGGCAGATGTGAGTAAAGCTACAGTTAAGAAAGAAACCGTACTCCGGATATGGAAGGGTACTGTAGTCTAATCGGGGGACTGCAAGGACTTTGTCTGCCTATATCCTATCTAGGGTGTTCGAGTTCTACTTAGAGAGGGGATCATCTTTCGGTATAAATATAAGGCCTTTTAGAAAAGGATGGCATCGAATCATAAGTCTACAGATCAAGGCATACCAAGCCTACGCCATGGAGAAGCTCTTTGCTAGTCGCCGACTATATTGTTTATCCCAGCATAGTTGGTAGGCTAGATTAGACAACTTGTTTTCATGTTTGTGCTTGTTGTGTACTCCCGACATCAATACATATAAATAGAAGTAAGATTATTATCCATGCTGGGAGTTCGAATATGTATAAAAATTTCGTGTCTACTCCTCTTTCACATCTTTATAAATACCTTATTAGATGATTCCCACGTTCTCAAATAGTGTGGTTTGGGATTTACCCATCGACAGTCATCGCTTGATCAGATATCCGCCGTGCGTGATAGACTGGTCAGGTCAGGACGGCGTGGATGTTGAAAAGGATTTTTCTCGTGTTCGTGCAGTGCTAACTTTCTCTTTTGTTGACTTGATTCAAGTCTCGCTAGGACTAGCTTAATTCTCCAGCGCTGCTAATTCCAAGTTGCCATTGGTTGGGATCACCAATCAACTAGCTGGCCATGTCGAGCTCGCCGGGTTTCTCAAGGCAGTCCGCTGCATCTTCCTTCTTTGGTTGGACTTAAGACTCTTTGCATATGATGGACAATATGGTTTGGCGATTTGGTCTTAACTAGTTGGATCAAACGGTAAGGTCAACTGTACTAAGGCGTGGTCTTGGAGTTTTAGTATACTTTTCCCCTAAGTCTACTCCTTCCGTGATGCATTTTTAGCGTTTAAAATTTATCAACAAAATTTAACCATTTCTAAAGTACTACTTTCCTAACCTATCCAACCACTATATTTATTGATTTTTTCAATTAAGTAAACTTTGAGAGGCATTACAGTAATTTTAATTAAAATTATTTATATTTATGGCCTGAGCGAGTAGTCTTTATGGTTTTGACTCGATGACGATGCTTGTACCAATATTTCCTTCTTGAAAGTCGTTGCTTCATAAAACCCATACCTAAAATCCAACCTAAAATTCTTTGATCTGCCCTTTACTGGTTGGATCTGACAACGACGATACGAGTTCCTCTTTCTGGTTGAGATTGACAAGCATGATCGGCGCTAGAGCTAGCGCCGGGTGAGTGCATCGAATCGCATGGGCATCGCTTGGATTCATTCGCAAATCGCAATGCACAGCTTCAGTCCATGTGCGCCACATGCGGTTGCTGGCTGCAGCTATCTAGGAGCATATCTGAATATGTTCATGGTCATGGCTGCAGTTGCTTGAAGAGTTTGACGAACTGCTAGTCTCTGGATTTTTCATCAGGTACGGGGAGGATTAACAGCATGTGCGCTTGTGCTTACTATTTATTGTTTCTTGATTGGTTTTCATTAGCACGTTTTTTAAAACGTACAATGATGTGTTTTTTTTAAAAAAATTATATATAAAAGTATCTAAAAAAACAAATAGATCTATTTTTTAATTTTTAAATAATTAATACTTAATTAACCACGCGTTAATGATGTTTCTTATTTTACATGCATGTTATAAGTCAGTAAGTCAGCACAGTAAACCAATTTAAACACTCCCTAATTGAGATGGCGCTAAGCTTCTATCAAGTATCACCGGTGTCCTAGACGCTGACCATGATGAACCGACCGTTGGGTAAACAAGTTCACAAAGTTAAAGAGAAAATTAACTGACGGAATTGATCGAGATATATGCTACTCCCTTGGTCTTAAATTACTTAGGGCGCATTTGGTAGGGATTCTCGGGGGTGATTCTCAATCGGATCAATTGGAGCTGAG
The DNA here is from genome assembly GCA_003991445.1 of Oryza meyeriana var. granulata. Lineage (NCBI taxonomy): Eukaryota > Viridiplantae > Streptophyta > Magnoliopsida > Poales > Poaceae > Oryza > Oryza meyeriana. The sequence goes on along the minus strand of RYFJ01000185.1, from coordinate 258,359 downwards.
CCAAACGGGTAAAAAATCCCCCCGATTCTCAGCCGAATCGATCCGCTGTGATTCTCAATTTTACACATGAATGGAGAATCAGGCAAAAGACGGCTTCTCGTGAGAATCCAATGAACGAAAATTAAAAATCCCCATAAAAATTCACAAAATGCATATAAGAATCAGAATCGCAAGATCAGAATCATAGAATCTGGAGCTCTACCAAACAGGCCCTTAGTACTAGTTTTATTCTGAACCAAATATTTATATGTTTACCTAACGGTTTATAAAATTTCATATGGTTTAACATCATAAAATTTATGTTTTTATATTCATCATAAGAAATACATTCAATTCGTATGTTGTTAAATTATTTGAACTTTTAGAAGCTGACAGTCAACGATAAAAAAGTTTAACTTAGGACAAAATTAAAATGACAAGTAATTTAAAACGAAGGAATCAATTAACACTGCAATTGCAGGTTCTATTATTAATTGGGTTGTTTCTGCACATAAATATTACTCTCTCTATCCTAAAATATAAAAAACTAATACTGGATATGACATATTATTATGAATTCTAGGATATATCATATTTAGTATTAGATTTTTTATTTTAGGACAGAGGGAGTATCCTACAAACTGGCAGCAAAGCACTAGTGGTGGTGACTTGGTGGGTGCAGTGCACTTGTCGGAAAATGGAATAGCGTGGTCTGGCTTACAAGTCCAAATCTGGACAAACACCGACAGTTGCAACTCAGTATTACTTAGGTAGTGTTTGAAATAGTCTATAAAAATGGTTTATAAGCCATACATACAATGAAAAACGTCATTAATATATGATTAATTAAGCATTAGTAATTACAAATTTAAAAAATAGATTTATTTATTTTTTAAAGAAATTTTTATATAGAAATTTTTTGTAAAAAAAGGTCGCTCTTAACGTTTTATAAAATATGCTTATAAAAAATAAGATAATAAACTAAAGCCAAAAGATATTTCAAACACTGCCTTACTCCATCAATGAGACGATGAGATAATCTTCCATCGACGGTCAAGGGTCAAAAATAAAGCAGTGGTTCATTTGCGACATGTCAGGCTCAGGGAGGGAGAAAGCGTCGTGCAGTGGTGGCAAGTAGAAATTTGGTCACGTTTTCTTCAGAGCTGAGGTTCAGTGGACTTTGCCACCATTATATTATTGGTCGTGAGTTGTGATCCCAGTGGCGTTTGGAGAAGAGAGTGGTCGTCAATTTAGTTGAGGTTTGCACATCAGTTTTTGAGGTTGTATCGAGGGAAACTAGATCATACATGCCATATGTAGCATGTCTGTTTGAATATGTTTACGAGGTTAAGCTTATTCTAGCACATAAAATCAAATAATTTATTAAAAAATGATTAGTTAAATATTAACTAGTATAAATTTAAAAATAGATTCCTTTGATTTTTTAAAGAAACTTTTATATAGAAAGTTTTTTAAAAAAATACATCGTTTAGCGATTCGGAAAACATGCTCATGATAGACGAGCAAGAAGCCTAAGCTAACAAAGATAGTAGTGGTGGCTTATAAGTCGCACGTAAAATAAAAAATATTATTAGAGTATGATTAATTAAGTATTAACTATTTAAACTTGAATAATAGATCTATTGATTTTTTAAGATATTTTATATAGAAAGTTTTTTTTGTAAAAACACACTATTTTATATTTTAGAAAAGATGTTAACAAAAACCGGGGGAGAAGCCATCAGCAAAAAGCTGTTATGAACAACACCAAATTCGCTATTAGCTCGTGTTCATAGAGAAGGGCAGATTTTCTAGTCTATCTTACACGTATTAATACAAAGCTAAAAAACAAAAATATCTTTCATTTTATTAAATTTCGATACACTTGCTCCTAACTATAGCAAACTCTAACATATTTATCTTTTACTTTAACAAACCCCAATGTATTTGTTTTCTACTATAATAAACTCTATTGTATTAAACGTTTTAAAAATAAAGTGTTTATATGGTAAATAAGATAGGGAAGTACTCCATGTAAGTTAATGGGAGCAGAAGAGAACAGCATCGGCAGCAGAAGCAGGACGAGGAGGACAGGCAAAAGCAGAGGGTGAAGTCGCATGGAAAGTAAGGAAGGAAGGGTGCACAAGGGACAAGCACGGACACGGACAGGGCTGTCTCCTTTACACCTTTCTGTCCTCGGCCGACGGTGCAGCCTGCCTGCCGGTGCCGAGTGCAAAAGAATTAGCCAGTGTTTCATTGACCTTCTCAGATTGCTAACTACGGTATTGGTTGGTAGAGCTCTTAACTCTTAGATTAGATTTGTATAGTTGTGAAGTTATTTAAAGATCTTTCTACCTTATAGTTTAACTTTTCTAGAGTAGTTATAGTCTACTCTACTTTATTTTTTATTTTTAGTGGAGTTAGAATGTTTGTTAGAGCTTCAGTTTTATTAAATTAGAATCTAAGAGCTAAAGCTCTATCAAACGGAATCTTCTTAAACTGATAAACAATATATTTTTTAAAAGAACTTTCAATATAGAAGTTTAAAAAATCAAATTACCTTTTTAAGTTTATAATAATTAATATTTAATTAATTATAGACTAATAATATATCTTATTTCGTGTGTGAATGATAAACTTTTAGCTATAAGCTGAATGCAAACAGTGGCTGCACGCGAGGCGAGCTGGCTCCTCGGAACTCATCGCACGGCAGATCGATCTGCCGGTATCGACGGTGCGGTCCAAGTATAATATTCTATTCGTCCTAAAATATAAAAGTTTAATATTAGATGTGACATATCCTGCTATTACGAATTTGGATAAAGAATTATTTAGATTCGTAGTACTAATATATATCACATCTAGTATTAGGTTTTAATATTTTAGAATAGAGAGAGTATAATATAGTACGTGGTGTACGAGCGCTGCAGTGCAGAACGTAGTACGGTTGTTTGTTTAGATCGATCTGCCGGCCGGAAAGGGCAGCATAGGAGGGGATCGATGGATAGATGGAACTGAAATGATACTGCTACGTGATGTGGAGCTGGTAGTAGTACAGACTAGAGAGAGAGTAGAGACAGTGTTACTGGTGTTAATGGATTCCTGCCGGTTGCTAGGTAGTATCTAGGTACGGTACAGGCTTGTCGGCTTACTTGCCTTGTATTTTCTTTGTACTAAAATAAATTTATTTTTTATTCATCTTATTTATTTCATAATATCTTTATGTTTAAAATAGTTAATGTATTAAAATTTATTAAAGTAAGAGATGGATATATTGGAGTTTGCTAAAGTGAGAACAAATATATTGAAGTTGGTTAAAGTGAGAGATGTCTTTTAGCTTTGTATTAGTGTGTGTGAGGTATGCTAAAGATGAATTTATTTTAAAATTAAGGAAGTATTATGTCTAATAGCATAGTGTCGGCGAAATGGGACTGGGGTCTCCTAGTCCCTGGGGACGCAAGGGTCTTCGGCCGCGACAAATACTCCGGAGTCCACATTTTGCGTAAGAGAAGACCGGCTACGGCCGCTCTCCCGCCAAGTACTCGGGGGCCCGAGCACTGGCCGGGCCCAGATGCGCATCCCCCGGTCCCGGGCGCCAGTCATCCCGGACCTGGATGCCGATTGCCGACTGCTCCCGGGTGCCAACTGCTCCCGGGAGCCGATGCCCGGCCCCGAGGCCGACTGCCAACTGCCCGGGTGCCGATCCTCCCGGTCCCGGGTGCCGATCCCCCCGGTTCCGGGACCCACACGCACAATCCCGAGGCGCGTTCTCTAGAAGCGGACCAGCTCTCCAACCACCCGCGTTAATGATGAGGCGACGGGGCGTGACGCGTTTGTCACCCGCTCTTGTGCAGTCAGAAGCCTTTTGACTTCGGTGGCGAGGGCGTGCGCCGAAGTCCAAGTAGTCAGAGACTCTTGACTTCGGCAGCATGCTCCATCACATCCCGTCACATCCTCACGTCTCAATGACTCGGCCACCAGCAGCAAACCTACCCCGGCATAGGCACAGCAGGCGGGCGTGAGTGACTGGACGTCCCTCCAACTCCGGCGTGGGCGTCGCAGGCGGACGTGGCAACAGGAGAACTCATCAGAATATCTCTCTCTCCGTGTACTGGCACTGTGGACTCCCCTTGACTTATAAAAGGAGGATCCGTGCCCCAGGCTCAATAGGTTTAGCTCCGGCGATTTAGCTAGGCAGCGAACACCACTCAGATAGCTTAGAGAGAGCTTCCTAGGGCCCGAGCTGCCTGGGAAGAACACGCTGTAGTAGCAACTCAAAACTATCCATTCATCTCCACATAGCATACACACAGGAGTAGGGTATTACGCTTCCGAGCGGCCCGAACCTGTCTACTTCCCCATGTCTTCTTTGTGTGCCATCATCCACCGATCGATTTTTCTTCCACACCGGACGCCGCATTCGCCTAAGAACTACTCCCCTGGCCGAATCTCAAAGGGAGGTCTCCTGACCTCCCGTGGTCGAGGTTTCATCCTCCGACACATAGCTAGAAGTTGCTATATTTTCGGATGAAGGTAGTACTAGGTGGATACAATCTCAGAGCGAGTAGAAGGGGAGTGCCCTCCCTCTCCCCTCTCTCTCGGTCTCCTTAACAGGCAACATGACAGGTAATAGCTTCGTCGTCTCTCTGGACCTTCTCTCTCATCTTCGTCTCTGACTACTATCGACGAGGGGAGGAGGTCCAGGGAGTGGTCGAGGTCATTCCATAGTTAGGTTAATCCCGTCCTAGGTCTATCCTTCATCTTTTCTTGTAAAGATCGAAGAGGATGGCCGCATATGTCTTCTTCATCCTAGATGCGCATGGCCATGGATAGATCCGTTGGACTTAGTTCCGATGATTGTTGTCTTGGCGGCACCGACGATCGTCAGTTTTTTCACCGACGCCTAGGTCTTCTGTGTCTGTCACTTGGAGTCCTCCAGATCTAGATCCGACAAGGTAGCACAGACCGTTGTTCACCTCTTTGGCGAGCAGATCCACAAGGCTGGCGTTTTTCTCTTTGGTATGTGGTAGTGGATCTCAAAGAGGCAGCTATGGTTTGCTTGTTTGGCCATAGAGGCTTTAACCTCTACCACAGAGGCCCCGATTGGATTCGCTTCTTGGCTTCATCTTTTGCGGTGGCCATGGTTTTATCTTTTTCATCATCATCGACTCTGGATGGTATGCTAGCTCGATGGAAGATGCAGATGAAGGACTTAATCGTGTTTTCAGTTTCTTTAGAAGTCCTTTTCTGCAATTTTTAGGATATTCTGTCAATTTGCCTAACTTTAAGAGGCATTTGTGTAAACTGGATATACTCCCAGTTGCTGATAATAAATTCTCCTGAGGCTTTTGCCTCAGTTTGCTTATAAAAAAAAGTGCGAGTAGGAGTCCATCCATTAGCACGTGGATCGGTGGACGTCGCACCGTATGTAATCCTGCGCTGGCCGAGACGCGGATGGACGGACGTCTCCATGCGTGCGGGTGAAACCATCGGTGGTCATGGAAGCTATATATTGGTGGAATCCTGGTGGATACTTTTAGGTGCATGATTTTTTTATTATTTATTAGATTATCGAAATCGATTTTTTTTTTCACACTTCAAAAATATATTTTCTCAAAACAAAGTTTTCTACTGCATGGTTATAAGATCACTTATTTTAAACAATTTATTAAATCTATTTTTAAAATATTTAATAGATAATCCATGATAATAACTCGTTCAATGATCTAAATCGAACTGTGCTTAGGTGGATCGGAGGCCGGGCGCGCGAAATGATGACGGCGCGTGCGTGCTGGCCGGAGCACCACGGCAACCTCGCCGTAGTAGCAGTAGGATTTGCTGGCGTTTTGTACCCCACGAACGAATGTAAAAGTGTCGGTGGATCGTGTCAGCCGAATCTGTACGTATTGCTCCAGCCGGATTCAGCGGGCCAGCCCGTTCTTGAGTACTGGATTTTTCATAATTTAGCTCTTTTAAAAAAACTTATTTTATAAATAGATTTATAAAAGTTTATTTTGAAAATAAATCTAAATCTCAGCGCTAAAGTGATTGGTAAGGTGGATTTCATTCTACATGCTTTGTTTCGGTGTCTTTAGCACCAAGAGGTTGAACATCGGTATTAATAATTTGGCGTTAAGATGTCTGTTTGTGAGATAAGTTTTGCCGAGGACCTATTTACGAAATAAGTTCTCTAAAGAGGTTCGATTGTCAAAAATCCAGGTGTTGAGTACTCCTACCTGGGTACTGGCCGGCCGGGTCACTGGGAACATGTATATATCTGGTCGGTCCAACGGCCTCCTAGGGCTGCGTTCTCCCGCTTTTTCTCAAGATTTTCAAAACGAATTATTTGCTTCATGTCTTAAAAGTATGATTTTTTTTTAAAAAAATTTCTATTATATTGATTAGACCATCTATTCTACACTATTTATAATATTTATTTTTAAAATATTAATTTATTATGTTAATAAAAAAATTTACATGAATAATTAAAAAAAGATAGCTTAAACCTACGTACTCCCAGTTGTTGCTGAGAAAGCTTCTGCGGCTCAGACTTCTTCGGTTACTTAAGAGACCATAGTCATCATGTTCCTAGTCGATCGCATCCTTTTTCTCTCCTTTTCACCGTATACGGTTCTTCTGGTTGTTAGCCAAGACAAATATACACCACTGTTCTACTGTATTGCTACATTAACACACTGACCTTATACCTTGACACCTGCCTATGGAATCCGATACAACAGGACGACGATATTTTCATGCAGACAATATAGAGGCTCAAATGTACTAGTATAACATCCTCCTGTCACAATTTAATTGAATACGTGCAGTCAACATAAGTTAATTTTGACCATAATTGCCATTTACAATATACATTTCCGGCATATAAAATAACTCACTACTTAAAAAATCATTTTCAGCGCCCCCTTAATTTTTACAGGTAGATTTAATAAAGTCACACCTATAAAAATAGATCAGGGGTCACCAGTCATGGAACATATGTGGAAATCGATTTTCACATGCGACCAATTAAGTCAAACGTCTCCAAAGATGCCTTTATTTTTCAAGTGCATGCTTAAATCGTCCGCCTATAAAAATCAATTTTTTTAAAAAACACACACATATATATATATATCTAACTTTTTTATATGAAGTTGAATAAAGACAAACTTTGTATCAAAATTATACAGTACGATGAGATCTACAACTCTGTAGTTGATAACTTTTTCAATTAAGGTCGTTTAGGGGTCTAAATATTTGTTATAAAATTTTAAATCTAGTTTTACAAAATCTTAGATCAACGTTTCAAACGACCTTTGATGGAGATGTGCTCTATATCAAAGTCATAGAGCTCGACGACATCTACAACTTTGTATTTGATGACTTTTTTATTCGTGTTCATTTCGAGCGCCAAACAAGCATTACAAGTTTTGGAGAGGTGAAACCAAAAGTGTTGGTGGCCAAAATTGGCACAAGGCCAATCTGGCCTGAAAACCGGTATGACCGGTTTTTCAAACCGGCCTGGCCGGTTTAGCCCTGTAGCCAATCTGGCAATACAAATCGATCTGCCGGTTTTTCAAACCGGCCTGACCGGTTTGGACCCAATTCGAGTAGGATTAAGGAATCCATGTAGATCACGACTTGTAATTGAAATTCCTTGCAGGATCAAGACCTCCCTACCCTAAAAATATAAAGGGCCATGGCCGATTGAGTATCTATCCAATCGATCAATCAAAATATCTTTACTTTTTATTTCCTCTAAACCCTAACTTTTTCAACCCCTTTGCTTCTCCTTCTTCGTCTCCACGGCGATTTGGGACGTTCTGAGTGGCCTGCCGATCTTAGAACAACCCTAGGCGCATCATCCTTGATGGTTCCCTCCCGGGGTGGTGGTTTTAGGTTTTTACGGCCAGTTTCAGGAAACCGGCCTGGCTGGTTTGCGCAGGGGCTTCCCGAGAGGTGATTTCGACGACCGCGCGTTCTAGCGCAACTCGGTGTGTTGGCCTTAAATTGCGTCAACAAAAAGAATAATATCTCAATGTAGACCATGAGTGCTTGATAGGTGAGGTGGTAAGGAAAGCTATGCGTGAAGAGAAAGCTCCTCTGTTCGACTCCGCATACCACACGCGGGGATATTTCGAGCAAAAAATCTAGTGGCTTGTAACTTGCGACGCACGACCTGTCTGCGAAAATCGATTTTGGCCGTTCGTAGAAACAACTTTCATGGTAGTGATTGTAGCTAAATTCGTTATAACAAAAAATCCCATTATATTATTCTTATGTAACTGTTTTCATATAATGATAGTATGTAACTATTTTTTTAATTTATGGAAAAGAACTAAGTGACCAAATATATGTCTTATTTACTTCGAAAAGTTCCAAATGACATTGTCTGATAATTAGAGGGAGTGTTGCATGGAACCACAGTTCACTACATCACGGATCTCGATGTGGATCCAACGGCAACTAGCTAGGCTAGGACCACACATACACCAAGATGCAAAAAGGTCCACCTCCCTGTCATCATATACTACAGCAGTAACATTTGATGAGCAGTATCACTCACTAACCATGATGATGATTACACAAGACTTTGCATGCATGGTTACTAATTAAGTGTGTTATTTTGCTAGCTAATCTTTTCACCACCTTTCCCACACGGAGCAAACACACGCACGCACCGGAGTCTTCCTACGTATTATAATGGCAGACAGCACACGCATGCACGGTACGGTACTCACTCTAGGTTCCAGAACGGAATTGCAAGGAGAACAAAAAGGTGCCTTGTGTTTTAACCCGATGTGGTTTGCTTTACAACTTTGCTCCCTAGGATTAAAAAGTTAATTAATCGATCGGCTTAACTTAAGTACTATATGTAGGGGTCAAAAGAGGATGCACTTTTCACTCTTCAAAGGCATGCAGTTTCTACCGGCAAGCTAAGCTAAGCTAGCAGCACAACGACAGTAGTCGTGTAAAGTTGTCAAGGGACTACTCGAGCAAGGCTCTCTTAAAGTGAGTGACCAACACCGCATTTTGATGTCGCTACTCTCTAGTCTCTACCCCTGCAGGGAGCATGAAGAGGTTAAAGATTTTGCCGATCTGTAATGCAACTGAAAGTACTTATGTGCCGTTTAAGTGCCGTTTTGGTTTATACTTGGTTTTCGTTAGCATGCTTTCTAAAACGTAAAACGGTGTGTTTTTTATAAAAACTTTTTTATGAAAGTATCTCTAAGAAATCGAATAGACCTATTTTTCAAGTTTTTAATAGTTAATACTTAATTAATCATGCGCTAATGGTATTTTTCGTCTTATGTATAGCTTATAAGCCACACAAACAAGTTGATTCGAATACCCCCTTATATGTATGGCTATATGCACACTAAGTAACAAACAATATATGTGCAACATAAGAGTGTTTTATGGCTCTTAGTTACCTCCTTGGTTTTAAATTACTTATAATTCTAGGTTTGTTCTAAGTTAAATAATTTTTTAAAATTTGTATAGTTTTAAAACATGCAATTATATGATACGAAAGTATTTCCCATAATAAATCTAAAAACATGGATCTTATCATATTAAACAATATGATTTTCTAGAAATCGATGGTAAAAGATATAAATATTTGACTTAGAACAAGAGTGTGACTATCCCGCTCTGTATCGTAGTATCCTACTAGTTAGTTGTAAAACCCCCGCCTTGGCACCACCTACAATGACACCAGACACCTATAGTGACACCAGAGAGGGACCGCCGCAGGAGATTGGCGTGAACCAACTCCCACGGAACCACGTTGCCGGTACCAATCCCAGGAAACCTCGTTGGTACCTGCGGTCGACTGAGATGTACCACAACAGCTAAAAATAGAATATATTTATATTATACCTTTATAAGTTGTAACTTCGGGCAAGCCCTGAGCAGTAACCTTCAAGCAGAACAGCGGCAGCGGAACAACAACGCAGCGAGAATCCAATCCACAAGCAACGGCTTGGGATTAGGAAAGAAACCCTAATCTTCACTTCAACTTCACTCTTTCTGAAGAAGAGAAAAAGATAATGGATTGAGTACAACGTACTCAGCAAGTCATGGGAAAAGTGAGTATGCAAGCCATCAAGGAAGGCTGGGGTTTGTTTCGTAAACATTTTATTTTAAAATATTTTCCCAAAACTCTAGGTGTGGGTTGTCTCAGTGTCATTGGAAAGAGGCTCTCATCTCGATCCTGTCCGCGAATTGCTTTGTAATAACTTAAGCGGGCGAACAGATTTTATCTGATTAGTCAAGTCTACCGTCTGTTGGACCACAACAGCGGTTCCGAGAATCTTATCTATTAGTTTATTTTCACTTTCGTCCTCTTCAGGACTAAACCTTATCTCATATTATTTTCCTTTCACTTTCGTCCTTTCCAGGACCTCATCCATCTCCTTATCTCGACTTCGGTTCCTAGAGCCATTATATCACCAACCCGTGTCCCAAGACTACGTTTGAAACCCACGTTTAGAACGGAAAACCCCCTCAAATCCGTGTAATCTTGGGCGCCCCCCGGAACCCGGGTCGGGGGGGGGGGGTGAGCCATGTCCCCCTAATGTACCTTGGAGGCATAGCCAGCCCTAGGACCCCGTGCACTTGGCCCTTCACAACTCATGCACCTTTTTCGCGCGGCGATCCGTCAGGGCGCCCGACGACCGGTGGGAATATTCCTACTGATAGGTGGGGCCCTATGTCAGAGAAAGGGGGGAGCTGAGGTCTAGGGCCCTCATGTCAGTGATACAGAGAGAGGGGATGACAAGTAGGACCCACAGGACAGAGAGCGAAAAAGGAAAGGGCCAAGGTCAGTGGGGGTCCACATGTCATACAGTGGGAGAGAGGGAGTAGGATCACATGTTAGTAGGACCCACATGTCAGTCTGGGAGATGGTTAAGGAAATGGGCCCACATGTAAGTGGCTCACTTATTGAATATTTGATTATTTAGGTGAGGCCTACATGTAAGTAAGATGGGGATTTAAGCAGCTGGGCCCATATGTAAGTCGGGGCCCACGTGTCAGGCAGAGAAGGAAGAGGCTAGGGCTGGGGCTCACATGTCATTGATACCGAGAGCTGAAGTGGGATTGGGCCCACATGTCAGCCGGGCGGCGGCGGGGACGCTTAGTTAGTGAGGGAAAGAGAGAGAGTGAGAAAGAGAGAGAGCAGCCCTCGGGGGAAAGATCGACGGCCGACGACATCCCGAGCAGCGCCTCGAGCGATAGCGAGCCGGCAGCGGTGGGCCACCATGGCGGAAAGCGGAGGCGACGTGGAGTCTAAGGAGCGGCTCGGGTGGGCGGATGGAGGTGCGACGACGGCTAGCGGCACGAGACCAAGGGCGGAAAGTGAAAGGAAATGGGAGGACGACAGCGGCAAGATGATCTAGTGGCGGCGAAGCGCGGCTATGGGGGTTTTGGGGCGCGGGGTGTTTGGGGCGAGCAGAAGGGAGGAGATGAAGGGAGGGGGAAGGGGTGCTCATTGTAAAAAGAGAAGAAAGGCTGCAGCGTTTTGAGCTCGGTCCGATGAGCTCTGGCGGCTGTGGCGCGGGACAGGGGAGGTGCGAGGTGGGGCGGCCATTTATAGGCGTGGGGCGTCGCAAGGAGACAAAGGAGAAGGTCGGTGTGCATGGAGCGAGGCATGGCAATGGCGCGAAGCTCGGGCAGCGGCAATGGTGGTGGCACAGAGCTCCATGGCGGCGGGGCGGTTACGCCGTCCGAGGCGTGGCGCGGCTTGCGATGGGGCGCGGAGCACAGCGCCGATGCCTAGGGCGGCAGGCTGACAACGGGAAGGTCGAGCCGGTCTGGTGGCACCGGTACGAGGAGAGCCGTGCATGCTCACGGCGTCTCGAGCATTTGTCTGAGCATGTGGTGCTCGTGCGATAAGGGACAGAGGGAGGAAGACGACGCGCTAGCAGGTGGGCTCGGGGTGGTAGCGTGCGAGTGCATGCGCTGCTCGCGTCCTGTGGCTACCGCGGGGGGTCCCGTTGTCAAGCGCGCGGGTCAGGGAGAGGCCGAGGGTCAGCGGGGGATGGGCCGAGGAGAGAGGAAGGGCGGCCCATGGTGTACAGTAACATTTGGGAATTTTTCCCGAGGGATTTTTGAAGCATATCTTGAGAATTTGAATTCAATTTTGAGGTTAACTTTAGGAATTGAACTCCTGGAAATTTGAGGAATTTTTAGAGGAGAGTTTTTGGCTAAAAATTTGAAACTTTGTGGAGATTCAAAATAGAAAGAATTTTCAAGGGAAGCCTTCGGAGGGAATTGAATCACAAGATTTGAACTCCGATATCTGATTTTTGGAAATATGTTGAGATGGAACTATTTGAAGTTTTTGGGATTAAAATACTCAAGGAATTTTGAGGGAGATAGTCAAATTACAAAATTCGAGTCTTAGAAGTTTATGACTAGAATTTGAATAGGTTTGAGTTTTGGAATTTGGTTTAGGAGAAAGGAAAGTGGAATTTCAGGGAGGTTTTGAATTTCAAAATTTTTGAAATTTGGTCCTAGGATCTGATAAGAGATCTTTGATGGAGTTTTGATTTTTTTAGAGAGGATAAAATAAAGAATATTTTTATTAGAGGGTTTGGGGGCGGAAATTCGAACTGCAGAATTCAAATTTGGATTTAGATGAAAATTTTTATTGGGGAAATTTTAGAGTCTCAAGGAGGGGATTAATTGAAATCTTGGCACTTAGTCCTTAATTACACACAAAAATCCAAGTTTTTGAAATTAGAGTTTTTATATAATAGTTTTTAACGGCCCGAAAAATCGGGGCGTTACATTAGTACAAGCCAAAACATACCGATCATACCTACTATCCTAATTTTCATAGTTCCATATAATCCTACCGGATCTTGTGTATGATCTCGATCCTACAAAGTATTGTTTACAATAAGATAGATTGAGAATAACGTGAACAAGTCCAATCAAGTTTATAAAAGGTCAATTAAATTAATCAAAATCAATATTATAGACTTTAATTTATACAACATAACAAATCTTATATAAAAAATATTTACTTTGTAAAATCTGGTAGGATCCCAACCCTATGACATTATCAGGGAAAAAACAATTCTACATAGTATCCTAATACTGACTACCTTGTTTAGAACAAAACTAGAATAACAAATAATTTAAAATGGAGGAAGTAGTTAATTAGTTTGCTATATATGGACGATAAATGTGCATTAACTACTATGTTTCATATTATAAGGTATTTTAGTTTTGTCCTAATTTGGACTTCTCTAAATTTAACAAAGTTTAAAAAATATATTAACATCTATAATACCAAATTTACTAACAAGACATATTGGTGGATTCAATAAAATTAATTTGATATTGCGGATGTGGGTGTATTTTATACAAACTGAGTCAAAACTAGAGAAGTCTGACTTAGAACATAACTTAAAGCACCTTGCGGTATGAAATAGGTATGGAGGGCAGTGGCGGACCCCATGTAGTGCGTGGGTATTCACGTGAATACCCAAAAAGATTTGGAAGAAATCGGTATAAATAAGTATATTACGTATATATTACTCAATTGGGCCTAATATTTCTCCAGTTATTTTGTAATGTGCTCAAATTCTTGATATTTTTGTAATATGAACTATTTGTGCTTGATTTATGTTACTATTGTATTTTAAGTTGTAACGTCCTGAACTTTTGTGTTTTTTATGAAATGTTTATTTATAACTGTGAATATCCAGCCGTGAAATCCAGCGTCCGCCACTGATGGAGGGATTATATATGAAAAACGTCTTAATTTGTGTCCCTTGAAAATATATAGCAAGCGGATGGAGTGTCGCCGCGCGACCGGCCGAAACGTCGATCTATGGCACCTTACGATCTCTTCATCCTTTGGTTTTCTCGATCTCTTCGTTCCAACCTGCATATATATGAATCTTCACTGATCGACCGCCACTGAACCAGCATTGGCACACGATTAATATATTATAGGTGTGCCATCTCTGTTGGAACTTGGAAAGCTAGCCCCCACACAAAGGAATGTTTGATTCGGCTTCTAAACTTAAAAAAATAAATATATTTGATTTTTACAGATATTTTCATATAAATTTTTTTTAAAAAAAACGTACCGTTTTATGTTTTAAGAAGCGTGCTAACGGAGGTCGATAAAAAAGTCATAAGCCAAAAGACAAAAAGAACACCACCTATAGTTATGTTTGCGAGGAAGCCTCTACAGTGTGTTCTTCCTCTTCCTCAGGCCGACGTTAGTTAGAGATGGATTTAACAGTTACGTTTATGGATACCGTCAGGGTTTACGTTTTTGACGAAAACCGATTAAAAACCAGAAATTTTAGGGTTTCGACGTAAGACTGAAGTAGATTTTGAGTAAAATTTTAAATAATTTTCAAGAACTCAAATTTAGAACAGTAAAATGCAACCGAAATTTAGCGAAAAATGCTATACCATGGGGATTGGATTAGGATCCGGCGCTCAGTCGAAAAGGTAACCAGTGGCAATCTTACCAGCTAGTGGCCTTCAGAGTTCAGATCATGCATAACCCTTTGTGCTAGCTGTTAACGCCAAAATTTGGTACGGGTCGTTACCATGTTTGGTCAAGGAAAGAAGCGATATCAGCCATTGGAAACTAATCCAGAAGAGTCCGAGCTTGGGAAGGAATCGTGAAGACCACGTTATGGCAGTTATTTATCTTATCTATTAGATAATTTTATCTTTTAGAAAACCTGATCTCTTGTCCGATCAGGTCTGTTATTTTTCCTTTTCTAGTTAGGAAAGTCCTGTTCCGTGTCCTATAAGGACTCTTGTAACTCGGGGTATATATATGTATGCCCGGAGACTTTGTAAACTATCCACACAGATCAATCAAATTCGGCGCATCGCCACCCTTTCGACGGGTTCTTGCTTCTCAAGCGGGGCTGCATCGGTTAGGTCCGAACTCCTGCGAGAGGGTAAGACTCATCACCCCTTACCCAGGTGTATCTGCCCTCTCTACGGCTGCATCGGTTCGGTCCGACCTCTTAGGCCGATCAGGTATACCACATCACGCGTGCGTAGATCTTATCAGCTTACTGGGGGTGATTTATCATCAGTTCGTGCTGCATCGGTTGGGTCCGACCTACTGAGCTGCCAGCGATAAATCGTTCCTGCTAGGTTGATGGTTTTTGCGCAAGTGTTTTATCGGAATGTATAGCCGATAAGTTATCTTATTACATCACAGTTGCATTAGGTCTATCGGCTTGTTGAGGTTCCTTTATTATTATTAATCTGTGCTGCATTAGTTAGGTCTGAACTACTAGATTGATAATAATAGATTTATCCTTGATGAGCCGATCGGTGTATATGCGACGTTCTATCGGAGTGCTTAGCCGATAGGTTATGTTTTTATAAAGCTGACTGTATTATCTTTACTGTTTTAGTCATCTATATTATCATCGGTTTTCTAGCCGATGCACATGTGTTTCCTCGGCAGTCGGCTGGCCTACTGTTTTACTTATCTATTTTATCATCGGCTTCTAGCCGATGCACATGTTATACTGACAGCTTATCCATTTGTTTATAGCGCTATCGGTTTCCTAGCCGATACACAGGTGTCATCGGCTATCGGCTACGAGGAGTCTATATCAGCCCGTATCGGTCGATAGCCGATGCGCAGTTGCTGCTGACCCGGGCACGAGCACAAGCGAGGACCCGGGAGCGAGAATCCGAGCACGAGACCCGGGCGCGAGTACAGGCGAGGGCCCGGGCAAGAGCATAGCGGCGATCGGCTGGAAGGAATCCGTATCGGCTTACTGGCCGATTGGATCAGTAATCAAATTTCTTCATCTCCTTGTCAATTGCGGGGTCAAATTGACTGGCATGCCTACGAACCTCAAATATTTTAGGACCTGCACTGGAACTAAGCAGATCTCCCAGGCCTTCGCGTGTCTCTAGGCGCCGAACCAGATCGTCAGCAAGCTTTTGGCACACTCGGCGGTTTTCGGCGTCAACACGTTTTTGGCAAGTTTTTAACCCGAGCACAAGCACGCCGAGGACAAGGGCCCGGGTACAAGCGTAGCCGATGTGCGAGCACTGTTGGCGCCATCGGCTGAAGGAAGACTTTATCGGCTTATCGGCCGATCGCTGCTGGTAGCCGGACGCGGGCACGAGGTCCTGGGCTCGGGCAACAGACGAGAACCCGCGGACACAGGCGAAGACCCGGGCGCGGACACAGGCGAGGGCCCGGGCAAGTCGGGCAGTCGGCTCAGGGGAATTCGGTACAGAGAGCTATCGGCAATCGGTTGGAAGGAGTCTACATCAGTCTGTCGGCCGATTGATTCACTGAATTAATATTTTCTCCTTGTCAATTGCTGGGTCAAGTTGACTGGCACGCCTGCGAACCTCAAGATTTTAGGATCTGCACTGGAGCTAAGCAGATCTCCCAGGCCTTCGTATGTTCAATCGCATCAAACCAGATCATCAACAAACTTCTTGGCACACCCAGTGGTTTTTGGTACGAACACTAGCTAGATGTACATATATGTTCATGTACAACTATATAACGAAAGCAAGCTAATCAAGCCTCAAGAATCTGTAATGCTGTAGTATATACGTCCATTTTTGGCAATGGTTCAACTGATATATATGTCCAGTCGCATTCATGTACCAAAGCTTCAGTACTTTCAGTACCAACCATGGAGGCTGGAGCTTACAAGTTGTCAAGCCGAATGGGGCCACATAAGGCTTGTTGCTTGTTCTGACCAAACCAAGCTGCAACATATGCATTCATATATAGGAGTAGGGAAATTGGAAGTGTACCTGTCTTGGTTCTTTTTATATATATGTATGTGCATTAATTGAGGCTGAAAAACACAATACATGATTATTAAATGGTATGGTTAGAAATGTACTGCTACTACTAGCTAGCAACCTTGAAACATGAACAGAGAGCATCACGTGAACATATGTAGCGAGAGAGAGAGAAGGAAGGAATATCTTTTGCCATAAAATTCTTGTCGCTCATATCTTAAAACTCAATAAACGAAACTATATTGATATATTGTGTATGTAGTCCAGACAGTTGCAGGTCTATCAATACAAACGAAAGATGGGTCTCCATACCGTGAGTTTTGCTCTCTGGTATATTAAGAATATAGTTCATATTTTCAAACAACCTTGATAGAAACTTGTTAAACAAGAGGTGATGCAGAAAAAAAACTATCCTAGAAAAGGAACATTTTGTTGTCAACTTGTGCGTAAATCTAAATCCTCAAAACATATCTAGGTTTCCATACGACAGTGGACCAATTAATGTCATGCTTAAGTTTATTTATTTAATTATTTCCTAACGATTTAGAATTGAACTTCAACCAATGTTCCAAAAATCATTTTTTAATTTGCCACGCAATGAGGCTAGCAGACATGACCGAACAGCATTGCCATATTTTGCCATATCTAGTATGTTTAGTTAATGTCACCACTAATATTTAGCCATCCATGTATTTATAAAGTGAGTGGTTTATATCAAATTCAATTTTAGACTACTATATTTTAAAATAGAGGGAGTAGTTTGTGTCACGGTAGAGCCACTGGACATATTTTTAGAAATAAGTTACTAAATAGTATCTTATAATATATTGTTTAAAAAATATATAAACATGCCACACCTGTCGTGTAAACCATCATTTCAGAAAGATAAAAACAGTGGAGATAAAAATGCAGCAAATTGCATTGAACATTGAGCAACAGAAGCAGCAGCATCAAGTAGGCAACTCCACTCTCTACTACTCTAGCCTCTACTACTACCACCACCACTTTCAAGTGAACACCACACTTGCTCATCTCTTCACCCTCCTATAGGAATCCAAAACCACCACCGCTCCGCTCGGCTCCGCGTCCGGTTCATGTCCTGCCGCTCCCCATGTCGCCGCCTCTCGAGCTCGACTACATAGGCCTCTCGCCGCCCTCCTCCGCCGCAGCGGCGGCGGCTGGTGCCCGCGCGGATGACGACCTGAAGGGCACCGAGCTACGGCTCGGGCTTCCTGGCTCTGAGTCGCCGGACCGCCGCCCGGCTACCGCCACTGCTACAACTCTGGAGCTGCTGCCCGCCAAGGGTGCCAAGCGCGTGTTCTCCGACGAGGCCGCGCTGACGCCGCCCGCTGCCGCCGGGAAGGGCAAGGCGGCGGCGGGGGAGGGGGAGGAGGACAAGAAGGTCACCGCGCCGCCGCAGCCGGCCGCAAAGTAGGTGGCTTGCTCCTGCTAATTCCGTGGATTTTTTCTTGTTTTCTTGGTGCCATGTCGTGTTCTTTCTTGGTGGATGCTGCCTTGCTGGTTGGTGTGGTTGGAGCGCGAATGGGTGGTGAGTTTGAAGGATTTTTTTTGCTTTCAAAAGAAAAGAAGGAATTTTTTGTGGGTTTATATGGTGGCATGATTTGGTTGGCCTGCGAAGATGAAATTTGCAATCTGTACCATGTAACTGAGGCAGCCCTTTTGTGGATTCGCAAAAGAGACTTTCTGTGGAAATTGGGTGGCAAAAATGACATTTTTGTGTTCTCCCCTCAGTTTTTGTTTGTGGCGCTTTTCGGATTTAGCTTGATCTCTTGGTTTGAATACCATTCAAAAGTAATTTTCTTTATTTTTTTAGTTTTCCGTTGTTCCTTTTCTAGTTTTCTCTAAAATTTATACTCCTTTCCACTAAGATTGTGCAAGTGCGTCCTCTTCTTTTTTCGTTTGAAAGATTAAAATACTTGTGATAGTCTAATATTTCAAAGTTTGCTCTGGCTACAATTGAAATGGTCAAATTTCTTCCTTCCCTTTTAGATCAAAGTTTACAGAAATCAGTTGTGTGGTCGTTTTCAGTCTTTTTGTCGCCCTACCGTTGGATAATTATTGCGAATTCTTCTTTCCGGTATCGATTTTTCTTGTTCTTATACATTTATACTGAATTATTACTTGCAATGATGTGCTTGTGCAGGGCTCAGGTGGTGGGATGGCCACCAATCCGCAGCTACCGCAAGAACACAATGGCAACCAACCAGATGAAGAGCAGCAAGGAGGATGTTGATGCTAAGCAGGGTCAGGGTTTTCTGTACGTCAAGGTTAGCATGGATGGTGCGCCATATCTGAGGAAGGTTGATCTCAAAACTTACAAGAACTACAAGGACATGTCTTTGGGTCTCGAAAAAATGTTCATTGGCTTCAGCACTGGTGAGGTTTCTCGGGTGCTATTTTATTTAAGCGGCGACAGAATTTAATCTTGATTGGCTGAAACTCACCTTCACACATCATGTTACATGGGAAGAAATCAGTGGAGCTTTCATTACTAGTATATTTCAAGTAAATTTCAGGTTCATTAAAGCGCATAAGGACTGTTTCCAGTGCAGGCCAAACATTTGACTGCACCTGATTTTGTTTGTTGAAGCAACCAGCCGACTATTATGTTAGGAAAACCTCCAGAGTTTGACCTTGCTAATTGTCTACCAATGAGGATTTGCATGCAACTGTTCTATGAAAATAGAGATTTCTGGCAGATTAAATATAATGTGGCTCTGTTAGGATCTTTTCTAGTTATGCAGACTAACCTGAGTACTAATCCTGCATATTCTGTAGGTGAAATACTTATGCAGTTATGCTTATACTACCTTTTCATGAATTGTTTGTTTTCCTTTTGATATTGTAGAATTTGTGTCTGGATGCATGTGCCATAAGCTGATCAGATCGTGAATGCGGACACCCTCTTTATTAATATGAGACTTAGTGTTAGATTTCTCGTTTACTAAGCTATCTTTGAACTAGACAAAGTACAGTTCCTAACAGAATAAAAAGAACTGAGGTGCATAGGATGCATTGTCTATATTTTTGGCATAACCAACAATGAAGGGCAAAGTCTTGTCCCAGTCTATTAATGGTAAATATCTGCATGAACAGCTGTGTCATACTGTCACAGATGATGAATATGCAGGTGAATAAGAACGTTGTGTAAGTTTGGTGGATTTTATCATGAAGGGAACCTTTGTGTTATTTGTTTATTTGGACTGACAGGTAGTAGTTGGTCTAATGCCATACCAGGTAAGGAAGGTGCTGAGAACCAGAAAGATGGTGAATATGTGTTAACCTATGAAGACAAGGATGGTGACTGGATGCTTGTTGGTGATGTTCCATGGGAGTAAGTACACCTGTACCATCTAACTAAAATAGCAATGCTGGCTGGTGAATATGATTATTAATGTTTCATTTCTCACTGAATTTCATTTATCTGTTGTCTTAATTTTTGGTGCATCCGCAGGATGTTCACTGACTCTTGCCGGAGGCTCAGAATCATGAAAGGCTCAGATGCAATTGGACTTGGTAAGTTCAAACTGTTGTGTAGATTTCCTCCCTCGCTTTTAGGGATTACATGTGCGTATCTTCTGAGTTAATCTTCCTTCATCATTTGCATTCTTTCCTTTGTTTCTGTCTTCAAGCTGTTCTAAACCGAGGCTTGTTTCATTATTTGTGCCAAGATTTAGACCAGAAGATTTTACTCTTGAAAATACCACTTAGTTGGACTTAAACATGTTGCTAGTAAAGCTTAAATACTTTAAGTAGAAAAACATTGATTGGTTTCTGTGAAGTTATAAATATTTCCTAGGTTTTATAAAAACAGTAAAAACCTCTTGATATTCTTCCATTTTTCGTTAGGGTTTTCCCCTCATTCTAAAAATAAAGTCAGACAAACATACTCTGGAATATTTCTGTGCTAAAACCCGAGTTAGCCAAGGCTTTCTCATTTTTAAGCTTGAGCCGCATAGTGCCAGGCTTCCAGCTCCAGCTGAGAAAGCATGTCTTTTGAAAATGTTCGATACAATTCTGAGATTTTATCAGCAACTGAACAATGCCATTAAACGAGCAGAGTGGCATGCAAACAATGGATATTAACATTTCAGTATGTAAGTCAAGCCAACTTTGGAGCCAAATGGTGTGTTTGTTTGTTCTGACTCTGATCACTTAAGACAAGACTAGATGGAGTCTCATCAACCACAACCTAAATAGCATAGCGTAAAAATAACACAATTTATCAATATTAGGATGAAATATAGTAGTACACATAATCCAGTTTTTATTAAGAGGGGGAACCAAAAATTACTCTGTCTATTCACAGTCAGGGCTCACAAATATAAATCATTCAACTAGAAATGATTAACAATATTGGAATGGTAAAAGCTTCTGAACATCCTGTTTTACCGAATATTAGCAATAGTAATAGTGTACCTTGAGATACATAATTTATTTGTGCCTTGTCTGTTCTTTTTTCAGCCCCAAGAGCAGGGGAAAAGTCCAAGAACAGGAACTAGAATGCTTATTGCCCACAGTTGAAAGCAAAACGGAGACATCAACTGACTGTAGGGCAGTTTCTCGAAACCATAATTTAATAGTTTTACGGAATCACCATATGATCTGTATTACATGGTTTGCTATTCTGCAAGTAAAAAATCTCTTATAAGACTCTCTTATGTTAGGTTTGCAACATCTCCTAGAGATGTACGCTCTATTCGGCCGCACGTTTCATTGTATGTGTAGTATTTCCATCCATGTAAATGGTTGGTATGCAGTGCGCTACTGCTATTATTGAGCACTCCTACCTATCATGCAAGTGTTGTCCTGAACCATATGTTCCATCATGTAAGTGTTTAGTGTTTTTAAGAGGTTGCTGAAGATGTATTATTTTATCTGACTTCATATGGAGCACAATTATGCTAGTTTTTTTACACCACACCTAAATCATATGTCCCTGTTTCGTTGATCATGCTGTTATGAGAAGCTGATGAACTAGTCCAAGTTTAGCAATCCTTATGGTTACTTTTCATTTCAAATCAAGTCATTACATGGTGAAGCAATGGTTATTTGCCAGCTTTGATGTGTTGTTGCTGAGTAGGGACATGCACGGCTCATATCATTATCTTTTGAAGGTTATGATGGTTGCTCTATACTATGGTTTAAAAGGCGCCCTCAACCATCAGTCTGGTTATATAAAAATACCATAGATCAATGGTTAATGATGGCTTATGATCCCTTAGAATCAGGCTTTTTTTGCCTGCAGTATCTGCTGTTCTGCTTCCTTCCTAGAATTAATGCCCCACTTTGTCCTTCCTTTGTGTTCCTTCCCCCCTTTCCCCCTTTCCGTTGCTAGTGTCTGCTAGTAGGTGTGCATGTAAAGCTGGGAAGAATGTATTCCATGAACACATTGTGAGATTTAATAATAGGATCATGCCTAAGTTTAACTTCGTTGGGGCTTTTCAGTTTTCAGCACACTACCAAAGCCCCCTATCTTCATTTTGCCTATTCCCCTTGGCACTTTGGCAGTGCTCCCTCTGTTCTAAAATATAAGGCATTCATGTTTTCAGGAAAATCAACATTTGAAAACTTTAACTAATAATTGAACTAAAATTATGTGTGTTTAGTGTCATGCATGCATGTAGTACCATTAGATTAGTATTTAAAAACATTTTTCATGTAATGTTAATTTCGTATATGTTGATAATATATGTTATAGAAGAAACCAATGGTTAAAGTATAACATTGGAGACCATGTATAAAGCTAATATGCTTTGAACGTGGAACAGATGGAAGCTTGCAAGATGTTGCATTTCTTGTGCTGAAATTATTCCATGCAAAGATGGTGACTACCCTCCCTAGGTTTGTTTACCATCCGTTCCAAGTGGCTGGTGTGAGAACATGGATGTGGAGCATTGCATATCATTCAGTTGTGTGGCATGTCAATTCTTTCCTTATCCTGCCCCTGGTATTGCTGTATACCTGTTGATATAATACCAGCAGCATCCAGTACTACTAGTACCTACTGATGCCTACTACCAGGCACTGGAATAATAATCCTTTTCATGAAAGGTCAGTCTGCTTCCTTCCTTCCTCTCTGTGGTCCTGCCCTGCCACTATCACACTATTGCTTTAGCATGCTTGATTTACAACTCTAAACCAACCTGTGATCCTTTAGCTTATTGTGATTGATAATGCTATCAATGCCGTGCGTGCTAGATGCCCAGATCGGCAGGGAATTGCAAATGCATGCCTGGCTCATTAGTTATGCTGCATTTTCAGACTTCCAGAGTGTTTATCCGACCATGGCATAGTAGTTTTTATCTGACCATGGCATGGTAGTACATGGATGGATGGTTGCATGGTTTGGCCGTCAAAGTTTGCAGTGCATGGCAGTTGCAAGCTGGACTACTGCATGCAACAGCGGCCTGGGGCTGCGCTGATGCTGAGTTGCTGAGCAAGTGAGCAGTGAGCAGGGTTCGCAAAGCCGACGAAAGCCGATCGGTTTTTTGACATTTCGACGTGGCTCGAAATCAATTTTCGACTGGAATTTCGAACGGTTTTGGACAAATTGAAATGTCAAACAGTAAATTTGATCAAAATCCAGTCGGAATTTATCGAAAAGCGGTCAAAATTTGTCAAAAACGGTGATACTGACAGGGCTCGAAATCCGGGAGTCAATCGGTGATGTAAACCGCACGTTCGGCTTTGACCGGACGTTACGTACGTCCATCTCCTGCTGGCCCTGCACGATGCAGCTGCAGCGCTGCGTCAGGCGGCTGCATGCTCAGCTCGTCGCCGTCGTCGTCCCTGTCCGTCCATCGTCTGCACGCACAGCCGCAGCTTAGCCATGACCATGCACGAGTCAAGACTCTTCTGCATCTGCTTCGCTCGATCGCTGCAAAGTTTTCCTGTCCTGCAAAGTTCGTGTGTCTTCTCATGCTCTACAGACTACAGCTCTAGCAATGTTTTCGCGATCTGTACTGTATTTTGCCGAAATTTTGATACTGCCAAAAGATTGGTCATGTTTGTGAGAGTTTTTTTGTAGTTACAGCTGCTCTAGGTTTCTCAGCTCCTTAACCCGTGAAGAAAACCAACCAACCAATCAACCAACAACCGTCCAGATTTTAAGACTCGGCTATCTATAAAATTAAGAAATAAACTATTAGTACCCAGTAGAAGTTTAATAACCGAGTTTATCTATGATCTCACTAGCTACGTACACAGCAATTCTATTTTAAATCCATTTTTAATTTTAAAATAGTTAATTTATCTGTTAGCACCCTTCTATAATTATCATAAAATCATTGAGCTATTCTGCAATTCACCTATTAAAAATAAACAACTAAACTCAGCAAAAAAAAAAGCACAACTTGAAGCGTGGGCGCAGAAAATTGCATCCCACCCAATCCCACCACCACGCGCACAATTTTGCATATGACTTTCTTGCAAAGATGCACGGACATTTAAGCAAGCGGCATATCAAAGCAGGACCCTTAGAAGAAAGTAGTGTGAACCTCTAAGCACTTACCTAATATATATATAGACCTATATGATGAGTTAGAGGAAAATACAGAGAAGAGAGAGGAGCCACCCCTCATAGAACGGACAATCTCTACCTAGAGTCCAAGAGAAAGAAAAGAAAAAGAAATAGTAGATTGAACAAACAATTAAAATAAAATTATTGGGGTTAGTATACTAAAACTAGTGTAGATGTGGTACAGTGCACATGCTCTATCTTACTTGATGATTAGCTTATATGGACAAAATTAGAGGTGACAATAGTTGTAAACCAATACCTAATAGCAGATCCCCAGATTCATTTTCTTCTCTCCCACAGCAATAGAGGAGTGAGAAGATATAGAACATTTGCTCCATTTTCTTTGCCACATTGCAGAAGTAGACAGGTAACACATAATATAGGGTGGAATTCTCTCTTTATAAGATATCTGCTCTCAAATACAATCCATTCACAAATGTCTCATCCTGTCCGGCTATCCCTCTATATACAGGGTCTTAGAAGCCGATAAACTGTTTATCTCTATTTTCGAGCAGATAAAATCTCATCTCTACTCGAATTAGGATTAGCCTAAAAAAATCAGCTCTAGAAGATTTGTTTCAGGACAGCAACCACCTCTATTATAAAACATTAAAACTGCTCTTGTGCAGCTTCCACCGATTTTCCGAGTCAAAGGAAATTAGAATAACCAAAAAAGATTCAAAGATTATTGGGGAGGCAAGAATTATGAGCCGGGCCCACCACCACCAGGCGTCGACACAATCATAGCAGCATGGCTGCCCCAGCACCCACTGTTGCCTCCCCCAAGCACCCGTGTGGCCCCACACCAGCCCACCCACCCCTACGCCCACGGGCGACACCTTGTCCCGCTGAATGTGGGTCCGGTCGAGCATCCGGTCCCGCATGTCAGCTTGACCTTCACGTACCCAAAGCCGATAGGTTGGAGTACTAGCCTAGTGGTCGCCACCCCTGTTTCGCAGTTGTTGTTGGGCCCGGCACGGGAGTTTACGTATGGTGTTTGAATTGGCTTATTTTTTTTTTGACTTACAAGCTACATGTAAAATGAAGAATATTATTAACATATAATTAATTAATTATTAACTATTAAAATTTAGAAAATAAATCTATTTGATTTTTAAGATACTTTTATATAATTTTTTAAAAAAAATATACTATTTAGCAGTTTAGGAAGCGTGCTCATGGAAAATGAGGAAATAAGCTGGGCTTATAAACCGAAACGAACAGCATAAGTGGGCCCCGCTACCTGGATAATGGGGCACACTGCAGCTGGGCCCCACGCTTCGCGTAGAAATGGTACACCTGGTTCGGCGGCAACAGCGGGATAGACTGACCGCCCAGCGATGCCGACGTGGGAGCTTGCCGGCTGACGTGGCGTGCGAATCTGGAATGCATGATGGGCCCACCTACGCATGCCCGTGGGTCTCGGACCACTCTATTTCTTTTTTTTTTTTAGGATCTTGTACTCTTTCTTTCTAAAAATAAAAGAGATCGATGTGAAGCCCAATTTGAGGCCCATCCTGATGACATAAAAATGCTTAGCCTGATGGATCCTGATTCAGCCCATTTTGCATGAAACATCCGGCCTCAAACGTACGCAGAATCCACTACGCGGGCTAAAAGTGTGTAGCCCAGTACCACTCCTCTCGTGGTTTTCGGGCTAATGATCTGCACGGGAGCTTATCCGTGGCATGGAAAACATGGTAGATCATTAGTATATAATTAATTAAATATTAATTAATTATCCTAGCATTGTTCCAGGATCGGCGCCCAAAACCTGTGGAACATCCTGAACTATCCTAGCATTGCAATTAACAGACAGTTCTTAATCGCTGAACAGTGCTACGAGATGTTAACAAATTCAGACAGCGGTAAACGTGCGATCGAGGTAGCTAGCAGATCACATCGATCTCCCGCCCGTGTCCTAGTCCTAGGAAGATCACGCGTCGTCTCGATCAAAACCATTCGATATCCAGTCGTTGCTTAGAGAATCAGTTGATATCTGCGAAGATCTCTGCCATAATACCAGCGAGATTACCAGTTGAATTAAGTTTCCCGGATACACTTGCTTGTAGTAATCCGATGCGGATTTGCACGTATTAATTCCGATCCATTTGGCAGCACAAGCAAAGTTAAGTAGTAAATAACCTACAACGAGGCTGCAGCTACGACCTAATAATAAGCTAGCCAGTTGCCACCGGGAACCTTCGATTTACTCTAATCACACACACTAATCATCATCTATCGATCGATCAGATGCTTCAGACTGCTTCAAAAAAAATATCCCGGTCAATCCCACGCGTATCTCTCCGGTCCTTGCATGAAATATTGAAATTAACATATAGTATATCATGCATGCCCTGTAAGGATCTAGATACGATTTCTTTGCATCATATATTCCATTAATTATATTTTGTTCAGAGCAGTATAGTATTGCAGTTGTTGCGTCAACTACACGAGTTGGCAATTGTTTAATCCGTGATTAGCAGTCTGAAAAAGGCAGGACAGGAGAGGCACGCACGCATGATTGGATCGATATCAAATTGATCTAGTTTGATCGTTAGATCGAGAGTCCATCCGTGCTGGATATACGCAGTTGGGGCTGCCAATTGCATTTCACGACATGCGTGGGCTCCTTGAAAATGTGCCTCACCGGACGCATGGCAACTATCATATTCATACAAATTATAAAATATGTATAGCTAGCCCATCTCGCTTGCTATGGAGATCGATCTCGGAAATAACAGTCACTGACATATGGGTCCAGGCCAACGACGACGACGACGCAACTGATCTAACAAAAGATATAAAAATGCATGATTTGAGCTCCCAATGTGGGTGTATTTTATTGGACACGATGCCACAAAGGTCACCAACTTGCATTGCATTGGCAGATTGGCTAGGTAGGGATCGTTCTTGGAAGTAGAAGTTGGGAGATTGGCTCGTAGAAAATCGCTGGAGCAGATCGGCCTGAATCTTTCTTAGGATCTTAATTTGCTATGACCTCGAGCTCGCTAGCTAGCTAGCTACCAGCTCTTCCTCCCATGTGGCCGCAGCTAGCTAGCTCTGTATAAATAGCTGGCAGGTCGCCGTCGCTGCTGCCACACTTGCATTGCTCACAGAAGTAGACCACGTAGAGGTTACAGCTGGTTGATGGGTAGCAGCCACGCCGGCGGCGAGATGTGCATGGAAGGCGGCGGCAGGGCGGCTGCGGGGAGGCGCGGGGGGAAGAAGGCGGCGGAGCAGCACAAGGTCGCCAAGCAGCCGCAGCGCGGGCTCGGCGTCGCGCAGCTGGAAAAGATCCGCTTGCACAACCAGATGGTCGCCGCCCTCCGCTCCGCCGCCGGCGGCGCCCTGCATGACGACGCGCCGTCTCTGCCGCCGCCGCCGCCTTTCGCGGCGCACCCGGCAATGGCCGGCTCGCTCTTCCACCACCAGCCCTACCTAACGGTAAGCTGCAGATCGAGACATCGCTAACTCGCAAGAAATTAAACATCACGCAAACACAAGCCTTTGCTTACCTTGGCGCATGTCCATTTTTGGTTGCAGGACTGCCATGAGACGGCGGATCACCGGAGGATCGCCGGCGTGCAGCCGTACGAGGGCATGCTGCCATGCAGCTCCAGCCGGCTGGCGGCGCCGGCGCCGGCGTTCGTCGGGTATGAAGTGAAGGGTGACCAGTATGGCTCGTCGGGGCAGAGGCAGACGCAGTACTACTCCTGGATGAGCTCCAGCTACGACCACTCCGGCGGCCGGAGCAGCGCCGGAAGCTCGTCGGAGGAGCTGGATTTGGAGCTGAGATTGTAGTAGCTGATTAACCTATAGATTATTACAGCGTTTTTGGTTGGTTTCTGGGTTAAATTGGAGTTAACACGTGGGCTCTCTGATTAAGAATGTGTGCATGGGCGAAGCATCATGCATGGATCAGGGAGCTTAATCATAGTAACCAACAATTAGCTACTAGCTTAATTGCTTATGATTTGATTAGTGGCGTTGTTACAATATTACTCTGTTAATTATGCTAGATAAGCTAGCTGGCACATCTGGAATTACTAGAGATGGTAGGGCGTACGGTACGGCGCTGTAAATTAATCTGGATTAAAGGCCATAAGCATATTGGCTGAGTCAGTCCACCAGGAATGTCGTCTTTCTTCCCGTCAAATTCCTCACCAATGAACAGCCATGCGATGACTACCAACAACTTATCTACATCTAATTCAAACACCTTCTATTTGCGGTTTCTCCTTCAGAAAAGCTCATTTCAGGGAAGAAATCAACATCTGGGCACTGTGTGGAGCAAAGAACTTAGCGAGAATATCACCCTGAGACTAGGCAGAGGCGCTGGCCACAGCGCAGTGTACGTGCTACCCGGTAGCACTTTTCTCTGGTTTGCAAGGGAGGTTCCCTTCCTTCCTATCATGTACATATTGCTTTTCTATTTAATATAACACCAGCGTTTTGCTGGCTAGGTTCAAAAAAAATATTTTCACCCAGTTTCAGGTCAAGAACCAAATAAAACAGTAGGCATATATAGCTAACAGAGTAAAAATCATCGTAACCAATTGGGCCAGGGCAATATAATGGCCCAGCCAATTATCCACACTATCTGAAAGCCCAACTACGGGCAGGCCTCACACGAAGACGGCCCACTTGGTCTCCACTCCACTCGCACCGACACCGCCGAAACGAATCCAGGTCACGTGGCCGCACGGGAGAAGCGCCACGTCAGGATAAGAAGCGCCCGCGCGGCGCCCGCCACCTCGCTAACCCAAAAATGAATTATTTTCAATTATAAATACTAAACAATAATAAAATAGTCACACCATTGCCTTCTCGTCCCCTTCCCCCGCACGCACGCGGCTCGGCTCGACCCGACCCGACCCGACCCGACGCCTGCCGCGTCTCTCACCCGCCACCAGAAATAAAGGCAGCGGAAGCACGCACGCACGCGCGCGCCGCCCACCAAGCTCGATCGCCCGCTCGCTGCGACGTCGGCGCCAAGCAACCACCGCGACGCCTCCGCTTCCTCCTCCTCGTCTTCCTACTTAGCCCAATCCCCAAGCGCAGAGCTCTAGGGGATCGCGGAGCGGAGCGGAGTGGAGGGGGGCATGGACCGCATCGTCGGCGGCAAGTTCAAGCTCGGCCGGAAGATCGGGTGTGGCTCCTTCGGGGAGATCTACCTCGGTAAGCGGGGGCCCTCTGTTTCCGGG
The DNA here is from genome assembly GCA_003991445.1 of Oryza meyeriana var. granulata. Taxonomy (NCBI): domain Eukaryota; kingdom Viridiplantae; phylum Streptophyta; class Magnoliopsida; order Poales; family Poaceae; genus Oryza; species Oryza meyeriana. Next base: position 228,851 of record RYFJ01000185.1, on the reverse strand, counting down.
GGCTAGGGTTGCGGCGGCCGGCGGCCGATCAGGGGTTGGGGTTTTACTGCGTGTCCTCTGATAATGCTATTGTTGTTGTTGCAGCCACGCACGTGGACACCTACGAGATCGCCGCGGTGAAGATTGTGAGTTCTGCCTCTTAGCTTGTCTTCGATTTTTCGATTGGGTTGCTGTTTATTCTGCCGGACGAATTTGTATCGCGATGGTTCGATTGCTTTGATGGAAATTTGCAGTTGGTTGGCACTGGTCTTGGTTGTTTTAGCCTTTTAGGTTGCTGATGATAAGATTGGAGTGCTGCTAATCATGCGGTTAGAACTTGATCGAGGGCGTAGCCCCTGCACTTACCTTTTCTTAGTTTAAGTTGTACGGCTACTTGGCTAGTCTCTTACGTGATTATGAGTGTGGATGGAGGTTGACTAGTAGGCTATGATTACGCTTGGCGTAGAGGAATTGCATTGTAGTCCTTTAAGCAAGAGTTCTGACGAGGAACACAGGGTCGAGAGCCAATAGTTATGTTGCTTGAATCAGATTTCTTCTATGAGTAGAAGTTTGTGCTTTTGTACTTTTTAATCCCCTTACTTCTTTGATGGCTTATACAACACAGTTGCATGCTCTGTCTGTAGAAGTTTAATTTGATTACCTCGCTTAATTATCAGGAGAGTAGCAAGACGAAGCATCCCCAGCTTTTTTATGAGGCAAAGCTCTACAATACCCTCCAAGGAGGAAGTAGGCCCTGCATACATCTCTGCATAGTGCCATTGTGCACTTTGTTTTGATGAGATCATGAGTTGATTGGAAAAATTATGGCATCCAGGTGGCATTGCAAATGTTAAGTGGTGTGGTGTAGATGGAGAAGAAAATGTCCTTGTCATTGATTTGCTTGGGCCAAGCTTAGAGGATCAGTTTGTCTATTGCGGCAGGAAATTCACACTGAAGACAGTTTTAATGTTGGCGGATCAGATGGTAATTAATATCTGCCATTGTTCAATTCATTTTATTCCAGCACCTTATAGATAGCATGCAAAACCTTGGGAGAATGCCAACATCTTTTCTGTAGTTTGACTACTAGTGAAACTTTACTTATGCAACAATTTTTCATTTTGGATGGCCAGTCTCACTGAAACAAAAGGTTTATTGCTGAGAGTTTTGAAGTTTCTCTGCGTGGTTCCCTGTTTTCTTGTTCTCTTTACATTAGTCGCTGAACACCAAAATTCATTCCTAACTATTATCTAAATACTTACTTATACAGAAAGTTTCCCAATCGCCTTGCTGAGTTCACAAAAGAGGAAGTTTAGGTTTCGATTGACATGAAGAACTTAGTTCATTTAGTTGCACCACTTTTCGCCTGCATTTGTACTTGTACCAATTCAATCCAGTTTTTTTTCTCTTCTTTGCATGCGTGAGTGGAGCACTTTGAATGATTGACTTGAGCATTTTTTTTTCTGTAATTATGACAGATTACAAGAATTGAGTTTATGCATTCCAAAGGATACTTGCACAGAGACATAAAACCTGACAACTTTCTGATGGGTCTTGGTCGGAAAGCAAATCAGGTACCGAGTGTGACAACATTCAAGCTCCTTATTGTGATTAATACGCTAGCTAATTTTATCTCCCTACTCTTCATTACCAGGTATACATAATTGATTTTGGACTTGCAAAAAGATACCGGGATTCCACTACGAATCGCCATATTCCTTATAGGTACTTTTGTATTTGTAAGATTTACTGCTTTATAACCTTGGGCCCGCTCCCTCGTATCACTAGTATATATCATGAACTGTGTGATTCAATAGCTTATCATGCTGGCTTTTTGTAGAGAAAATAAGAACCTAACTGGCACTGCACGTTATGCAAGTTGCAACACTCATCTCGGGGTTGGTAAGTTGTGACTGGTAGTTGTCAAATTATTTTGAAATTTTGTTTTTTTATGTTATTGTTGGATTGTATTGACAGAACAAAGTCGGCGGGATGATTTAGAATCTCTTGGTTATGTTCTTCTATATTTTCTCCGAGGCAGGTAAGCATATCTTTTCTGCTTTCTAGCAAAGTATATCATGGTCTTCACATGTGGTGACTAGGCCAGTATCTGGGCGCATTGTGCTTAAAGATATTTATTTACAGTGAAATAATAACACAGGGCAGATTTTTTTGATATATTTGGTTGCTAGATAAATATGATATCTTATGAAGTTTCAAGCACCTACCTTCTGAAAATTCCTTCAGTTACAAATGCAACCTTTCTATAGCCGCTTCAAAGTTCCAACTACAGTATCTTTAAAGTATGCAAGCGCGCTGATTTTCTAGGAAAAACTGTAGACCTCATCAGTTGCCAAAACCACAACGCCAGCATGCCACTTCTATTAACATCAGTCACTAGCAAGTAGCAACAATTTGACACTAGAAGGTGGGCACCAGCTCTTATTTTAGGACCATATATATTTTCTTAACACCTGCAAAGTATTTATATAAATGATCAATGCAGTATGCAGTAGTTTTCTAAAGTTCCCCTGCCATATATTTGCCAATTTCTGTCTTATCAATGCCATGCTTCCACTCCTGATTAGTTTAGGTGCAATATTAAAGATACCATAATTTTCTTTTTCAGATCTGGGACAATTCTTTTTTATGCTAACCATTTTTTTAATGCACTGCTGTGTGAAGCCTCCCATGGCAGGGACTTAAAGCTGCAACGAAGAAGCAGAAGTATGACAAGATATGTGAGAAAAAGATTTCAACACCTATTGAGGTTCATATCTCATAAACATATTAATAAGGTTATGGCAAATAAATACAGTTTAGTTTGTTTCTGACTGACAAAAACTTCTATTAGGTGTTATGCAAATCCTGTCCAGTGGAATTTGCATCTTACTTCCACTACTGCCATTCCTTGACATTTGATCAGCGGCCCGATTATGCTTTTGTGAAGCGCCTTTTCCGTGACTTGTTTACCCAGCAAGGTATTCCCTGTTTAAGTGGTACCATCACTATGTTGATAATTCTGTTATTCCAAGTTCCAACATATTCTAATTGACTTTATATGTTTCAGATTAATATCCAATATTTTCTTCATCTTTTACAGGCTATGAGTTTGATTATGTCTTCGACTGGACTGTGTTGAGATATAAACAAGGCCAAAAGGTTCAGGTATATTGTCATGGCTCAAAATAGCCTACTTTAAGTTTTTATTTTTTGTCATTTGCAGTATGATTTAGTTTACCTCCGGTCCGTCATTCATCAATTTTCTCAGCTGTGATGCCGTCAACATATGGTGTATTTGGGGCCTTGGGCATTTATCTGGCACCTGTGTGTCACTTAATTTTATGAACATTAGGTCATGTATTTGGCTGATATTTGCTGGCTGTATCCTAATATCAATTTTATTCATTAATTTTATGAACATTAGGTCACTCTAGTAACAAAATCATCGAAATTGAAATGGAAAGCTAATGGATTTGGCCAGATGGAGCAAATTTGTACCGTCACTAGCTAGAGGTGTGGGGTTTAGTGAGACATCTTGCAACTATCTAGGTTTTTTTTAATAATGTTCTCTATAAATATCATAAATATCTGAGGTTTAGTTTGAGAATCTTCATGTGTTTTAGTACTGCGTTTTTGGTTAGGCATTCGTGTTTTAACTAGTTATATTCCTTTTTATTATTGTATTTTACTTTCTTTGGTTCATGGAACTCATCTTGTGTTTTATTTCTAGCCTACTGCAACTCACTTGGGCCTGACAGTTGCAGTTGTTGTATTTGATAGAACTGTTAGTAGTTCTGGAAAACTCCAAAATCCACGGTCTATTTAAGCGATGACCTGACTTTTTCACTGTCTGTTTGTAGCATGGTTCTGGAGCGACTATTACAAGAGCAATCCCTAGAGACCTTGACAAACAAGCGGGTAAAATAATTTTTCTGCCCTTACATAATCAGATACCTATTGAGTTAATTACCTATTTGAATTTGTAGTCCATACTAGAAAATATATGAAAATGACAATAAAATTTCTTAAAAATATGTAACCTCTTCACTGGCTCTGTGATTACTAGGTCTAGGTGTAAATAGTGCTTTCCATCATAATGAAGCCCGGGAGCAGATAGTGCCAAGCCATCTGGCAGGATCAGCTGCACAATTGCAGGTGAAACGGGCAACTGAGAGAGGTCCCCACCCTAACATTCAGCGTACTGAGAATATTGTAAGTCCACTAGACTATTAGAGTGCTTGCATGCAACTTGCTTTTTTTTGTTTGAAAAATAGTTGCATTGATACTTATTCACTCACATGAGATGTAGTTTATGATCACTAGTTCGTTTTAATTGCTTATTTGTATGACATTCCGAATAATTTCTGGAATTGTGGAATTTGAAGTGCAAGCAAGAAGATAATCCTTAACGTTTTCTGTAATGTGGAACATTAAATCATTAGTGTAATGGTATTAGTTGTGCAAGTATGATGTCATTAAAGCTTATTTTGCAGTATTTTGTCATTATCTTCTGCTCTGTATAATGGGTTTATAGCTATGCTAGCCTTTGGAAGTAAATTTGCAGAAGTGCAACAAAGACCTTCGTATGTTGTTAATTAGCATTGCTAGATCGCCCTTATGGGTTATTTTCTGAAATTGGTGCTTTGACTTCCTATAAATATTAGTTACTGTCTCACGTGCAGACGAAATGATTTTGTAGCATTGGACAAAATCCGTTGTTTTACACAAATGATCTGTATAACTGTTCATTTCTCCTCCATCTGTTAATTTGTTGAGTCGTCATTTTGTTCATAAGTTGGTTGATATATTCAGTTTCAGACGCAAGACATGATTAGCAGAAAAGCGCATCTCACGGCTTCTGTTCTACCTGGTGCCGAGTGGAGAAAAGACAGTAACTCAAGACAACTAGGACAGCTTGATGCTTTACATCAGAAGCAGAGTTTTATCAGCAATACTGCCTCATCTAGTGGTCGGTTTCCAACATTCCTGCATGGCTCGCCTGAGAATTGACAGGTGAACGTCTAACAATGAAATTTGACTTATTCTCTTGTTGTTCCTTGACAAATTTTTGTTTCTGAATAGGTCATCTTTCATATGAGGCAACGAGGAAATGCACAGAAGATGCTGCATCTATTTTCCAGTGGTTCAAAGTCATGTATCGCAAAGTCAATTAAGCATCATGATGCATAATGTATGTTAGTAAGGTGGCTGCAGATGCGTTTGATGATGATGCTACCTGCTAATTATGCAAGGTTTGCTCGCTGTTGTGATGAATGATCCAGCAGTTTGTTTGGACTGCTGCTTAAACATTTCATTGTTACAGGCCTCGATAACATGTAAATTGTTTATATGTTAATAGATATATGGTATGGGCATATTTCAATAATGATGATGCAGGCTTCTTCAGTATGCACCATCTATACAATCTATTTCTTGAAGTTGGCTTCATGTTCTGAAATATTTTCAGCAGTAGGTACTGAAGATGCTCAAGATCTGAACAGGGGCATAGACTTGTTCATGGAAAATCCCCTGAAATTTTTAGGTGATTTATATTTGGCGTAGGTTTTTCTTCATAAATTTACATTTAGAAATGGGCATGTTGAGTTTCTCAGATATAATGCATCATCATCAGGGCATGATGTTGCAGATGCTCTTCCTTGGGCCTATCCCCTATCAACCTCCTGAACCGCCAGAAAAGGGGGGGAGGGGGGGAGGTGGGGAATAGGTGGTGGCGCCGGGTGATTGAGGAACGAATCAGGTATTAGCAACACCAGAGAAGATATTCATAGATGAAGTCATTGGAGCTGGTACGGTCTCTTATCAGTTTTTCCTTCTGGTGAAGCATCTACATTATGTCTCTCTCATGAAATTGTATTATACAAAAAAAGAAGATCTGTTCATATGGTTGTTGAAAGATTAGGGGTTCCCGAGAAGGTCATGTGTTTTGTTTTCATCATACTAGCCTTTTGGTTAATGATATTTTGTTATATATACCGGTATGTAACTGTTCTCAGTGTTGCCGATATTTCCAATTAAGTTTGTTATGATGTCTTTCATAGTTTCGGAACAGTATGTAACTTTAAACTTTTTAATATTCAAGGTTGCCTTTCAGATGGCAAACTCATTTTGAAACTATATTAACACATTTTCTGATAAAACTTTTTACATATGAGTTCCCTCAGTACTACTCTCATAAGTCGGTATAAAAGGGGTACTGTCAAACACAGAATTATTCTGGATTGATATTACTGAACAAAGTTCAATCATAGTTAGCATCAGATCTCGTGTTGGTTGTTATCAAATGGTATGGGTGCATCATGAACAACTAAAATGGTTTTATCTTGCTGTGGGCATAAAAGAATTTTGTTTCTTACTTTCTTTGATTTCCTTGTACTAATACTTTGTTGATTGGAGCTTTGATGTCACTTCGACAGGTTCGCTGCTTGGTCCACAACTCAGTTCAAGTCTCCTTGACAAACTTGGGTCAGGTTAGGTGGTTCATTCTTTGGCCGCTCCAGGTTTCTGTACCATAAACAAAGTCATTTACAGTCGTCATGTGGTGAAATTTGGTCTCCAGTCAAACAATACCTGGTTTTGTTAGTTCTAGTGCGGCATCAATACATTAATCACATCTCCAGATATGGAAATAAACCTACTGTAACTTATTTCTTCAATAGTCGATGATTTTTTCTTTTTTTTTTGGTCATTAATCATCTTATAGCCACGGCTAAACTAAAATGCATTACATATTTAATCAAATAGGAGATGAGAAGAAAATTCCTCTATCTATCATATATCAGGTGCATTCATGACTCCGATTCTGCGTTACTGACTGGCACAGGAACCTGTCTTTTTGGTATGTATGCTACTCTTTACTTCTCTAGTGCAACCTCATGTGTTGGCAGCGTTTATTCGCCAATGCTGCTCTTGTTGTGTTACTTGCCGTTTGGATCATTTCCAAGTTCCATGATAGTGTGATTTGCCAGCGGTACATTGGTACTTGCACCACTAATGTATATTCTGTTCTTTTGTTCCCATGTCCTTTTGTCTGTGCTTATAAGAGGCAAAGAGGAGAAGAGGCTTTGGTTTTTTCTCCTTGTGTTAATGGGCCTGTATTTAGGGTTTTGTCGGGCAAACAGCACCTTCCACTACTGCGAGACTGCCAAAAGCGTCTTTTCACTAACTATGTTGTGTCACTTTAATCTTTTGTTACACGAATGGCTATAATGTTGGGCTTTACTTTATAAAGTGTTTATCCTTTTTCCATGTAAATAAAAGGAAGGGAAGAATAATAAAGCACATATATTTGTAACTGCTATGTAGCTGAGGCAGCGTTCTTTTCAGCTTTTTGGTTACTAGCTTATCGCCACACGCTTTGAAGCCGCTAAACGTTACGATTTTTTTAAAAAAATTCTATAAGAAAGTTTTCTACAAAATCTAAACAAATCCAATTTTTAAGTTCTTAATAGCTGATACTTAATTAATTATACGCTAATTGAATATCTTCTCCGAAAAGACAATTAGCTTATTGCCCCAAACATTAGAAACGAAACGAAGTACAAACAGCATTATTTGGATGGGAAACAAATTTAAGTGCGAAACAAGTTTAGTTTCTTGTTTCTACTGCAACTTGATATCAGAAAGCACATTTAGGACAAACACCGTATAATGATTTGTTGATCACTGAACTTAGGAAAGAACATACTAAAGCTTTTTATCAAACTTGATGTGACTGCCAACAGCATGATGAGTTGATGAAAACCAGGTGGTAGATTTAATCTCTACTCCAAACCATTAGTCTGTTCGAGTGGAGCTTTAGCTTTGACGGAAACCATTAGTCTGCCCTGGACACACCAAAATTGAGCAATGATTAAAAGGAAACACACTGCTCCTTAGTGCATCGCATCATAGCTCAGCAACTCTCTAATCGCCATAATTTGTCTAATTCTTTTATTTTTGTTGTCTTAAAAACTTTGTTGTCTTAAAAACTATGTGCAGCTTTCTTCTTCTGAGGAACATAGGGGGCTAGAGGCATTGCCTAAGTAATCCCCTTCTTGTTAGGGTCAGTTTGAATGAAGCGATTTGGATCCGGATCTTTACTAAATCTCGAAAAAAGATCCATAGAATTGCCGCAAGTGCAGATTAGATTCATTTGAGAACAAATGACCATGATTAAGGTGGATATATTCTTCACATTTGCCTATGTTTTATAGAGTTGACAAGGCTCTCTTTGCGGCATCGACGACAGTGATCCTCGGGGACGGGAAAAGGATGAGTTTCTAGGAAGCCAACTAGGCCAGGGGACAGAGCTTGAAGAGCCTCACGCCAAACCTTTTTAAGCATTCAAAAAGAAAGAAGAGGTTTAAGAGGTTTGTTCATGATGCATTTCGGAATGGGCAATGGATTATGGGCATTAGCCACAACCTAACCTTGTTGCTGCTTGGTGAATACTTCACCATTTGGAAGCGGATAGTGGAAGGCAACATACAGCTAGTACCAGGAGTGGATGATACAATTACTTGAAAATAGGTGGAATCGGGTGAGTACACCACCAAATCAGCCTACCAAGCACAATTTAAAGGGATGATCCAGACGGCATCGAGCAAACTGATTTGGAAACCATGGGCACCTCCTAGGTGCAAGTTCTTCAGCTAGTTACTTCTGCAAAATCGATTATGGACAGCTGATAGGCTACTAAGGAGGAGATGGCAGAACAACTATTTTTGCCCACTTTGCATTAGGAACTTGGAAACGGCTAATCATTTGATCTTGGAGTGCCCCTTCTCTAGAGCGTTATGGAATGGGATTCACACACGGTTAAGATACTCTACAAACCTGATGAGGGCATCTTCGGACTCCCTCCTCAACTAGTGGCTACAAGGTACAAAGCATGCGGACAAATCTATAAGCAAAGGTTTGAAATCCCTATTCATTCTGACTGCCTGGGAAATCCGGAAGGAGAGAAACAACCGGATCTTCCGATAGGATGAATCAACTGCACTCCAAGTCACTCACTGGATACTGGAGGAGCTAAAGTGATGGACGATGGGTGAAGCAAAGGATATCGTGAGATTAGTGCTCTAATGTAATCCTTTCGCAGACATGCAAGTTTGTTTGCTAATCTGCTGTACAGTATGCGTTTTTCTTTTCTTTGCAGCCTTACTTGCTCATTCTAAATCTCCTATCAATATAATGCCAGTTCACTGGACTGTCCTTTCGAAAAAAAATGTTTTATAGAGTTATCCTAACCATGTTCCTGTTCTACGGCACAGCCCGTTGGGTAAAAAGAAATCATTTGGCTAGGGCAAAGCCCTGAAAGTGCAAGTGCAATTACTCTAACCACCAATGTGCATCTTTGTGTTAGTGTATTTGCCACAATAGTGAACATTTATAAACATTCACAGAGGAGATAGTCCCATTTCGATTCCACCTTATTTTTTTTCCCAACTGAACGAAAAAATCATCACCTTCTCTTGCACAGACTCTGACAATCTTTTTAGGAAAAAAAACTACTGCTATAAAAATACAAAATGCTTGTTTTCGAGGAGCATTTGCAATAGAAGAACGTCCACAATAGGTTCAATCCGTAACCGGTTTTTCTATCACCAAAGAAGATCCACATTGGGTTCTCTTCACTGGATGAGAAAAATGCTTCGTGCGAGCTGCGGAAAACCCGGATTGCAAGTGGAATAATTTATCTTAAAAAACTGGAATAAATTTGTCTGATTGAAAAGAGAGAGAAGAAAAAGAAGACCTGAATCATTATCTTTCTTTATGAACTAAGGAATCATTAACTTTCCGTAAGCATACCAATCATGAATTGTCTTTGCATTACGACTCCTGGGTGAAGCAGACAAGAGGTGAACTCCAACTATGTGATTTGATTAAACGCAAAATTATCTTTGACTTATAAGCTAGCCGGAGTAAATCATCATAAGGCTGGCTAATTAAACTGTAATGCGCTTGTTGGTATCTTGGGGTTTGCCCATTTCTTTCTGAAGTTCTAGATGAAGTTCTAGATGATCTGAATCATGGACACTGCACTTTATTCTCTCTGTTGCTACCAATGATTCAGATCATGCGCACGTAAGAACATCATCACCCAATTATATACAGTAGCCCTATACATTAGTAAATCCAATACCATTAAAAAAATCAGTATACCTAATTGAAGGATTACGCTGTTCAATTCATCCGGAGAGAAAAGGTCTTCAGTAGCTTGGGTTCAGTCTTTCAGACACAACACAATGTAAAAGAGAGTTTTAACAAAAATAAGTCCACTATTTAAGAGAAGATAAGCACAAGCTTCTAACTAAAGGCAATGCAGCTCAAAATGGTTGCAAGACTGTCAGTCTGAAATCCAGATTAGCCTGAATTTGGAAGATGTGCATCAACTTTGTAACAAATGTTTCATTCATGGTCATAGTGGAATTGTTATGCTGATCCAGGGGGGCGCTTAGTACACCAGCAACCTCGTGTTCTCATCCATGGTGAAAAAAATGAAGGTGGGCTCAGGAGGGTCTCCACTGAATCCACCCCTGCTAACCAAATGGCCAGAACTACCTGTCTTGCTCAGTTAATCCTGGTAGAATAAAACAAGATTGCATTTCTCAAATCAAAAGGCACAAGACACCATGGGCTCCACAGAAGAGCACACTAGAAACAGTCCATTCTTCCAAAGGCAAACTTTGAGCTCTTTTATACAGATGCCATGGGAATGAAAAAAGTGACAGCACTTGATGAGACTTAAATTAGCACCCACTATCACATGATCCCTTAAGCACAATTAACAACAGTGCCTACCCATCTTGTCTTTTCCTAGCTCCCATAAATAGGAAAACCTGACAGTGTCCTCCCTCTTCTGAAAAACTTTGAGTTGCTCCTGACAGAGAGCTTATAAGTTGATGCTAATCTGTATCCTACCTCCAAACTCAAATCACAATCCTACAAAATCTATCTTCTACCATCTCTTTCTAAGTGTTTGTAAGTGTGCTAAAATCCATATCCTGATTCTCCCCCTTAATTTGTTCTGATATGATAATACTTTTAGCTGCAATTCATTCTTGTTTACTTGTTTCTACTGAACACAAAGGCTACTAATTAACTTGTAAACATGTAACTATAAGCTATAATCACCTGACGCAATCAAGACATAGGCTTTGCTAATTTCCTCTGCACTCTTCAGGCAATGGAGAAATCTCATCAGCAGAAGCAGCAGAGCAATGGGCAGCAGCTACAGAGGCTGGAGGGCATTGAGGAAGAAGGCGGCCCGGCCGAGAAGTGGCCGCCGACGACTGTCCGGCCGCCGGAGACGCCGACGGAGACGATGGAGTTCCTCGCGAGGTCATGGAGTCTGTCGGCTGCGGAGATCTCCAAGGCCCTCAAGGTCCTCAGCAGCAAGGGCGTCTCCGACGTCCCCGACGCCGCCACCGTCGTCGCCGGCAACAGGAAGGAGCAGAGGTCGCCGGTTCAAATAGACGGCCGCAGCCATGAACAGGCAAGCAAGGAGAACGAGACGCCATCACGTGACGTCACGTGCGGTGGTGGTGCATGGAAGAGAGCGGATGCGTCGTCAATGGCGGGCGAAGCGGGCGGCGCCATGAGCCCGCCAATCTCTCCCCGGGCCAACCTGGACGTGAAGCTTCTCCGGGCAGCGGCGGCGGCGGCGGGGAGAGGAGGGGGCAAGACGACGATGGGCACGTGGATCAAGGAGCAGAAGGAGAGGAAGCGCGCCGAGGCGAGGTCCCGTAACGCGCAGGCCTACGCGGCGACGTCCGTGGCCGGCGTCGCCGCGGCGGTGGCCGCGCTGGTCGCCGGCGCGGTGTTCTCCCCACCTCCTCCTCCGGAACGCCCCAAGAACGGTGGCGCCGCGGCCGCACCCGTCGCCGCCTCCGGAGCAGCAGCAGCAGCAGGCGCGAAGACGGCGGCGGCCATCGCGTCCGCGGCGGCGCTGGTGGCGTCGCACTGCGTGGAGATGGCGCAGGCGATCGGCGCCAGCCACGACCAGATCCTTGCCGCCATCCACTCCGCTGTCAACGCGCAGACCAGCGGCGATATCATGGCGCTCACCGCGGGCGCAGCCACAGCTCTGCGCGGGGCGGCGATGCTAAGGGCGAGGCTTCACAAGGAGATCCAGGCCGCCGCTCTCCCTTGCGGCGACAGCAGCAGAGAGCCGGAGAGGGACACGTCGCCCTTCGTCTTCGTCTCCAGAGGCGGCGAGCTTCTCAAGCGCACAAGACAAGGCATGACACTACAATTCGTACATCATCCAAATTCCCCCCAAAAAGTAATTTTGAGAGAAATTCAACAAAATCCAATCCAAATGACACACACGCATATGCATCAACTGCAGGTATACTCCACTGGAAGCTGGTCACTGTCTACATGAACTCCAACCTGCAGGTGATCATCAAGATGAGAAGCGCACACATGGCCGGCACCTTCATCAAAACCAAGAAATGTAAGACCAAACTGAACATGCATGATCCTCCTTTACTCACCTTGGTGATCGATGACGCCATTGTTCATGTGTTGTATTTGCAGTCGTCGTGCTTGACATCTGCTCGGAGATTCCGGCGTGGGCGGGAAGGGAGCTCGACGACGGGAGCCATCGGAGAGGCTACTTTGGGATCAAGACAGTAGAGAGGGTGATCGAGTTCGAGTGCAGGAGCAAGTATGAGCAGCACAAGTGGGTTCAGGGCATCACGGAGATGCTCAACCGCCGTGATAGTATGAACAATGCCATGTAAATGTTTAAGAAGAAAATTCAATAACATTTCTCTGATTTTGTGTGAGGATTGGGAGTAAAGATTCCAGATTCTCTGTTAACTAATATTGTTACTGCAATTCATCAAAAATATTCCCACAGTCCTCCAAGCACACCTTCTCTCTTAATACAACCATGAATCTGGCACCCCACTAATTTCCACTATTAATTTTGCAAATTAACCCTTAAACTTTTTAATATTAAAACTAGTCAAATCTAAATAAATAACCATATATAAAATCAAACTAGGCCAGTATTGCCTATAGAAAAAATATTAGTAACATATTTCATGAAAAACATATTTTTATTTATTTTAAGCAGTGTTATAACATATTTTCTCTTATCCGTAGTAAAACACGAGTATTCAGCTAGTGTTTAAGAATCCTCTAAGCACCCCTTGCAAATAAGAATCTTTCACAAATATCAAGTCAGACAAGCAGGGAAATTCCATCTCAGGTCAAGCGATCAAACAGCGCATCACTGAACTGCAGCATTTCAGTTCAAGAACTCAAAGGGCCTGTGACCTTGAAACAGGGTCTATCTGAAAACAGTCAAATCGCTACAAATGGTAGCGATCGGGACTATTTGCAAAAGTTCACTCGTAAAATGCAAGCTATTTTTCAAAGAATTTTTTTATTTTTATATATTTTTTAAAATATTTACAAAATTATGTTTTCGTTTTCAACACATCTATACCTATAGATGTCCAAATGGACCATGCCCTGTCTGGCCGGCCTGGCATGGTGCTACAGTAACCGTGCCCGGGCCGACCTGGCACGGTTGGGCGTGGGCCATGTCGGCACAGCCCGAGTAGCCGTGCCATGCCTAGGCCGGCGGTGCGGCACGGCCCGTGGCCTGTAACGGGCCGGCACGGCCCGGCCCGCCCGGAGCCTCTGCCGCCGCCGCGGCCTCCATTTGCGGCCGGTGGAGGCCGAGGCAGGCGTCGGCGGCTGAGGCCGAGGAGGCAGCGGCGGAGGGCGCTGGCGGAGGCCGAGGCAGCAGCTGGAAGGAGGTGGGCGCGGGAGGAGGCGGGCGTCGGCCGAGAGGAGGCGGCGGGAAGAGGCGAAGGAGCCGAGGAGGCGGAGGAGTGGCAGGAGGAGGCGGGGCGGCGCGGGAGGAGGCGGAGGAGCGGCAGGAGGAGGCGGGCCAGCGCGGGAGAGAGGCGGGAGGAGGTGGGCCGGCGTGAGAGGAGACGGAGGAGCCGGGCCGGCGCGGGAGGAGGCGGAGGAGCGGCGGGAGGAGGCGGGCCGGCGCAGGAAAGAGGCGGAGGAGCGGCGGGAGGAGGTGGGCCAGCGCGGGAGGAGGCGGAGGAGTCGAGGAGGTGGAGGAGCGGCGGGACAGGAAGCGGAGGAGCGGAGAGGAGCCGAGGAGGCGAGTAAAGTAGGCGACCGTTGCACTGCAGTGCACATCTGCCCATTGCGACTGCAGATGACCATTTGTTGCAGTGTTCGGCCGTGTTGGCCCAGTAGAAAATTAACATGTGTCCCAACGGTCTGAAATAATGGCTAGATTTTGAATCTAGCCGTTGCAGGACCAAAAAAATCCAAAAAAATATGAAAAATATCCAAAAAATTGTGAATTTTTTTTCTATAAATAGGGGAACCCCTAGCCACATTTTTGCTCATCCAAACCTCCCAATCTCTCCTCTTGTGCTCTATTCTCCTCTCTTTTGCTCTCTTTGCTCAAAATTTTTGATTTAGACAAAATTTTGTCTAAAATTCAAAAATTTCCCACATTCTCATAGCTAATAGCAACAGCCTCCAGTGCTCCTGCAAGGTAAAAAAATCCTAAATTTTCTTATTTGTTCCTACTATTTTTTAAATACTAATTTTCTCTATTTATATTGCAGGATGGATCCGAACTACCCGACGTTCCAACTGAGCGACTTCGACCCAAGCTATCTGTCGATGTCGCAAGGAGACGACTCCGAGTCGGCTCCTACACCGCAAGAACATCCGGAGGAAATACATGCGGCTTCAGAAGGATCCAGAACAGCGAGTGGGAGCCTATCAACGGCAACCGGTTCAAAGAGATCAAGAACTTCCTTCGCCTGGCAACATTTTGATGAGATCAAAGAGATCGCCGCGAATGGAAGGGAGGTAACTTACGCAAAATGTAAAATTTGTAAGACTAAACTCTCTGAAAAATCTTCTGGTGCAACAGAGCATTTGAGACGGCATGCTGAGACGTGTGCAAAGAAGCAAGGTTACCAGCTAAGACAGCAACAACTGGTACTCAATCCGAATGATACGGTACGTTCATGGGAGTATAATCCTCAAGTAGCACGAGATTCTCTTACTCGTTTAATTGCTAGACAGGATCTACCCCTAAACTTTAGTGAGTCTCCTGCATTTGAGACTTACATTAAAACTACTCATAATCTTAGGTTTCAAGCTGTTAGTAGACAAACTACAACCCGGGACTTGGTGAATGTTTACAACCAAGGCCGGGATAATATTAAACAATTATTTGCTACTTGCACATTTTCTATTAGTATCACATCTGATATTTGGAGTGGTAGGGCTAAGGAAGACTATATTAGTGTAGTTGCTCATTATGTTGATGATGAATGGGAATTACAAAAAAGAGTAATAGCTTTAAAATTAATTGATGTTTCACATAATGCAGAAAATATTGCTGAATGAATTTCTAGAGTTTGTGAGGATTTTGGCATCATAAATAAAATATTTGCAGTAACTCTAGATAATGCAGCTGCAAATTCCAAAGCAATGGAAATTTTGCAGCCTTTATTCAATGTTTATGCTGAATCATTTTTTTTACATCAACGTTGTGCTTGCCATATTATTAATCTTATAGTTAAATCCGGTTTTAAAAGAGTAACTGTATATCTCGATTCTATCCGTGAAGCCATAACATGGCCGAATGGTTCTAATCCTCGACTTGCGACCTTCAAGCGATTCTGCATCGCTTCGGACAAGTGTTCACGCAAGTTCCAAACGGATGCAGACCATCGGTGGAACTCGACTTATTTAATGTTGAAATATGTCTTGCCTTACAAAGATATACTAACTTTTTTTTTGCAGTCCAAGAATGTTGTTACCAGTGACGGGTAACCGCTACTGATAGAACAATCTTAGCATGTTGTAGAAAGGTTTTATTACTTTCTTGAAACATTTTATGATGCAACTGTTACTTTGTCTGGTGTTTACTATCCAACTGCTAATTTAATTTTGCATAAAATTTTTGAGATTGCCACTTTATTAAAAGAATATGAAGATGACCAACTACTAGGACTTGCAGTATTTCACATAAAACAAAAATATCTTAAATACTGGAGGGACATTCCATACTTGTATGCTTTTGCATTTATTCTTGATCCTAGAGGTAAAATACGGAGGTTTCTAAATATTTTAAATCTTATTGGGGATGCAATGAATATTGATTACACTAACTACTATTCTGATTCTAAGACAAAATTGTATGAAGTATTTCGAAAGTATGAAACTAAGTTTCAGGGAGTTCGCGTGCAAAGAGCCCCACCCGGCCCTGTCCCAGGTAAGAAGAAATTGCAGTGGGGCCGAATTTGGGGTGGTTCCTCTTCTTCTTCGAGCACCGGTGGTGGAAGTTCGGTCGCAGCAAGTTCTGCACACGCTTCGCTTGAAGCTCTTGAGCTGTCCACCTACTTGGACAGCGACTCGATCAACCAGGAAGATCTCAACGTTCTTCAATGGTGGAATGATCATAAGACCCAATATCCCGTGCTCTCAAAGCTAGCACGGGATGTGTTCGCGATGCCTGTGTCTACGGTATCATCCGAATCGGCCTTCAGTCTTTGCGGAAGAATTATTGAGGAGAGAAGAAGAAATCTCCGCAGTGAGGTGGTAGAAATGCTACTTACGGTTAAAGACTGGGAGCTAGCTAAGGAACGTGCCCAACGCACCATGGAGAACCAAGATTTGGCTGAGCAGTTCAAAAATTTTTACCTATAAAATGAGGAACTAGAGTAATCTTTTTTATTTTTGAGTATTGACCTTTAGTTGTACTCTTTTTTCTTTATTATGGTTTTCTCAAAATTGAGTTTTTACATGACAGAGTTTTTAATGAGGCAGCTGTGTAATATCAAAATCAATAAAGGTCATTGCGCAATTTTCCTCTATATCTATGTAGAAATTAAATTACATAACTATATATGTTCTTCTATTTTGCTTGTTTAAAAAATATAAAAATTTTCTCCTCTAATATCATCAAGTGAGAGTGAGTGACTGAGAGAAGAGTAAAAAAAGAAAAAAAGACTTAAAAATTAAAAAAAATTAGAGGAGTTTTAAAAAAATATGAAAAAAATATAAAAACATTATCTGAGATGAGTAAAAAAAAATATTTTTTTACTCATCTCAGATAATGTTTTTACATTGTTTCATAATTTTTTACAACTCCTCTAATTTTTTTAAATTTTTTAAGTCTTTTTTTTTCTTTTTTACTCATCTCTCAGTCACTCACTCTCACTGACTCAGTCGGGAGTCGGCGCAGGCGAGGAGGCAGTGGAGGGTGGGGGCGGTCTTGGAGGGCGGCGCGCAGGGAGGAGGCGGAGGAGCCGAGGAGGCCGAGGCGGCGGGAGGAGGCGGAGGAGCCGAGGTGGCGGAGGGGGCGGCGCGCAGGCGGGGAGGCGGCGGCGGAGGCCGGGGACGCTGGACGCGCGGCGGCAGGCGTCGGCGGACCGGGCCGGCCCAGGCATGGTGGGCCGCCGACGGGCCATGCCGGCACGGCACGGCCCACGACCTCGGCGTGCCGTGCCTGGGCCGGGAGGAGGCACGCGGGCCGGCACGGCACGGCCCGCTACAGGAACCGTGCCTACACGAGCCATGCCGTAGCGGGCCATACCGGACCGTGCCTTGGGCCGTGCCGGCCCGGTCCGCCCGTTTGGCCACCTATATCTATACCCCCAACGTTGTCTGGGAAGACGTTTTTTAAATATACTTTTGTAAATTTTTTTTAAAAAATAAAATATAAAGATTCATTTTTCCGATCAGTTTTGTCTGTGCAGGCCCAGTGCTATCAGGTCTAGGCCCAACGCAGGCATGTAGCTGGTCCAGAGAAGAAAAAAAGATGCTGAAAATTTAGGCCCATGGACATATGGGCCGGGTGGAGAGTTGGAACCTTTTATTATCATGGGATTTTCCCGATCCGGCCTAAAAAGGCCCAGAGGTAGACCACTACATAAGCTCGGGACCCTCAGCTAGGGCTTCGATCTGGCCTCCCCAACCTTCCCGAAACCTCCTCCCAACTCCGCCGCCGCCGCCGCCGCAGCAGCAGCAGCGCACGCAGGCGTCATGGGCGTGTACACCTTCGTGTGCCGGAGCTCCGGCGACGAGTGGACGGCCAAGCAGCTCAAGGGCGAGCTCGAGGCCTCCGCCGCAACCCCCTACGAGCTGCAGCGCCGCCTCGTCGCCGCCGCTTCCGCCGCTGACTCGGCCGCCGGGGTCCAGTCCTCCTTCGCCATGGTCAGCCCCAGCTCCGCGGTCTTCCAGGTAAGACTGCTCCCCATCCCATCGCCGCCGTGATTCGTCTGCATCCTGTTGATCTAACTGTAGACAAGCAGCTTGTCTAGTTACGGGCATTGATTATGCCTCTATCCAGGATAGAATTATATCTTGTAATCCATGTGTTAGCCGTCAATTACGCTAGTTACATCTGAATAGCTGCTTTTGTGTTAGATATCTTGCGCCAATTGTAAGTTGTTGTACGACGTTGGATTGATGTTTGCTGATGGATATGTAGGCTTCAAGTGCATCTTACTATAATTTCCATGCAACAAAGAGTTCTAATTTTCGGTCGTGCACAGGAAAGTTTGGAGTATTGATTGTTGTTCCAAATGTTCTGAGAAAAAAGGTATTCCAAATGTAGCACATTGGTACTTAACTCATTGAAAATTCTTTTTGGCATGTAAAGAACTACGCTGAGTAAATAAGTTGATGGATCTCTCTTCTTTTGTTGTTGGCTTTTTGAATGCTCAATTTTACCTTCAGGGATGCTACGAAAAAAAAGTCTTTGCTGCTTTGTAGTGAATCGCAATGCTAGTTTAGTACCTTTTTGATCATGTGGTCACTATTGACTTTCGCATGATATGTATTTTTTTTTTGGCAAGATTATGCCTGTGTCTAGCTGGTTTGGTGTTTTTGGGACATGGTTCTTGGTTACTCTCTCCGTTCCATATTGTGAGGTGTTTTAGTTCTGTCCTAAGTCGAAATTCACTAAATTTGACCAGGTTTATAGAAAAATGTTTAACATCATATCAAATACATACATTATCAGGACATATTTCATGGTGGACTTTAATGAAACTAATCTGATGTTCTAGATGTTGGTGTATTTTTTTTTATAAATTTGGTCAAAGTTAGAAAAGTTTGACTTGAGACAAAACTAAAACACCTTACAATATGAAGCCGAGGAAGTACATTCCAGAAAATATCTACGAGCTCTAACACAAGTCTAAGCTGTTGTTTGCCTTTGGAAGAGATAAACGGACCAACTAATATGAATAGGTTGTAGCAAATGTTTGCCTGGCTTGGCCTAACTTAATTAATAGCTATGACGTTGAAATTGGTATCCATAGATTTTAATGTATTTCTTAGCATTACAGATTGTTGATGATTTATGTCAGGAAGTAACTTAAACCTGCGAGGTTGGTTCTAGCTGTTGGTAGCTTCACATGCCATTATTTGTGTAGTCACTAACATTAGTATCAATCAAAGCTATACGCACATGTGTGAGTCATACCATTTAGGCATTTACATATGACCAATTTTTATGTAGTGTTGACCTCAATTCTACACAGGTGATCATTGGTGCTGTCGGTGGTGGTGCTGCGATAGGTGGAGGTGCTGCTGGTGGTGGTGCTGCTGCTGGTGGAACTGCCGCCGAGGCCCCCAAAGCGGAAGAGAAGAAGGAAGAGGAGAAGGAAGAAAGTGAAGACGACCTTGGATTTTCTCTCTTCGATTAGATATTTCTTTGCTATATCCCTAAATAAATTTGTCATGGTCCTCTTGCAGTGTTTTGGTGTTCTATGCGTATGAACCAGACGTTCTGTTGAGAAAAAAAAGTATTCACGAATGTTGGCTATAACTGTGTGACTTCACTTTATGTCAGATTTTGGTTATATAAAAAATTTAGCATCAACTTCAGTAATCAGAATTAAGACAAAATCAGAACATGGAAAATCTTTTTTGTTTGGATTATATTTAGCAACAAGTGCAGAAGTCAGAATCAAGACACAAATTACATCATGGAAAATCCTTTTTTTTTCTTTTTTGGTTTGAGACTAAAGTACCTGCACATAACTTGAAGCTGAATCAATCATTTCCATGGCTCATCAGTTTAAATACAAGTACAGAAAGGGTGAGGTAGCTAACAGCCACGACTAACTACTCTCCTAATCTAATGGATCGGACCAGAGGAATCGGTCCTGTATACTGTGATCGTGAGCCAACAGTACCAAACACCAGATATTCGAGCAGAGATTCGTCTGAAAAAACGTGTTCTTTGTACGCTGATGGTATGATGAGGGTGCATCAAGCAGTGGTGTATACTGAGATGGGAACAAGGATGCGAGCGTGAGAATTTTTTTTAAGAGAAAAGATCATTATATTGCATAATGACCCGGCTTTTTGGAGAAAGCCCAATGTACAACCAGGACGAGCGTGTGACTGCAGGGTGCAATTCTGCAAACCTCAAATTTTAACTGATAAATCAGTGACTTCTGTAATCAAATAAGCTTAATGGGTGCTGTACAGTGTTAATATGTATGTGTACTCTATCAACATGGATAACTACGGAATTGACAGTGTTCATGAAAAATATGTAGCCGTTAACATGAGAAAACTCTGCGCTGATAATACTGCTCTACTACATTACTGATGTCCCTTCTCCACTGACCCTCTCCAATTTGTCCACTGATAATGATAATACTGTTCTGCACTGACGATCTTCCAGATCCTTGATGATCTTTCTCCTCCAATGAAAGCACCTCTTACAAAAACTCTTTACAATGTATTTAGCAACTTAAGGAAAGAGAATGGGAGTTTAGAGAAGGGAATTGATGGTGGTATGGGTCATGAGAGTTTGATTTTTAATCTCAGTCTATTGTTTAGCAAAAGAAACGAGAGTGGCGGAGAGTTTAAATGGGAATTAGATTTTAAGTGAATAGAGACGGCTCAGATCTAACTCGATATACTTAGAGAGAGGAATTCTCTCCAATTACCACAAGCACAAACTCCCCATTTCTATCCCTAGTAAACTTCCATACCCACCAAACACACAAAGAAATAAATAGCCACAATCTTTTAATCTCTCATTTCCTTTGAGCAATTCTCCCTGACCAAACGAACCTTTAGAAAATTCTTTACCATGATAACAGTTTCACTCTACGATCCGCTATCAGTAACATCACGTGAAAAAAAAGAACAAATTGCCACCGGATTTAACTCATCAAACTTGAATCTTAGTGGCAATTCAGCACCGAGTCTGAGCCGCACGTACAGTTACAAACCTGGGACCAGTTGACTTAACGCCCGAACTGACACCGAGTTTCTTACGCAGATGGTTGATGCCGTGGAGCTGCAGCCGCTAGCGGCTATGCCCAGCTCGCCGGCCAAGCAGGCAGGCAGCCGCCGCCGCCGCCGGCGACTTTCTCCGCCATCATGTTCGCTTTCACCTCCCTCGCAAGGTTCGCTTTCCCCTCCCTCCCCCAATGGCCTCCTCTTCCTCGTCGTCTTCGTCGTTGCGGCAACCAGTAAAAATCCAATCTTTTTCGCCTTCGGGGGTGCTGCTCTCTCTCTCACCAATTTCTGACTCCTTGTCGTCTTGCTAGGTTTAGCCGGCCTCGCTGGGCCTCTATTTGGCATTGTTCTGGCAGCTGTTTGATCCACAGTTTGTCAATTGGGAGCTAGTGTTGGGGGGGGGGGGGGGGGGGGGTGGGCCGGGGCGGTTATGGATTTTGTTGCCAAAAGATTATATTTTTGGGTAACTATGGCTGTGAACATCTGTGTTATCATGTTTCAAATGCTATTTATGTCAGCTAATCATAATAATCATTCTGGACTGCTGAACTACTCCTTTGTTTCAGGCTGTTAACAGTAGAATGCCTCGATTCACTCACTTCATTTCGCTTCCATTGGGTATCCACCCAAAACTTGTTGAGAGGCTGAACGACTTCAAGTGCTCAATCCTAGGGACTTCTAATGAACTTAGCGGTAAGTATGAGGGCATAAGTGAAGGTTCTATGGATGAAATGGATCATGAAGGCATGAACACAAGCAAGTAGAGAGGCCAAGTGTTTCAATAAATATATGCAAGTCCAAGCAGAGGAGTCTTATCAAACTGAAAATAGACAATAAGGGCTCCTGCCCCGGTCTAAAAGCTTTGCTGATTTTCCAAGTACCTTATGTTCCATTTTTGGAGTTTTTCCTGTAGTTAACTTTGCCAAGTCCACTTTTGGAACTTTCTAGATTTGTGGTTGTGTCAATAATTGCATTTTTATATAAGAAGTACTCCACACATCTGTAGGTTTTTGTTTGATGAGGGAACACAGGATGTTTTTAGGCTAAATCAAAATAATAGTAAAGAAGTCTATATGCATATGAATTTTTGTAAATATCCTCCAACTCCAAGTTTCAATCATGCAATTGCGTGAACAAAGCATAACAGAGAAATACAAAGATGGTCATGTTCTCCTCTCTTTCAGTACAAATCAATTAACTAATAGAACTGGTATGTTTATGAAGAAAGCAAGATGTGCAGCTCTAGTTTAAGTTGTCAAGTCGGGAGTTTTGTATCTGAAGTTCTGTTCTTATTCGTAACATGCCAGTACGCCACACTGTTGATATTGGAAATGATATATTCTACTGAGTTGCTGATGTGAGATAACTACACCAGTAGCTCGCTATTTAATAATGAAAATAATAAGGTAAGCTAGTGGAAATATTTGAAGTTTGGGAATTAAAAAAACTCTTATTTACAGAACAAATCTTGTATCTGTATTTTGTTTTCTAAATTTTGTTGTATACCTGTGGCATCATGACAGTACTTAATGCATTGCTTGCTATGCAATTTTCACATTACAAATTCTACACTCTTCAGCATTGAACTAAGCTTTTTTTATCACTTGTAGGTTCCCGCATTGACGAGTCAATATTTGCTAATCCCAAAACACTTCACCTAACGGTTCTTATGTTGAAGCTACAGGGTGAGGATCGCATTGATAAGGCTTCCAGTGTGCTCCAGGTAAATTTCATTTTAAGATTATTATGATTTATTGTTTAACATGACAGTAAGGAACTTAATGCATTACCTTGTGGATGCAGTCAGTATCGGACAAAGTAATAGAAGCCTTGGAAAACAGACCTATCTTCATACAGCTTAGAGGTCTGGTGAGTTGCTGTTCTTGAACAGTTCTGGCTGGAAGCTCATTTGTGCATATACATTTGGAAGAGCAAATATAAATATTCGAGCCAGAGAACAGAAGATTTGTTCCTGGTCACTTTGCTCAACATAATCTGTACTTGCTTAATCTCCTCTGATAAAGATATTATTTCTTTTGTTTTAGATAAAAGGAAGCTAACTCAGTCAATTACATCAAGGTGATATCGCACTGAGAATACTTTCGGCCTCTGTATGACTAAGATGCACACAACCAAAAACACCCACACATGAAAAGAAAGAAAACAATTAAGGATCATCTAACCGAAGCTAGATCACCACCAAATGCCAGGGTAAAAAACTCCGTGGCCACAAGCTCCAAATGCTGACAGGCCACTACAATGAAGTCCTGCAAAAGAGGCTTCTGGAGGATAACCCAAGTATGGAGCAAATGTGTGATTAGGAAAATAACCTGCAATGGAGAAGAAACTTTTTTGTTGTCAAAAACCACGTCATTCCTGCATAACCATATAGACCAACAAGTTGTAACAGCCCCTAACAAAACAAAGGATCTTGTATCCTTAGATATATATGATAACCAAGCCTCGAAAAGGTGAGAAATACTATGGGGCTGGCGTAAAATCGAAGCTATATGGATTACTGACCAAACCAAACGAGCAAGTCGACAATGAAAAAAATAAATGTGTAATGGTCTCCTCCTTGTGGCAAAAACAACAGGTTTTACTACCTCTCCAATTTCGTTTAGCCAAGTTATCCTTTGTTAGCACTACGCCACGACGCAAGTACCACAAGAAAATCTTGACTTTTAGAGGAGCCTTAATTTTCCAAAGTCGTTTGTGAAGATTGGGAACACCAGTATGAACAAGAGCCAAGTAATGAGATTTAACCGAAAATTCCCTATTAGCAGTTAAACTCCAGCGAAATTCATCTTGCTCTTGTGTTAACACTATGTTAGCGATGCGTGGAAGCAAATCGTTCCATGCCACCAACTTAGCTCCAATAAGATCTCGTCGCCATGTAAAGCTTGGTGGATTTGTCTACAAAACATCTGAAATAGTCGCATACTTATTACGGACGATATGGTATAAGGAAGGGTATTGATCACGTAGCTATGACGCTCCTAACCATTTATCCTCCCAAAATTTGATTTGAGAGCCGTCTTTAATTTTGAAAGAACCAAAGCGAAGAAAATCCTGCTTAACTTTCATAAGACTAGCCCAAAAGTGTGAATCCCCAGCCTTCCATTATACTGGGATAAAGGTTGTGATCCCAAATACTTATTGCACACCAATTGTTGCCACACTCCATCTGATGTGAGCAATTTGTATAACCATTTACTTATTAAAGCAATATTCTTAACTTCCAAATCATGAATTCCTAAACCCCCTTGATTTTTAGGACGGCAAATAATATTCCACTTAACAAGTCGGTACTTCTTCTTGTGACCATCACTTTGCCAATAAAATCTAGAACGAAAGTAATCAGGTTTCTTGAGAACTCCTCTAGGAATGGCAAAGAAAGACATCATATACATCGGGAGACTGCTAAGAACGGAATTAATTAGCGTAAGTCGTCCCTCAAGAGATAGAAGTTTCCCTTTCCAACTGCTAAGTCGTTTCTCAAACCGTTCAATCACACCCCTCCAATCTGAGTTTCTTAATTTCCTATAATGAATAGGAATACCTAAATACCGAAAAGGGAACTAACCAATTGTACATCTGAACAATTCAGTATACTGGTCTTGAGATCTTTGGGCCTCACCAAAACAATATAATTCACTTTTATGCAAGTTGATTTTGAGGCCAGAGAGTTGCTCAAAAGTTGTAAGCAACATTTTTAAATTCTGAGCCTTTTCAACATCGTGTTCCATAAAAAGTACCGTATCGTCAGCATATTGAAGGATAGATAAACCACCATCTACCAGATGAGGTAGTATTCCATCAATTTGCCCATCATTTTTAGCTCTGTGAAGCAAAACAGCGAGCATTTCAGCTATTATGTTAAAAAGAATCGGGGATAAGGGGTCGCCCTGTCGAAGGCCTTTCTTTGTCTGAAAGAAATGCCCAACATCGTCATTGACTTTTATAGCTACACTACCTCCCGAAATGATGGACTCAATCCAAGCAATCCATTTGGATGAGAACCCTTTCATTCGTAAGATTTGTAACAAGAAAGGCCATTTCACCTTATCGTAAGCCTTTTCAAAGTCAATTTTAAAAATGACCCCACTTAATTTCTTACGATGCAACTCATGTACTGTCTCATGTATAACAATGACTCTGTCAAGGATATTTCGTCCCCGCATAAAGGCAGTTTGAGTTGGACTCACTATGTGATCAGCCACAGAATTAATTCTATCTGTGACGACCTTAGTGAAAATTTTGAAGCTGACGTTCAACAGACAAATTGGTCTGTACGATTGGATGCAATTTGCCTCTTTAACTTTCGGAAGCAGAGTGATGACCCCAAAATTTAACCCAAATAATGGAAAGTCTCTGGCATGAAATTCTGCAAATAAATTCAACAAGTCGTGCTTAATGACGTCCCAAAATTTCTGGTAAAACTCTATGGGGGAAACCATCAGGTCCAGGTGCCTTGTTGTATTCCATATCAAAAACCGCCTCTCTAATCTCTTTCTCGGAGAACTGTGCTGTTAGAAAACTCTTCTCTGCTCAGTAACTCGGGAGATGTCCGTATTTCTAGATTCATCAAGCGTCAAAGGGGTATCTTCTGGTGGTCCAAATAGCTTCTTATAGAAAGTAGTAATGTAATGCTTCAAGGCTTCGGTACCCTCGACTTTTCCTTCTTCTTGCTCAAGGAAAAAAATCCGTTTCTTCCTGTTCTTGCCATTGGCAATCATGTGATAATATTTAGTATTATTATCACCAAGAACGTCCAAGGTTTTTGCCCTTTGGTACCATTTAATCTCTTCCTCACGGAAGCCTGGCTAACTGATCTCTAGACTGAGCAAGTTGCTCACGTTCTAGTGCAGTTAGACACCGTTCCTCATCTGAAATATCTAACGTATCAATAGTACGTTGCAAGTCAACCTTTTATTTCTTATAAACCCCACTGGTATGATTGGCCCAACCTCTAAGATGTCTATGTAAAGCACTCATCTTATTGTTCCATCACTAAACAACGTTGCGACCCTTAACCGGCTTATTCCAAATCTAGATAACACGATCATGGAAATCCTCACGTAGGAACCAGCCAAGTGCAAGTTTGAACTGCTTTGAAATCCCCGTAAAAGCCGCTGTACCAGTGGCAAAAGCAGAGGCGTATGGTCAGAAATGCCTCTATCCAAAGCGTGGACTGAAACCAAAGGGCACTTGGACTCCCACTCTGTTGACATAAGAACTCTGCCTAACTTCTCGTAAGTAGGGTTCGGAAGTGAGTTAGCCCACGTGAACTGTCTGCCCGTTAAAGCAATTTCTCTAAGCTCAAAACTGTCGATGACAACATTGAAAAGGAAAGGCCAACGGTTATTGTAACTATCATTATTCTTTTCTGTGCTACTTCTTAGGATATTGAAATCACCCCCCATCAAAGTTGGGAGGTTATTCTGTTGACATGTACGCACTAGCTCTGCCAAGAAACCAGACTTAAAGTCATCTTGTGCAGGCCATCGCTGCCATCAGAATCCATCGAAATTTATCCTCCTTGTTGATCAAGTGGAATTTAACATTAAATTCCCCTTCCACAATGACAAAAATCTCCAAAGAAGCAGCATTTATCCCAAGAAGTATTCCTCCAGAGCGTCCACGGGGAGGAAGACAATGCCAAACGAAATCAGAAAGCACATTTAGGACAAACACTGTATACACTGCCAACACAATGACAAAAATTTGGATGGGAAACAAATTTAAGTGCGAAACAAGTTTAGTTTCTTTTTTCTACTGCAACTTGATATCAGAAAGCACATTTTAGGACAAACACCGTATAAATGATTTGTTGATCACTGAACTTAGGAAAGAACATACTAAAGCTTTTTATCAAACTTGATGTGACTGCCAACAGCATGATGAGTTGATGACATAGCTGAACAAGAAAACAGGTGGTAGATTTAATCTCTACTCCAAACCATTAGTCCGTTCGAGTGGAGCTTTAGCTTCGACGAAAACCATTAGTCTGCCCTGGACACACCAAAATTGAGCAATGATTAAAAGGAAACACACTGCTCCTTAGTGCATGGCATCATAGCTCAGCAACTCTCTAATCGCCATAATTTGTCTGATTCTTTTATTTTTGTTATCTTAAAAAAATATGTGCAGCTTTCTTCTTCTGAGGAACATAGGGGGCTAGAGGCATTGTCTAAGTAATCCCCTTCTTGTTAGGGTCAGTTTGGATGAAGCGATTTGGATCCGGATCTTTACTAACTAAATCTCGAAAAAAGATCCAAAGAATTGCCGCAAGTGCAGATTAGATTCATTTGAGAACAAATGGCCATGATTAAGGTGGGTATATTCTTCATATTTGCCTATGTTTTATAGAGTTGACAAGGCTCTCTTTACGGCATCAAACGACAGTGATCCTCGAGGACGGAAAAAGGACGAGTTTCTGGGAAGCCAACTGGGCCGGGGGACAGAGCTTGAAGAGCCTCGTGCCAAACCTTTTTAAGTATTAAAAAGAAAGAAGAGATCTGTTCATGATGCACTTCAGAATGGACAATGGATTATGGACATTAGCCACAACCTAACCTTGTTGCTGCTTGGTGAACAGGGACGCCTACAACAAGCTTGCAGTATCCTTTGAACTTCTGATGGTTGATGAGAAGTCCGTCTACTTAATATGAATCTTTCGAATTTCCTAGGAAGCAATCTGTGCTTATCGCTAGATGTAACTTGTTAAATCTGTTAATAAAAATTCTTGGGGACATACCAAGTGAAAACTCAAGTTCGGGTACAATCTTACAAAGTCACACATGTACAGTTTGAGATGTCTTACTGATGGAGTGTATTCTGTGGTTATTAGGTGGTGGAAGCCCTCATAAATCATGTATTCAACATGTGAGGGGGTCATTGGAAAAATTACTCATGATCTTAGGCTTTCATGACTGTAATGTATGGTGCATCCATCAGGACCATCACTTAACGTTCAGCCAAAATGAAAAGCTTGCATTATTGCACTTATAGTTGATAAGTTCCAATCTTCTTTATGCAAAATTGCTCCTTCATTTCCTTTTTCTTTATCAGACGTTATAATTGATGCCTTTACCAACTCAGGCCCTAGTACCTGGAAGTGATAGAGGCGAGAACTGAAGGTTAGTAAATATATATCAAAGCACTGCTCTCTTTCGTTTCTGTGACATCACGATATAGTTCTTCTCTGAAGCTAATAGTTGTTATGGAAGCTGTATTGTCCACCAAAAACATATTGACATGGCAGATAGCATCTGCTTGTCAATTAAATTGTAGTCCACTTCGATTATTGGATGAATCTGAAATGCACATTTTGCATAATGTTGTTATGTTATATTTTACTAGTGCTATGCTCATGCGTTGCAACAGGATCTGATGGTGGTTTTACGGGTTTATTTGTGGAAATACCTATTTTTTGAGTGGAGTGGGATTTTTTTAGGGGAGAGTGGTTTTTCTGTGGATGTGATGGGGACGATGTGCCCGATCTTTCGATGAGATTGATAGCTATCAATTTGTGGGTGGAGATGACCCTGGCAATCCGACTACAAACGCACGATGTCACTTGCGCCTTAGCAATCGCTGAACCAACTCTGAGATGTTATTGATCCCACTGGCGGCGCGATCAACCTGAACACGAGGTTCAATCCCTGCGAGTAATCGAAGAACTAGCAAGAATAGGACGTAGGCAATCTGATATTGGAATATGAATGAAGCATAAATTGTATTGCGAACACAATATTGGGATCACGAAGCTGTCTTGACAGGTGGTCGTCTGACACAACTGAAGAACAGAAGTTTGCACAAGGGCTAAACCTAAACTCAACGAAATCCAAGTCGTAATAAGGGAGGCGGCGGCTCTTAAATAGGGATACGACCAGGGAGGGACGTCCCACGCGCACGCCTAGGGTTACAAGGCCCATGGGCCCAAGTGGGGATGGCGCAACACCCGTTTGACTCGGACTCAGGAACCAACGTGGATTGTTTTGATGATTGCGGCCGGCTCGGATGGAATTTGAAGATGAGGTTGGATCC
The DNA here is from genome assembly GCA_003991445.1 of Oryza meyeriana var. granulata. NCBI lineage: Eukaryota > Viridiplantae > Streptophyta > Magnoliopsida > Poales > Poaceae > Oryza > Oryza meyeriana. The sequence continues at coordinate 199,538 of RYFJ01000185.1, read as the reverse complement.
GTTGAAAAGTAGACTTCATAAGCTTTCCATGAAGTATAAGAATATCCCAAACGGAGTCCGTATGAGGCAGTTATGGCCGTTTGAACTTGGTACCATCGCAGCAGTCCGAATCTGATTCCAGAACGAGTCTATTTCGAATTCTTGCTTGACTTGGTCCCTTTCCTTCATCCTTTCCCAGATTCCTAATCACAATTAAATCATTTGCATTAGGTAGTGACTATTCTCAATAATATATGAACTTAGGAAGGAATTCACCTGGTAATTAAGTTGACGAACACGAGCTCGAGTAAGTGGTCCTTGTGGTGAAGGAGTTGTATCTATGGAAGGGATGTCCTCATCAGGATGGTTTGTTAGGAGGGTGGTTTTTTTACATGGTAAAGTATGGTGGTTGTGAGAGGAGGAGGACGACTCTGTTGTAAGCAGTAGACATATTTCCAAAAAAACTTAGTTATTAACTAAAGTACTTCTATTATTATTCTGTATTTTTTTTACTGTTTGGGGGGGGGGGGAGGGGGGGGGGAATATTAAGTATTGCATTGAAACAGAAATATTTGACGCTAAAATTGCCGACCTCTTCTCAAACTGCAGTTGCACGCGACCATCATGAATGCGAGGTTCAGGAAGAGGTACCGCAGCAAATGTTTTCTCTGCATCTTTATAATTCATCGTCTATGTACTGCAAGCTTACCTTGACGACCTTGTTCTCACTGCAGCAACTATCCGTCGGATTCATTTGATGCTGAGGAGGTATTAAAAAAATACAGGGAACATGACCTTGGCGAATATGTCATTCCCGCGATTCATCTTTCTCAGAGATTAAAGTTTGATGAAAGTGGATATTACTACTGCTGCTCTTCAATTCGCTTGCCAGGGAATATGCAAGCTGAGTAAGTCTCGTAATAAACATATTGCGGTGTCGAAATATTTCACCAGGGATGACACTGCGATTTACTGTTACTGAACCAATAATGTGCCATTGTTGGTGTGGCACGCTCAGTGTACTCAGTTCATATAGGCCTTTCTTTTGATACTGGAATAAGCAGCCATGCATCATCCTATGTGCTGTTGTCAATCTGTTGGTTGACGTCGTTGTTGGTCTGGCCCATGTACAATCACACTGTCCAGATTCTCTGATTTTGTGAACAAAAGTTATAGGTCACTTTCCTGGTGCCGGATGCCATCCATTTAGAATCCAACGGTGGCTGCCCATCTCAGTTCTCCCACTGCAGGCCTGTCCAGCCCAAACGTGAAAGCAGCCCAAGTAAAGCCCACTTCGTGAACAGGGAAGACATGCAGTTTATAGAGTTTCAGTATAGTTATTTTAGTGCAGAACTAAAATAGAATTCACTTAAATATTTTTAACAGTTCCATGCTAATAATTAACTTCCATCGATAGTCACCACTACAGCATATAAATGTGTACAGTTAGCCAGAGAACTATCAAGGCTAAAAGAACCAAAATAATCTCCATTCAAGCAATCCATTAGCACACGGGTGCTCAACAATCATCCCAAAAGACGAATATGTTCCATATGTGATAGCAGCTACTAAATCAAAGATTAAAAAAAGATCTTGAACGGCCGGGTTAGAGAATTCAGTATGACCCTGCAAAGGCAAATGAACAGTTAGAAAAGAGAAGAGAAATATTGACACTAGCTCTTCAAAATTTAAGAGGAGCAATAATAAAAGTACCATTATCAAATCTGTGTAGCTAGTGAATGCAAAAGAACTCTGGTCCTGATGAGTACTATCCAATAACACTTGAGTTTGTACATCACCATCATTCGCTTCATGCTGCATGAAACATATAATCTTGTGTTTAGCAAGAAGTAGTAAATTACGACACCTATTGCAAGTTTTCAACAACATACATTAGAATTATCTGGCGCTTTCTTTCTGTACTTTCGTGTCTTGTCAAGCCAACTTCTATGCCGCTTTGAACTTCTTGGTTGAACCTTTTTTTTCTTTAAGCATGCATCACTAAACAATTCTTCATCTTGTTGAATGTTAGGTTGGACATTATTTGTATCACACACGATACGTGTAGGTGCACTGAATTTGTCCTGTAGTTGTTTACCAAGGTAATCAAGTGCATTGTCTACCAAAATGCAATATTCTGAATCGCTTGCAGCTGGATATGCCAAATTCAGAAATTTTTTAGACAAAAACTTGAGGCGAAGCATAGCATCTAACTTCAGGTCTTCAATAATGCTCCTTCATGTGTTGTCTTGGATAGTTTCATACTTTGCTTTTCTTGTCCAACGCTTCAGCACATAATGGTTAGGCAAGAATTTGATATTTATCAAGTCAAGAACTTTCAAAGCATGGCTACACAATACACCGGTTCTTGCAAACTGCCCACAATTACAAGAAGCTGTTTGCTCCAAGGGATCACCAACAACTACACGTTCTATTTCAAAACTTAAATCACCATCGGACCTCACAATTGCAACACCATATGTGTTATTTTCTTTCAATGCTCTAGTACAAGCAGCCATGGATCTTTCATATTCAGTTTGGAATGCTTCAAATATTGGTGGAGTGTAAAGTCCGCTAGCTTGCACTAACATAGGTGTCCTCATTCTTAATCTAGATAGCTTTTTTCTGGCTTCAAATTCTTCTTCTAATTCCTTGTTTCTTTTTCCTTGCACCGTCCTCTCAAAATGCTTTAGGAACCTGATGATATCAAAATCTGATTTGAGATGGTCTTTTAAATCACTATTGAAACTCTCACTTAATTATGTGCTTCTCATTCCCAACGTGAAAACATCCCTCATATGACATTCGGCCCATTTTTCCTTGAACTTGTAGATGCTATCGAGCCAAGATGTCTTCTTCTTGTCCACCTTATTTCTCATCATGATAAATGCTTCTTCGAAGGCTGACTTATTCTCGATGTTAGACATGCAAGAACTAAAATCTGAAAGGATATGAGATTCTTCATCTTCTTCTTTTTTCTTACTACATAAGTGCTTGACAGCAATCTGCATTATGTGGTAGGTGCACAATCCATGTCATGCTTCTGTGAATACCTCCTGAATAGCATTTTCCATTGCTGTATCTTGGTCAGTAAATATAGTTTTAGATTGCTTTTCATTGTGTGCAGTTAGAAATGCCTTAAATAGCCATGTAAAAGAGGCACATGTTTCATCAAATAGAAGGGCGGCTCCAAAAATGACAGTCTTCCTAGACTGATTGAAGCCAACAAAAACACCGAAAGGCCTGTATTCTTTGTTTGTGCCAAAAGTAGTGTCGAATGTCACCACATCACCAAAATGAGCATAATCAACTAACATCTTAGCATCAGCCCAAAATATATTGGTTATGTGTTCTTCCGCGTCCAACTACACAGCATAGTGGAAAGAAGGGTTCTCAGACATCTTGTCTTGGAAATACTTTAACATGCTTCCTGCCTGACCATATGCCAACTCCCTTTGGCGCCTACCCTGTAAGTAATTTTTGTGATCCTGACAAGTGTAGCTAAGATTCATTCGTCCTCCAACTTGGCGACTAGCCAACTCATGTGCAGTTTTCGGCCTAATTCTAGAATCATCAGCTGCCTCAATTTCAAATGCTTGCACTTCTGAAATTTTCCTTTGTGATGTCATTAAATGAGAGGTTTGTGGCAAGTGAAGAACATGATTGTGTTGAAGAATCAGATCAAGCACTTCATAATTCCCTATCACTCGATCTAATGTAATACCCATACGAACTAGACAACATGTTCTTGTTTCAGCTCGAGGATATTTTGTGACATGGTCTCTCCTGTCTCATGCTCGACAACCCTCCTTGGCACACACATATCTACATGAAGTTACCCTTTTATCACATTTACTTTCATTTGTGTACCGTTTTCTGACCTCAAAACCTGCATGATCCCCATAATCTACCCAAAATGATCAAGCATCTTCCAAGTTTGTAAATTTCTGACCAATATAAGGTACCCAAATTAGAGTTGCATTCTCTCTGTATGAAAATAAATACATGCTTATTATTGCTACACATCTGGAAGTAAAAAAAGGGATCGAATGTAAGCATATCTTACTTGTCGGGCTGCGCCATTGGATTTTAAGTAAAAGTTAAGGGCTCAAAGAACACTGCACAAACAATGAACATATACGAGTGAATTTTCAGACTTATGAACAAATAATAGTGAGATAGGGAAGATTTTTTTGCTACCCATGGAGAAGCAGTATCACAGCAAAGAAGAGGAAGATGAGACGCCGATCATCACCCAGTTTACAACTCGCCGGTAAGTGCGTCAGTCACCCTCCGCCAACCACAACACCAGATTCAGTCATGGCACGAGCCTGCGCCGCCTTTGCAACACAACTTCGGACGACGACGACTGCGGCACAACCGGCGCGGCGAGTGGAAGAGACGCGAGAGCGAGCACAACTAGGCGCGATGACTGCGGCCAGGCGCGACGACTACAGCAGGCGCAAGCACGACCTAGAGGCGGCGGCGGCGGCAGCAACCAGGAAATTTCCGCGCCAAAAGCAGCCTCCGAGCCGTCCGTCTCTCAACTAGGAAATGGGCCTCTTACTTGGGCTGGGTTTTACGTGTGGGCTGAGCAGGCTGGCAAGCGGAGAGGTTAGTGGCCACCAGCCGTTGGATTCTAAATGGATGGCATTCGGCACTAGAAAAGTCACCTGTGACTTTTGTTTACAAAGTCAGAGAATCTGGACGCGTATTTTTTTGTATGCAGCATATTCTGTTTACAAGCTCGTGTTTTTCGGCAATAGATGTTTGGTTCTCATCGATGAACGAGAGAGCACATAAAAATCAGGTAACGAATCTAAAAATGAAAAAAAAAAAGCAAGATTAATTAGGCAACAACATGATGAGATTGCGACCAAAGCCTACAACGATAAGCAAACCAGTCAACTAATTTTCTGCTTGCAGCGAAATCAAACGTCTGCTCTGTCCTCAAAGATTGCTGGGACAGTATCTGAAATGATTATTGGTGCCAAATTAACAAGAAACAGCTGCAACTTTTCTCTGCACTTCTGCATATGCATTTTTTGGTTCGTAGAACGGTGATGTTCTATCTTGTTACACACACAGACAGGGCAAGTTATTTCTCTGTCGTTGTTATCTTCAGTTTGAACTTTGAACTCATCAATCATCTTGTGCAGTTTGTCTGCTGTAGTGGGCTAAAGGTAGTAGTGCTTTTGCCCTATTTGTATTTTTGTCGTTTTTGAAGTTAACTTCACAGCTCAATCCATCTTGTTTGGTGTGTTTTCGTGGTTTGCTCTCTCAGATTTTTTTTAATTTTTTGAACCTTTTTAATTTTTAGTTTTAAAAATAAACCCTCCCAAAATTTATTTCCAGATTTAAATCTATTGTTCTACCACGTACTGCCAATGTTAGTCTAACTGGCGTGGCTAAACAATACTGTCATGCTACGAACGCTTGGCATGACAGGGTTATTTGGTAATACCAGTTAAACTGACGTGATAAAAAGATTCAAATTTAGAAATAAATTTTTTGAGGATCTATTTTTAAAAATAAAAAAAAAAAAAGGTTCGAAACATAAAAAAAAACCGCCGAAATGAAATCCACCCTAACGTTAATAGAAAACGAAATCACTCCTATGTGCTCCAAAAAATACATACGGTTCTGCCACCAAAAAAATAGCACGACAAAAACGCTATGCCTTTCTGCACCCAAATGTCATCAAGCTACAGGCCCTGAAAAAATACAGAAAATTTTATCAGTCATTTTGTGTACGTGAGGCCCAAGAAAAATACTCTTGAACAATTGTGGTAGTACGATGACTTACTATGCATGTTAAGTTAAGGCCCAAGGAAGTCAAGCATATTATGCATGAACAATTAACTGAACTAAGTTAATTCGTAGGCATCTTTCAATCGCCAATCGTTGAGGGAGCCAAGCAATTTTTCTGAGTGGATCTGCATCAAAGCAGATGTAAAACAGTGCAAAAGGATGTCACTTACAAGAGTGGCCAGAGTAAAACTTTCTTCGTTTGAACTACGACGGATAAACCATGAAAAAATAAACAAAGTAATTAAAAATTGATTTAAGGGTAAAACTTTTCTATCTGTATAATTAGTGATTTAAAAACCAATATAAAAAATATACCATGATAACAAAATCCCAAAATTAGCTCCAAAACCAAATTTCAAAATTCAAATTTTGGCTATGGCTGATAAGCTACCACGCAAATAATGAGAGGCTATACCACGAAAGAATCATTTGACATGCTCCTGTTAAGACAGATTAGCACACATCTTACAATTATAAAAAGATCAGAAAGCTTATGACCAAAAAGAATTTAAAAAAAACTAGATAGAAAAAAATAGATTATTACTTTGTGAGCGTTAGAGATAAAGCCCCTTTAGCTATCTATATCCAGATATAGATATAGAAACCGAATTTCTATTTATTATCTTAAAAAAAAGAGATAAAGCCCCCATCTAGACAGCTTGAGACTATGAGATTCAACTGATGAGTAGCCATCTGATGAGAATCTAGCTTTTGACTTCTAGTTTATTTCTAGATTTTATAACTACAAATTCTTAAAATCTAATCGAAATTAGGATTATTTGAGGTAAGTTAGATATTCTGAAAGAAGTTATAGTAGTCAAAAACTCCCCAAACAACGCCAAGACTAAATGCTTATAGCACTTTTGTTAAATGAACTGCTGACATAAAATTCCAAATGTTGTCGATTAGGGGTGAAAACGGTGGCAGAAATTCCCAACTATACCTGTTTTCGTAAAAGTTATATCTTTTCCGACTGTTTTCGTTTCTAACTTATATATAATTTTTTTTAATTTTTGTCAACATTGATTATTATTGAATAGTTAAATTCATAAATATAGAAAATTTTCGATCGTGCCAAGACCATTTCCATATAAATGACATGGTTTCTAACCCTTTCTGACAGTTGATCGCCGTTCGATTTTACGATTCGCTAATCACAGAACCTTTTGTAAAGGAAAAAAAAACTGCTGACAAAACTCAGAAATGCCATCGATTACAGTTCGATTCAACGATTTTCCATCAGTAAGATAGAACAGACGCTTACGCTAGACGGAGACGGACTGACCGTTCACCACTAGCGGGCAGCCGAGCAGGCTGAACCCCGCCGCCCCCGCCTCTGAGCCGCGGGGTTCTCCGCACCATCAACGCCGGCGGCTTTCTCCACCCATGTTCGCTTGCGCTTCCCTCGCAAGGTTCGCTTCCCCTCCCCCAACAACGTGCCCCTACTCCTCCTCCTGGTCGTCGCGGAAGCGAGTAAAAATCCAATCTTTTCCTCGATCGAAGCGCGGGAGGGGCACCCGGATCGTCGGGGTTGCCGCTCTCTCTTACCAATTTCTTTTCTCCTTATTGTCGTATTGCTAGGTTTAGTCGGCTCGCTCGGCCTCTATGCGCCGCCGGTTCCACGCTGCGCTACCTCCAGGTCGATTCCGCAAGAAGCTTGGCATGCTATTTTCTGTACATTATTACTGCTGGATGAATAATTAAGCTAGGGTTTTACAAGCTCGTAGCATTTTTTCCGCCTGTTTGATCCACAGTTTGTCAATTGGGAGCGAGTAATGAGGGTTTATGGGGATTTTGTTGAAAAAAAATTGTATTTTTGTGGCTTATGTTATCAATCGATTGATTGAACTAGCTCTGCACATGACCAAAATTTTGCCACCTCGTTATATGCTTCTATTAGTTCTTTTCATGCTTGTGCCATCATCCGATCTTTTGTGTTACATCCCCACAGTACGGTGTTTTACATGACAGTAATTTGACCATGACAGGGATCAACTGGTCAAAATAATCTTCACTCACTTGTGATGGAAGGGGCGCAAGGAGCCTCAAATAATGCGACAAAACACAAGAAAAGAAAGTCTCCTGTGCAGAGATGGAGGCCAATCTCCACAGAAGCCACTGCTCCAAAAGGTAAGCCCCATTTGCTACCTGCTTAGATCTTGAGTAGAGAGAGTCAATATCATAGTGCATTCAAACCTGGATATGTCCTTGTCATGATTGATGTTGCCAATATAAGATGCTGTAAAGATAATATCCATCTATCTCTAAATTCCCCTTCATTAACTTGTGTGTGTATAGCATTGGCTGGCATTTCTGAATAATCTTATATTCCACATGATGCAGCCAACCTTAATGAGATGCCAAATCCTGTAAGCAAACAAGTGGTAGAGAATTCGGCCTCAGATGGAACAGCTAATGTTACTATTGAAGTTTCCACCAACAATGCATCATTGCCAGAAAATAAAGTAGCCGCAGAAGACACTGTGGAGGATGCTAACTTCAATAAGGACCTAGATAGGTCCAATCTATCAGAAAAGTATTCCTCTTCTGTTCAGGTATGCTGTGTGGATATGTATAACAATTAATGTCTTTTTCCCTGTAAAGCTCAATGTATGAGTGATATGTACTAGTATTCTTTTCAAATATTCATAAAATCAGTCCTTTTCTAGGTAGATGCTCCTCTGATGCGCTTTCTGAAAGGAAAGGGGTATTGGTCTCTTGAACCTATTTCAAATATGCACCATCCTCAGTTGAGGATAATGCTGGCCTTTATCTATGAGACTATGAGAATCAACTGTATTCTTTGGCATGCAGTGGAACTATGCAGAAGCAGATTGAAGAGGAGACTGGGGTCAGCGTTATATTTCCATCTTCAAAGGGGGAAACATGTGTTGGTAAAAATATACTGTTTGTTTTTCAAGTATGCTTGATGAAGTAAGCTGTCGGTAATTTCTTAAGCTAATGTCTGTGCTATATTGATTATTTTCAGTTCTTGAAGCTAAATCTACTGAAAATATTAGAAAGGCTTCAGAGAAAATTGCAAAGGTTCTTGAAGAGGTATGCATTTGGTGCACTGCTGCAATGGCTTATTATTTGCTGATACACTGCATGTACCTTTTGTCTTTGTTACCATATTACTGGAGCATAATAGTTTGTGACGTGTGATTGCACCTACCAATTACATGAGGTTTATTACACTAACGTTCTTATTCATGTCCTTGTTATCATTTAATGTGAAATACAAGCTAGGATAGTTATCAATGATAAATTTTAAAAGTCTTACTATGTTAACAATAATATATCAAAGTGCGAAAATTGATGCAGGATACCTCTTATATTTCTCGCATTAGCACTAGACTAGTCCCAATTAAAGTTGTCAAAAGGTGTACAGTTGTGCCTCCATCGCCACTGAGCTACTTACATATACAATCTGCTGTAACCAGTGTTGATAAAGTCATGTTTCAAATCCTATTTATTTCAGCTAATCATAGCTATCACTCTGGTCTTCTGAGCTCCTCCTTTTGTTTCAGGCCATTAAAAGTCCAATGCTAGATTACTCTCACTTTATTTCACTTCCATTGGCTATCCACCCGAACCTTGTCGAGAAGCTGAACCACTTCCAGTGCTCAATCCTTGGGACTTCTTCTAATGTAGATAGTGATAAGGGTGAGGACCTAAGTGAAGGTTCTATGGATGAAATGGACAATGAACACAAGCAAGTAGAGAGCCCTAGTGTTTCAATAAAGATGCAAGTCGAAGGGGAGTCGCCTGTCAGAGTTACAATGGATATTAAGGGCTCCCGACCAGGTCTAAAAGCTTTGCTGATTTTCCAACTACCTTGTGTTCCATATTGGAGTTTTTCCTATTGTCAACTCTATCAAGTCCACCTTTTGGAACTTTATAAAGTACAGGTAAATTAACTAAGAGGGTTGGTGTGTTTGTGAAGCAAGTTAGATGTGCGGCTCTAACTTTTAAGTTTTCAAGTTGGGATTTTGTATCTGAAGTTCTGTTCTTATTTGTAACATGCGAACTGTTGATTTTGGTAATGAGATTTGAAAGATTATGCTTAATATTGCAGATGTGACATAACTAGTATCTCTCTGTTTAACAATAAAAACAATAAGGTAAGCTAGTGGGAATATTTGAAGTCCGGAAATTAGAAGAAAAAAAAACTCTTATTTGCAGAGCAAATCTCATATTTCTATTTTGTTTTCTAATTTTTGCGGTATACCTGTGGCATATTGACGGTACTTAATGCATTGCCTGTTATTCAATTTTCACATTACAAATTCTACACTACTCAGGCAATGAACTAAACTTTTTTGTCACCTGTAGGTTTTGGCATCGACAAGTCAATATTTATTAAACCCAAAACATTTCACCTAACGGTTCTTATGTTGAAGCTATGGAATAAGGATCGCATTGCTAAGGCATCTGATGTGCTCCAGGTAATTTTCATTTTCAGATTATTGTGATTTGTTGTCTGAGTCTCTGAGACAACTGTAAGGAACCTAATGTGTTACCTTGTGGATACAGTCAGTATCGTCCCAAGTAATGGAAGCCTTGGAAAACCGACCAATCTCTATACAACTTAGAGGTCTGGTGAGTTGCCATTCTCAAACAGGTCTGGCTGGAAGCTCCTTTGTGCATATACAATTGGAAGATAATGTAGATAATTACTAAACACATTATTGCTGTGAAGCACATTTTAGTACCTGTTTATAAAAGATATCTGTACTGTTTCTCCTATCTTTTACAATGATTCAAAGTTCCAATGAGTATATTTCATTCCAGACATGCATGAAAGGCTCACCAGCTAGGGCCAGGGTAGTATATGCTCCCGTGCTGGAAGTTGGTGAAGAGGGACGCCTACAACGTGCTTGCAGTATCCTTTGAAATTCTGATGATTGACGAGAAGTCAGTCTATTTAATATGAACCTTTAGATTCTTTTTGCAAGGTGAATCTTTAGAATTTCCTAAAAAGCAATTGTGCTTAATTGCTTATAGATGTAACTTGTTAGTATCTGTTAATAAACATTCTTAGGGGCATATCAAGTGAAAACTTGTATTTGCGTACAATCTAATCTTGCAATCACACGTGCACTATTGCAGTTTGGGATGCCTTATTGATGTAGTACATTATGTGGTTTTTAGGTAGTAGGAGACCTCATAAATCATGTATTCAACATGCGAGGGGGGTATTGGAAAAATTACTCATGATATTACTATATTAGGCTTTCATGACTGTAATGTATCCATCACTTATCCTACAACCCACATGAAAAGTTTGCATAATTGCACTTATAGTAGATAAATTCCAATCTTCTTTATGCAAAATGTTGCTCCTTCACGTCCTTTCACTTTATCAGAAGTTATAACTGACGCCTTTGTCAAGTCAGGCCTAGTACTTGAAAGGGATGCGAGGCAAGAATTGAAGGTTAGTTCTTGATTGGCATCAACATATAGTTCTTCACTGAAGCTAATAGTTATGAAATTCTTGGCGGCAGCATTGTCTGCCAAAAAGCATATTGAAATGGCATATAACATCTGCTTGTCAATTAAACTATAGTTGAGGTCAATTCTTGGATGAGTCTGAAATGCACATTTTTTTATAATATTATCATGTTTTGTTTTATTTATATAAAAAAGTTCGTGATTAACTTCAGTAGTTCCATTATTATTCTGTCTTTGGGTGATCTTTTGGGGAAAGTTTCAAGCATGGCATTGAAACAGCAATTTCTGATGCTAAAATTGTCATCTTCTTTTCAAACTGCAGTTGCATGCGACCATAATGAATGTGAGGCACAGGAAGAGGTGATGCAGTAAACGTTTTCTCTGCATCTCGATAATATGTTGTCTATGTACCGCGGTCTTACCTTGACTACCTTGTTATCGCTGCAGCAAGAAACGAAACCAAAGAAACGATTCATTTGATGCTCGGAATATATTCAGAAAATATGGGGAACATGACTGGGGCGAATATTGCATTCTGGCAGTTCATCTTTCTCAGAGATTCAAGTTTGATGAAAGCGGGTACTACTGCTGCTGTTCTTCAATCGCCTTGCCCGAGAAGATGCAAACGGAGTGAGTTTTATAATAAACACATTGCCATGTTCAAATCTTTGACCAGTATCCATTAGGACGACATTGCGGCACTGTTACTGAACCAATAATGTGCCATGTGTTGTGCTTGTTTTGTTCTGGAGTGTGGCATGCTCAGTCTACTCAGTTCATATAGGCCTTCCTTTTGATAGTGGGATAAGCAATCATGCATCCTTCCTGTGTGGTGTTGTCAATCTGTTGGTTGACGTTGTTTTTGGTCTGGCCCGTGTGCAATCAACCTGCAATTTGTCTCGCTGTCGTTATCTTAGTTTCAACTCATCAATCATCTTAGCTCCACATATGTGCTGTTTGTCTCTTCTGGGCTAAAAGCAGTGCTTTGCCCTTCTTGACAGCACTATCCATCCTGTTGGGAGTGTTTTCGCGGTTGGATGTCTCACTGGTAGGTGGGTCCCGGTCCCATATGACAGTGGGAGCGCACGGTCGCAGAAATGAAATTTACCACAGGTTGCCAGAAACGAAATGTGATATCACTCAATCCATCATATGTGCTAGCTGCTGTCTGTTGGTATGTGGCTGTGACAGAGATAGAGCATCACCGTTCACCGGCCTACTGCCTGTAGAACTACTACCTTTCCATGGCCGTTTCATTTTCCTTTTGGCTTAGATCCAGGCTTTATTTTCTGTCCTGCGAATGTGACCCAGGCGACAAAAGCGTGCACGAAAAAAACAGCTTTAGTTCCATCCAAATTCGCAGTCCAAAACTTAAAAGGACTACCAAACGAAAGAATTTTTTTAATTTTTAAACTTTTTGTTTTTTAATTTTAAGAATAGACTCTTCTGAAACTTATTTTCTAATCTGAACTTTTTTTTGCCACATCATTTCGTCTGACATGGTAAGATAACAATGCCATTAGCGTTATATTGTTAAGTTGCCACGACTATGTGGCCAAAAAGTTTAGATTTGGAAATAAGTTTTAAGATGGTTTATTTTTAAAATTAAAAAATAAAAAATTCCAAACGAGACTGCAGCATGCATGGAGGCAGGATGTGCACCACACATCACCTCGATCAGTCTAAGTCAGTCAGGCTCACTGCCACTGGCCATGGCGGCACGGCGATTACGCTGTCACGGGCTCACCGCCCTGGGCACGATGGACTAAACTGAGTTTATAATAATTATTTGAGGCCACAAAGGTTTGAATTAGACACTAGCCGAGCTTCATGTAAGCCTACAGGCTTTTGAAATTAGCATTTAAATTTGTTCAGTTTCTATGAAATTTGCTTGAAATTAATGGGATTGACCCCTACAGGTTTTAGCAGCTAGCTCTGCCACTGGAATTAGATATTAGAAAGCTGAAAGGTTGATCTAAAAAGGGTTTTAAAAATACAGACGAAGAAAGTTTTTGTGAGAATTATATTTTTTAGGAGCTTGAGAAACATGTGCGCAATAATCAGTCTATTAGAAAACCGACGCCGATAAACTATCAATAATCGAACACGAAAGAAATGTTATAGAAAATCCAAAACTGATTATGACACCAAGATATGATATTTGTTAACGAGATTCAGCCATAGCCTAATCCTCGAGATATTGATTACGGACGCTTCTCCCCGATCCAGTATAATTACAGCATATAAGAGTTACAATGACTCTCGACTGGTATGCCGTTGGCCAATCGCTCCCTCTCACCTATGCTAAATTGTCATGTGATTATAACAGATCCGTCTCTCTATTTAAGAGAGAACTTATGACATAATTTTGTTAAAGTTTGTGTCGAATATGTGTATATAGTCGGTTACAGTTTAAAACTTGTACTAGATGTTAGAAAAAGATTAAATTCAAATTCTATTCTATTCTAAATTCTCTCTTAAATAAAAAAAATAGATCTGTTGTAACCACGTGATCCTCTGTTGGGTCGAAAGAACGGGTTCAAATTATCATCGGTAACTTAAAACATGCCTGATCAGAGTTGCCTGCCAAACTGCGCTCTAATTAAGAGGAGGGGTGGGGGAAGGTAGCTGATACTGAGTCTGAAAGCTTCACGCCAGCTAGCGGCGATCTGGCAATATACATTTTTTTTGCCGGACCAGGATTACAGTGGCGCGCGTCCGCGAAAGGCCACCACCTCGGTTTCGCGCCGCTGTGCTATGGTACTGGCGCGGTGACGCGCCCCCTTACGTGTATATTTATGTAATTTTTTTCTATTTACGTGTGTATATATATATATATATATATAAACGTAAAACAAAAATATATTTTTAAATTTTTTCCTTGCCAATGTAGATACCGACGGTGCTAAACTACTGATGGGTTGAGCAGGCAGTGTTCGGTTCCGTTTCTAGCTTTTACGTATTTTCTCGTTTTCTGTAAGTATATTTTCTAAAATGCTAAACAGTGTATTTTTTATAAAAGTTTTTTATATGAAAGTATCTCTAAAAAATCAAATAGATCTATTTTTTAAATTTATAATAGTTAGTACTTAATTAATCACGTGTTAATAACGCACGCAACAGCCGTCTCAAACGCCACGTTAAGCTGTTTGAATCGGCTTATGGCTTATTTTTTTGTTTTTTATAAGCATATTTTTTGAACTAGTAGACGGTGTGTCTTTTACAAATACTTTCTATATAGAAGTTTTGTAAGAATTAAATAAATCTATTTTTAAGTTTATAATAGTTAATACGTAATTAATCACATACTAATGACATCTCGTTTCATACGTGACTAATAAGTCTAAGGTATAAGCTATAAGCTCCTTTGAATAGTACCTAACTAATGCAAACTGCTGCTAGTTCTATGATCAATACTACCTCCGTACTAAAATAGACGTCTTTCTAGAATTCAAAATTTATTCTAAAATAGTTATCACTTTAGAGTACTGTATATCCCAACAATCACCCCTATTTAAATTTCTTTTGTGTTCTATCTTTAATCACCCACATACTCTTCATTATATTGCATTTAGTAAGGAGTGCTATAGTTTTTTTTTCTTTAAACCTTAATTTATATTAAATAATATAAAATAATAATTATTTTAAGACGGAGGGAGTTAGAAGAAAGCATTGACCACGTCCTTGTGATCAACGTCGGAAGGCTCATTGCTTGGGAAACCAGTCCCTCTCTGACGTACTGCCCTTTAATGCCCTTTTAATGTTTGATGGCTCACATATGGGCCTGCTTAGGTTAGCTAGCAGGTACAAACCGTCCAGTACAGCTTGGGATGAAAACAGAAATTCCTGATCAACTATACATCGTTTCTCTATAAGTGGCACTATATATTTTCATTCAGCTATATATAAAATTTATTTTTTTCTCAATTTCTTTCTATATCAATGTCACTACTAAATAGTAAAATTGATAAATATCAATTTTCGACCGTCTGATAATACTTTCTGAAAAGATGCTACCGCTTCTGACACTAAATACAGTAATCCAGATCCATTCAAAACTTATCGTCTCACGTACGTTTCCGGCCGGTTTTCTATCGATCGGTCGCAGCCACCAAACAAATACAAATAAATGCCTTGTCGTGTGATATCATATGCCACCAAATATTATCAATGCTGCTGTCAGCATGGTCTCGGTTTCTCCCTCGAAGATGACCGATCGGTTTGGACGTCGTTTGTGCTGCTCTTAATTTCGATCTCTGCACAGAGTATATTAAGCAAACCTTTTCGTGTCCTCGTGAAACCAAAGTGATTGATTACTATTACCTCTGTATTTAGATATATGGCACTATTGATTTTATTTGGTTCTTACGTATAACTTGTTTTTCTAACCAAAATTTGTTAAAAAAAATCTAACGAAACTATAATTCTAACCAAACAGTGTGACAATATGACAGAAACCAACATATTTCCGTGTTATTTCTCTCCGCGTCCATCACCATCTGCCTCTAATCTTCTTTACATAATTAATAAAAATCTGGAATCTATATCCACGTGGGGATATACCCGGCCACTATTTACCTCTCATGCGTCTATCTTTCTATATGTACGCGTCATTTCTTACACTTCAGCGTCCATCATCATCTGTCTCTAATTTTCTTTAGATAATTAATAAAAATTTGGCATATATATCCACCCGTGGATATACCTAGCCACCATTTATCTCTCATGCGCGCCTACCTTTCCTATATGTACGCGTCAGTTGCTACACTTGAGCGTCCAGCTAACGACCTCCTCGTGGATCAGTTCTGAGTGACGACAGACAGATCATCAGCCACCACGAGGCCATGGCGAATCTCGCACTCGGCCACCACCGCGAGGCCACCGACCCCGGCTGCCTCCGCGCCGTCCTCGCCGAGCTCCTCCTCACCTTCCTCTTCGTCTTCTCCGGCGTCGGCTCCGCCATGGCCGCCGGTACATCCATATCTCCATGCATGCATGTACGTACTAATTAAACTAAACTACGTGCGTATAAATGTGCAGCTAAGCTGGGCGGCGGCGGCGACACGATAATGGGGCTGACGGCGGTGGCGGTGGCGCACGCGCTGGTGGTGGCCGTCATGGTCTCCGCGGGGCTGCACGTCTCCGGCGGCCACATCAACCCGGCCGTCACGCTCGGCCTCGCCGCCGGCGGCCACATCACGCTCTTCCGCTCGGCGCTCTACATCCTCGCCCAGCTGCTCGCCTCCTGGCTCTCCTGCCTCCTCCTCGCCCTCCTCACCGCCGGCGAGGCCACGCCCGTGCACGCCCTGGCGCCCGGCGTCGGCGCCGCGCGCGGGGTGGTCATGGAGGCCGTGCTCACCTTCTCCCTCCTCTTCGCCGTCTACGCCACCGTCGTCGACCAGCGCCGCGCCGTGGGCGCGCTCGGCCCGCTCCTCGTCGGCCTCGTCGTCGGCGCCAACATCCTCGCCGGCGGGCCATACTCCGGCGCGTCCATGAACCCTGCCCGCTCCTTCGGCCCGGCGCTCGCCGCCGGCGACTGGGCCGACCAATGGGTCTACTGGGTTGGGCCGCTGATAGGCGGGCCCCTCGCCGGGCTGGTCTACGAGGGCCTTTTCATGGTCCGGCCCGGCCATGAGCCGCTTCCCAGAAATGACGCCGATTTTTAAGTTCCAATTAGGACGATAACTTTGATCTCGAGCTAGTAATATTAATAAGTTGAATGGGATGTGATGGTATTTATGTTCATGTAATCTCTATTAGTAGTTTGGATTAGTGAATAAAAACTTTTGGTTAAAGTAAGGATTTGAGCTTAGGTTTGGTTCTTGATCAAGCCATCGAATTTGGCTGGGTTAAGAATGCTCGACAGGCCAGGTCTTACTTGGAAGATGAAATTGAGCCGTATTTATGATTCTTTGTTTGATACAGGCCAGTGCACAGTGCTGTATCATTTCCATGTACTATATGGTGTCTAAACGCCTAGTTTAGTTTTGGGGGGTTTATGATATTTCTGTCCAGCAAATTACTGGGTCGTGTCACTGGGGACAATTAATTCCGTATTTGACAGCGAAAAACCTACGCCATCTTTTGGTGAGACAACGAGTGGTTAACAAAGGTCTAGGTTGAAATCTCAGTGGCATAGGAGAAATTTATCTGTGTTGTTTACATTTAACATTAACCTTTTTAGATGTTACTCATACACTAGGGAGCTGCACTAGATCTAGCTCTTCTTTCTGACACCGGAGTAAATTGTACTCATAGTCATGGTACAACAACTTAAACAGATAGGTACAATCTAACACAAAACCTTGAGAATTAGATGTTTAAGTACAACAACTTAGCAAAGTACAAGAATTTGATAATTTAGTATTTTGGTGTAACAATTTAGCTAGGTACGTACTGTTTTGGTTAACGAATACTAGATGGATATTTTCATAATATCAATATACCATCACATAGCAATCCAACGAATATTGCCTTATAATCTTACATTTAATAATCTATAAGAATTATGTTGCTCATTCAATATGCACCATCGGTTAGGATCTTTCTTCACCAACTATATCGACAAAATAAATACTTAGAAACTAAATACGCATAGCCAAAAATGCTTGAAATAATCAAGTTATTGTACTATCATACTCACTTCTTAAGTTATTGTACCGAAAATAGTACCCACCTTCTAAGTTATTACACACGTACGCTCATTTCTTAAGTTCTTATACTAGATTGCACTTACGTACCAAATTATTGCACTGGTAAATTCACTTCTCAAGTTCTTATACTAAATTACACTCACCTGCCAAGTTGATGTACCATGAATACAATTTACTATTGACACCCAATTGCTCATCATGTCCTTTTGCAATTTGCTCCACCATTTTCAACTGCTCATCTGACACATTAACCCCGTTTCGCGTAAAAGGATAGTTGTCGGAGGATGAAACCTCGACGGCGGGAAGTCGGGAGACCCCCCTTTTGAGATTCGGCCAGGGGAGTAGTTCTCAGGCGAAGCCGGCTTCAGGGGTAGCAGAAAGATACGTGAAGGAGACGATGATCAGCACGCTCAGAGGAGACACGAGGATTTATACAGGTTCAGGCCGCTCGGAAGCGTAATACCCTACTCCTGTGTGTATGCTATCTGTGGTGGATGAATGTAGTATGGTAGTTACAAGGTAAAGCTAGCTCACAGCCGGAGCTGGAGAAGAGGAACAGGGGCTAGAGAATGAGCTCGGGAGCAGAAGACCGGGAAGGCCCTGTCCAATCCGGCCCCCTTTGCTTGGTGGCTTGGATCCTCCTTTATCGAGCAGGGAAATCCACAGTGCCCAGGGTACATGCTCATGGAGAGAGTTACATGAGAAGGCAGGTATGGCTTGTCTT
The DNA here is from genome assembly GCA_003991445.1 of Oryza meyeriana var. granulata. NCBI lineage: Eukaryota > Viridiplantae > Streptophyta > Magnoliopsida > Poales > Poaceae > Oryza > Oryza meyeriana. The sequence goes on along the minus strand of RYFJ01000185.1, from coordinate 180,917 downwards.
CTCACTGTCTTGTCGCCGTCTGTCTCACACGTCCGCCTGTTGCCGCCTGCTGCGTCCACGCCGGGTAGGTCGGCTGCAGAGGACGGCTGGAGCGTGGAGACGAGACGGGCGTACGCCTCCAAGTCAAAAGGCTCTGACTGTGAACAGCGATTGCACAGTGAAAGGGGCCTTCGTAGTCAAAAAGGGTCTGACTGCACAGGAGTGGGCGACAGGCGCGTCACACCCGGTCGCCTCGTGGTTAATGCAGGTAGTTGGAGGTTGGTCCGCTGAGTTCTTCGAGTCAATTGGCATCGCTAGTCGGGGCCGAGGCAATCGGCACTTGGGGCCGCACTCGGGGCCTCGCCGCGTTCGGGGCCGCACTCGGGGGAGCAGTCGGCACCGAGGCAGTCAGAGCGGTCGGCACCGGGGCACCCGGGGCCGAGCATCGGCTCCTGGGCAATCGGCACCCGGGGCCGGGCATCGGCTCCCGGGAGCACTTGGCGCCGGGCATCGGCTCCGGGGCAATCGGCACCCGGGGCCGGGCGGTCGGCACCGGGGCAACCGGCAGTCGGCACCCGGGGCCGGGGCGACCGGCGCCCGGAACCCTGGGTTCTTGGCAGGAGAGCGGCCGTAGCCGGCCTTCTCTTGCGCAAAATGTGGACTCAGGAGTACCTGACGTGGCTGATGACCCACGCGTCCCCCTGGCATGTGGGACCCCCATTCCCATTCCGCCGACAATAGTTAACATTTAATAACATTTAATAGAGACGGTACATAGTCGAGATATCAGATTCGACCTTAATAGTTCCTGAAGAACATTGACGACCGACGAGAGGTGTCAGTTAGGAGAAATTTGAGATTATGCTATTCTCAAAAATGGGCTTCGTCCAAATACCATCACTCAAATAGAATTCGATAAAATGCCACTCTTAACTGCGGGTGTTCGCTAGAACGCCATCCTGGACGATATTGCTCTTAGTCTCTTCTTCTTCCTTCCTCTAGCCGCTACTGATGTCGTCGTTCTCCTCCTCTCTCCATGTCGTCACTGTTGTCCTCCCTTCCTTCGCACCGCCAGTGTTGGAGCCTTGGAGGAGCTTGCCGGTGACCACCACGCGCCATGGCCGCCGCCAATCCAATTAACCCCACACGCACGGGCTCCTAATCGTCACCCTCGGAGCCACGCCGTCGTGGTGGAAGTGCTCCAAGTCGGTGTTCCACCGTTCCGCCGTCGTCTCCTTCTCCATCGCCTCCACCCCGGCATCCTCGACGAGGGCCTTCACCTCCTCGTGCGTCTAGCCTTGCCACCACAGCGCCGATGACGTACCTCCTTGCGCCACGCCGACAGCTCACGTGGCAACGGAAGCTACGCCACGTTGACGGCAACGCGGAGGGAGGCGTGGAGAGAGGATGGCGGCACGGAGAGAGGAGCAGCTGGGAGGAAGAAGAGACTAAGAGCAAAATCGTCTAGGATGTCATTTTAGAAAAGACCCCAATTGAGAGTGGCATTTTATCGAACCCCATTTGAGTGATGGCATTTGGGCGAAGCGCACTTCGGAAGATGGCATAATCCTAAATTTCTCGTCAATGAGAAGGAGAGGAAAAAGAAATCCCAATCTTGGTGGAGCTAGAGATTCAAAATGAAAGTGAAAATCCTACACAAAAACAGATCAAAATCCGTCGAAATTTGCCCAAATCGATCTTTCCACACGCCATACGGACGCACGGGCTGACGATCCACCAACTGCAAGAAGACGATCGACTCCAATATAGTCCAATGACCAATGACTTGGTAACAGCAGCAACACAGTACAGCATGCACCAGTCAGCTCTAGCTAGGCATCTAGCTATAGCTAGCTAGCCAGCCATTGGCCTCTCCGGTTGCTTTCAGAGCAGTAGCCTCCAGTGGAGGATGACGCGACGATCATCTCGATCGCCAGTGGAAGCATGCACGCAAGTTGGTAGCTTGCATGGATTAATTAAGTCCTTTTTGGTTTGATACCCTACCATATAATATCGATAGTACTAAAACATGAGTAAGTTTTGAAATTACTAACTATTTGGTGTGGTAGAGTTGCATTGGTTATTTTGTTTTGTTGCCGATGCCAATTAGAAAGGTTTTGATAGAGTTTAGAAAGGTTTTGATTGGTGCCAAATTGAATGTTGGCAATGCTAATGGTTTCACTTCAAACCAAAATTATTTTTTTTTATTATTCTAACTACTGAAACATTAGTAAGGTGTATTTTGGCATTAATCCAAAATAGCCTTAGTTTCGCCAAACTCTAAATAATTAGAGATTGATCTTAAGATCGTATGTTAACTTCAGACAACTTGGAGCAGCTGGGCCTGACAAGGAGAACCCAAAGCCATAGACGTCGAGATTGTAAGTACTACCAGGGGTCCACACGCAGCAGCAGAGACGTGCGAGCAAGTTAAGGACGAGGAGTGCGACTGGGATTCAGATTCAGAGAACTCAACTGGAAGCAAAGTGTTAGATTTCCTCTTCTTTTCATTTGAATATTCATTTTAATTTTTTTCTTTTGGCGAATGCGCCTACTTTAATTAATTAATTCAAGCCATTCCAGCTTTCTTGGAGAAGAAATTTAAATTATTTCCGCGTAGAGAATACGGAGTAATTAGCTGGTGTGGTGTGATTAATTACCTGCCTGTCTGCATGCTCTCGATCATGGCCAGTGGATCAGTAGGGGGAAAGATCGATCAGAATTCAGAGACAACGGAGATCATCTTTTTCTGTCATTTCTTGCCGTTGTGCAATCCTGGTTCGACAGATGGCGAGTTTACCTGGTCATCGTGATCAGGTGTTTGCTGAGAAACAATCAGAGCGAGGTCCACTTGGTGTCCTGTCACCTCTGCCGGAGTAGCTGATTCGATTGATTTCAGGCTTTCATTTTCAAGAAATTAGCATATTTTTCACCTTCTGTTCCGAAGGAGAGGGAGATCAGTCAAATTTGCCTTACAATTTTTATCTATATATATCGAGACCCTTTAGTGCAATATACTACCTTATATTTCCGATTATACTAGTGATCCAACGGTTTAGATTTATTTTACATTAGTAAAACTTACACTTGTAATGTATATAGTATATATCACTAGTTATTAACTAGTACAAGGGTATTATAGGAAAAATAAAAAAGACATATATAATTTGTTAGTTATTTTTGGCTGATTTTTATGTTTTTTTACCATTTGATCACACGAAGATTCATGCTAGGTGGGATACGAAAAATAAATTCGAAGATTTTTTTGTGATTTTTTTTGACCTTCCGATTATGTCGAGATTTAGTAACAATGTGGGTAATTTTTATAATTAACACGTCATATACTAAAATATCTATTCAAATGAATGGCTAAATTTCACTCATACTACTTCCTCCCCATCACCAGTATAGTATACTTTAAAGGGCCTCATATCGAGACTCTTTAGAGTGTAATATACACAAATTTGGCACCGAATTCCTCCCTATATGTCAGCCTAATTGATTGCTCAAATTTGGCACAACACAATGTTCACAACCAAAAGCCGTCCCTACCGGCATACATGCATGGATACCCCGTGTAGCAGAAGGCAGAACAAAGATGATCGGAGATTAAATAAGATGCTCTGATTCTGCCGAGAAGTAATAAAGACATATCGTTAAGTAAATATACTACTACAATTTGGTGTGACAGTGCACATGTTCGATGCGTACCAGGCATATGCGGTAATTACCAGTGGGTCGATGCACAAATTTCAGGCTCACCATTAATTATGAGCTTTTTGACTTTGTGTGAAAACATATCTGATATCCTCTCAAGATCTCACTATATATAAAGGCTATTAGCTTTTCTTTTTGTCCATGGAAATGTGGTTTTCCCATCGATCGCTATAGTGCCTTCTCTCATCTTACCATCGATCGCCTAACTTTGCTGCTTTCCCCTTAAGACATCGCCCTAGCTAGCCATATATATTTGGATATTGTTTACGAATATATCGATCGATCGATCGATATATGCCGCTGCTGCCGATGACGAAGCTGGAGCTCGGCCGCCGCGGCGAGGCGTGGGAGCCCGGCTGCCTCCGCGCCGTGCTCGGCGAGCTCCTCCTCACCTTCCTCTTCGTCTTCGTCGGCGTCGCCGCCACCATGACCGCCGGTACGCATCATCCATCAACGACGCTATTGCTTAATTGCTGGTACAAGAACACCGTGCATGTGGCCGTACGTCGTCGTCTTCAATCGATTGCATCCGTACGCATGATCGATCGCGCCATTTAAGTATACGCACCAGTGCCATTAATTGATTTTCTCTAGCTGGGCTCTGACAGTCTGACGTGGCCGTACGTATTAACGCATGCAGGGAAGGCGGCGGGAGGAGCCGACCAGCCGTCGGCGGTGACGGCGGCGGCGATGGCGCAGGCGCTGGTGGTGGCGGTGCTGGCGACGGCCGGTTTCCACGTCTCCGGCGGCCACCTCAACCCGGCCGTCACGCTCGCCCTCGCCGTCGGCGGCCACATCACCCTCCTCCGCTCCGCCCTCTACATCCTCGCCCAGCTCCTCGGCTCCTCCCTCGCCTGCCTCCTCCTCCGCTGCCTCACCGCCGGCTCGGTAAGCAATGCTATTACTACTAATCCCTAGATTAATTACCCTCTAACCCCACTGCTTAATTTAATTAATCTCTAGACTAAGGCCTTGTTTGCCATCTTTCCGGGTCCAAGATTTTTTGGAGCCAGGTATTCCAATCTCCACAAATCTATAGATTTGGATGTGTGATTACCTTGATAACACTGGATAAATCATTTTTTTTCTATTTTAGATGAAATATAAAATTATAAACCAGTTAATTTAACTTGCAAACTTTAAATTTAGCGTGATATGAAATCTGGAGCTGTGTGAAACAGGGCCTAAAGATCGAAGGAGTAAATTACAACAGGTACACATGTCAGCAAGTGCTTGATGCCAGCTAATCATGGTGCATCTGACGTGGCATGTTGTAGGTGACGCCGGTGCACACGCTGGCGGAGGGGGTGGGGCCCATCCAGGGGGCGGTGGCGGAGGCCGTGTTCACCTTCACGCTGCTGCTGGTGATCTGCGCGACGATCCTGGACCCGAGGAGGGCGGCGCCGCCGGGGACAGGGCCGCTGCTCACGGGGCTCCTCGTCGGCGCCAACACGGTCGCCGGCGGCGCGCTCACCGGCGCGTCGATGAACCCGGCGAGGTCGTTCGGGCCGGCGCTGGCCACGGGAGCGTGGGCCCACCACTGGGTCTACTGGGTCGGGCCGCTGGCAGGTGGACCCCTCGCGGTGGTGGCCTACGAGCTGCTGTTCATGGAGATGGACGCTGCTGGGGCCCACCATCCGCTGCCGCAGGAGTGAGGTGACGATCGCGTCGCGTCGACGTGGGTGCGGATGCGGAGATTGCCGCACGACGTTTTTGGCCGTTGGATTGGCTGTTCGGGGATCTTCTCGTTGTGGAGTAATTTTCGGATTTGATTATTTTGCTCGTTTGCTTTTCCGTTTTGTTCAAAGAAAAACAAGCCGCCATATATGTAAATGTGGGATTTTAATTTTGTGGAGTGTATGCGCAGATGCACGTGAGGTTTTTGTTAAAAAAATACTTTTACTTATGATCATAATCATGACCTTCAAATCCAATGGTCCAAATCGTCCCATCTACCCTCATTCTGCGATCCATTCTCACCCGCACGCTAGACGAAGAAAAGTAATCCATACAAAAAAATGGAAAAAATAAGAAAATATGTGTCGTATGTGCCCTCCCCCTCCACCTAAAGCCTCGTCCTATCGCCGCCACCGTCGTGCCTCCATCACCGCCTCCGTTGCGCTCCTAGTGCCTTCTCCGCCACGCTCCCGGTGCCGTGTTCGCCGTGCCCTCGCCCATGCTATTTCGGGATATCCTCTCGCTGCGACCTGAAGCGGACTCGATTCAGGTGAGGTTTTGAGTTCATCTACAAAATTTTGCATTATATTACAGCTGTGTGATTTGATTCATCTTCACAAACAAGCAATACTTGAGCTATCATTGGTTTAAGCCTGTGCTCTATGCAGTGAACTGGAGTGGTGGAGTCTACAAGCAGTGAGTGAATGAAATCAACAAATCCTCCTTCTCCAGTCCATACGTGAAGTCACTGAATGTTTGGAATGTCCAATCCCCCTTCCTCTTGTGTCGATTTGGCTTCTGCATACATTTAGTTATCACCACTTGCATTTTAACATTTTTTTTTTTGCAATGGAGAACGTAGATTCAGTTGACAATTCACTCAAGTTTATCAAGCACAGGATGTTAGCTGAAGATTAAAGTAACCTATCATTAGAAAATATGTATATATGGAATGGTAGTCTTGCTTGATTGGTGAGTCGCACACAATGTCTTAATAGAAATTACATATGATTAATCCAAAACCGCACGCGATGCACTGATGTTTTCAGTTTTGACTGTTTTCAGCTGTGTCACTGAAGAATCAAGATCTTGATACGACAACTGTGGCAGCAACTACAATTGGCATGTATTTGTTGTTCCATATGTGGATTGAGAGACGAAATATCAGATAGCTTGAATGCATGTTGAACTGAAGTAATGGGGTGGAATGTAATCATTTCTCACTTCCCTGCTTTATGTGACTTAACATGGAAAAAATATTTAGTCCACATTTTTTTGCTTGCTCAACTCGTCATCAGCAGTAATTTAAGATCATTTGAATTTAGTAGAGACATAGATAGTACGGCTGTTTGGGAATAGTTTGTTCCAGCAAATTAGTAAGAAAATTCTGAATTTTACCAATGTCTTTTAGATATTTAAATATTATGATACTGAGTTTAGTGTTGCATTACAAATTATGCAGATACAACCAGAATTTTAGGTTATTTCTAGGTTCTGTTCAACACTTGAGTACTAATTTACATGATGATTTCTACGTTAACTTTCAGCCAATATATTATGGAATGCCCCCTGGCGTTGCATCCACGATCGCTGGTGTCTACTGGTGCTGCCTCCACGATCGCCAGCGGACTGTATTGTTCATTATTAGTGCCTTGCAGACTAATTATGGATCAACATCGATCCCATGTTTCCTTTGATCTGAAAAATTCTGAACTTTGAAAAAACACATTGACAATAAAATGGTAAGAAACTGATCTACAGAGGAAACTCAATTATTATGTCATGTGGGGCCGTCACTACTCCCGCAAGGAACGCGGCGTAGGCGCACGGTAACCGCGTAGCATGTAAGGAAGGCAAGATTTAGGGGATTCATTTAGGAAATTTCAGGATTTATTTAGGAAATTTCGGGACAGTACTTCCTTTTATTTAGCTGGCTTAATGCCTATTTATTCCTTGTACTCAGCCCTCGTTGGAAGCAAGCAATAACAAATTATTTCTAATCTCCCTCTTTCTCCCAAATCTCACCTCCTTCACCATTGGGCGCCCAGGGGAGAAACCCTGCACCATTACCGGCCCGGGCTACGAACTCCGTAGCCGTGGTCCTGCTACCTTGGGCGCTAACGCCCTTGACAATCTGGTATCAGGTTCCAGGCGTTCCTCCACCACCACCCCGTCGCTAAACCCCACTGCGCCCACCCCGCCACCCGCTGCCACAGCCTCTCCGGCCATGGCCGAGCCAACCACAACTGATCTTGTGGCGCTCATCACATCGTTGGCGGTGACCGTCGACAACCTGTAGGCTAAGGTCCACGAGCTCCAGATGGCGTCCCCTGCTACCTCCTCGGCAGGCACCAACGCCCCGGCATCCGGCGAGCACCACAGGGACCGGCCCCCCCGTCTCCAAAAGATGGACTTCCCCAAATTCGACGACAAATCTGATCCCCTGGCTTTCATCAATCGCTGTGAGTCTTATTTTCATCAGTAGCGCATCGCCGAGGAGGAGAAGGTCTGGATGGCCTCCTACAACCTCGAAGCCGGCGCCCAGATGTGGTACATCCAAGTCCAGCAGGACGAGGGCACACCGGCATGGCGCCGTTTCACCGAGCTGCTGCATCTCAGGTTCGGGCCGCCCCTGCGCTCCAACCCCCTCGGCAAGCTCATGGCTTGCAAGCGCACGGGTTCCGTCGTCGACTACCAGGACCACTTCGAGGCCCTCCTTCCTCGCGCGGGCGCGCTCACGGAGGCGCAGAGGGTCCAAATCTTCACGTCGGGCCTGCAACCGCCCCTCAGCCTCGACGTGGAGGTCCACAACCCTCAGTCGCTCGCTTTCACCATGAGCCTCGCCCGGAAGCTGGAGCTGCGCGACCAGTGCGCGGCCGCCCTCGCGCCGCCGCGGCAACAGCAACGGGGCCTCCTTCCGACTCCCCCTCAACGTCTCGCCCTGCCGGCTCCGGCCCCTACTGCGGCCGTCCCAGCCGCCACCGTCGCGGTGGACGGTCGGCCCGTCCGGTGCCTGTCGACAACCGAGATGGACGAACGTCGCCGACTCGGTCTCTGCTTCAACTGCAACGAAAAATTCGGGCGAGGCCATAACCGCGTGTGCCAGCGCCTGTTCCTGCTGGACCTGGCGGAAGCAGATGATGACGAGGAGGCTGCCGACGATCCTGCCGCCGCAGAACCCACGATCTCGCTCCACGCAATCACCGGCATCCACACTAGCGACACCATGCAGCTGCGCCTCCGCATGGGCGCTGTTGAGCTCCACGCCCTCATCGACTCAGGCTCGACACACAACTTCATTGCCTCGGAAGCTGCCTCCTGCACCGGCCTACCCATGGTCCATCACGGCTCTGCGTCTGTCACGGTGGCCAATGGCGAACGGGTCCCGTGCACCGGAGTGGCCAGGGGAGCGACGTTCTCCATCGCCGGCGATGACTTCTCCGCCGACCTCTTCGCACTTCCCTTGGCGGGGTACGACATGGTGCTAGGGACCCAGTGGCTCGCCACCCTAGGGCCCATCCTATGGGACTTTGCGGCCCTTACCATGTCCTTTTGGCACAAGGACCATCAAGTCTGTTGGCAAGGCACGCCGGGACCAGTTTCCCCCAGCCTCCGCTCCTGCTCGGGCCGCGACCTCCTGGAGGCCCTGCTCACCGCCTTCGCCGACGTCTTCACCGCGTCGCACGGGCTCCCACCGCCTCGGACCCGCGACCACCACATCGTCCTCCAGCCGGGTGCTACTCCGGTCGCCGTGCGCCTATACCGTTACCCGGCCACCCACAAGGACGAGCTGGAGCGCCAGTGCACCGATATGCTACGCCAGGGGCTCATCCGGCCGAGCTCTTCGGCGTTCTCCTCGCCCGTCCTCTTGGTAAAAAAGGCGGATGGCTCGTGGCGCTTCTGCATCGACTACCGGGCCCTCAATGCCATCACGGTCAAGGACGCGTTCCCGATCCCCGTGGTAGACGAACTCCTCGACGAGCTACACGGCGCCAAATTCTTCACCAAGCTCGACCTCCGCTTTGGGTATCACCAGGTTCGGATGAACCCGGACGATATCGCCAAGACGGCGTTCCGAACGCATGATGGCCTGTACGAGTTCCTGGTCATGCCTTTTGGGCTGTGCAACGCGCCTGCTACATTTCAGGCTTTGATGAATGACGTCCTGCGCCCATACCTCCGACGCTTCGTCCTCGTCTTCTTCGACGACATCCTCATTTTCAGCAAGACGTGGGCTGACCATCTCCGCCAGGTCCGCACCGTCCTCGACACGCTGCAGCAGCACTGCCTGTTCGTGAAGCGCTCCAAGTGCGCCTTCGGTGTGGAGTCGATCTCCTAACTGGGGCACATCATCTCAGCTGCAGGCGTGGCCATGGATCCGGCCAAGGTCCAAGCGGTGCGGGAGTGGCCGACACCACGATCGCTACTCGCCGTCCGTAGCTTCCTCGGCCTTGCGGGGTATTACCGCAAATTCGTCCGTGACTACGGCACCATTGCCGCACCCCTCACCGCCCTGCTCAAGAAGGAGGGGTTCCTGTGGTCCACGGAGGCCACGGCGGCCTTTGAAGCCTTGAAGATGGCCATCACCATGGCTCCTATGCTGGCGCTGCCCGAGTTCGACCGGCCCTTTGAGGTCGAGTGCGATGCCTCCACCCACGGCTTCGGCGCCGTCCTGTTACAGGGTTCGCACCCAATCGCCTTCTTCAGCCGACCGGTGGCTCCTCGACATCGTGGGCTGGCCGCCTACGAATGCGAGTTAATTGGTCTCGTGCTCGCCGTCCGCCATTGGCGGCCATACTTGTGGGGCCGTCGATTCTTGGTAAGGACCGACCACTACAGTTTGAAATTTTTATTGGATCAGCGCCTCGCCACCATCCCACAACATCATTGGGTGGGCAAACTGCTGGGTTTCGATTTCACCGTCGAGTACAAGCCTGGTGCCTCCAACACCGTGGCCGACGCGCTGTCACGCAGGGACACGGAGGACGGCGCCCTCCTCGCCATCTCGGCTCCCCGTTTCGACTTTGTGGATCGCCTCCGCCAGATCCAGACCACGGACCCTGCCCTGGTAGCCATCCGCGCCGACATTGTGGCTGGCCAGCGGGGGTCCCCGTGGTCTATCATCGACGACTTGGTCGCGTTCCACTCCAGGCTCTACATCCCGTCGGGATCACCCCTACTCAACGAACTGGTGGCCGCCATCCACGAGGACGGCCATGAAGGTGTGCAGCGCATGCTGCACCGTCTCCGCCGCAACTTCCACACACCCAATCTTCGCCGCGTGGTTCAGGACTTCATCCGCTCCTGCTTGAGGTGCCAACGCTACAAGTATGAACACCTCCTCCCAGCGGGTCTACTCTTGCCGCTCCCTGTCCCGACCATGGTGTGGGCAAACATCGGCCTGGACTTCGTCGAGGCACTCCCCAAGGTGGGCGGCAAGTCGGTCATCCTTATGGTGGTCGATCGCTTCAGCAAATACTGCCACTTCATCCCCCTCGCCCATCCGTACACGGCGGAGACGGTAGCCCAGGCCTTCTTCAGCGACATTGTTCGTCTTCATGGGATCCCGCAGTCCATGGCGTCGGACCGCGACCCGGTGTTCACGTCCAAGTTTTGGAGCGAACTCATGCGCTTGTCGGGCGCCAAGCTTCATATGACATCGGCCTTCCACCCGCAGTCGGATGGTCAGACGGAGGCCGCCAACAAGGTAATTGTCATGTACCTCAGGTGCTTCACAAGCGACCGTCCTCACCAATGGCTGCGCTGGCTCCCGTGGGCCGAATTCATCTACAACACCGCCTTCCAGACGGCTCTCAAGGACACTCCCTTCAAGATCGTCTACGGCCGCGATCCTCCGACCATCCGCTCTTACGAGCCGGGTGCATTCAATGGAAGAACGAGCCGGCCTCCTCCGCCACCTGGGAAGACGTGGATGATTTCATCGAGCGCTATCCCTCGTTTCAGCTCGAGTACGAGCTGCTGGTCGAGGGGGGGAGAGATGTCATGTGGGGCCGTCACTACTCCCGCAGGGAACGCGGCGTAGGCGCACGGTAACCGCGCAGCATGTAAGGAAGGCAAGATTTAGGGGATTCATTTAGGAAATTTCGGGATTTATTTAGGAAATTTCGGGACAGTACTTCCTTTTATTTAGCTGGCTTAATGCCTATTTATTCCTTGTACTCAGCCCTCGTTGGAAGCAAGCAATAACAAATTATTTCTAATCTCCCTCTTTCTCCCAAATCTCACCTCCTTCACCATTGGGCGCCCAGGGGAGAAACCCTGCGCCATTACCGGCCCGGGCTACGAACTCCGTAGCCGTGGTCCTGCTACCTTGGGCGCTAACGCCCTTGACATATTAGCTGATAGGATAAATGTACTAATGAGTTGTGTTCACTTATATTCATGAAAAATTGGTTGAAGAAAACATTTTTCACTTACGAATTTTGTTCTCAAGTTGTGAAAACTGAAAACAACTCTTAGACAGTTGTTTCTGAATTTCAGCAATGCCATTTCATTGATTCTCTTCCCTTCAGATGCAATATACAGAAGAATGTGCTATCTGTAAATTGAAGTAATGATCAAATTAGCATTTGTATGTGCAGTCAGAAGTTAAACTTGGGGCATTCACTATTTGTTTGCTGGTGAAATGGTAGCCTGGGGTTGATATGGCTCATTCACTACATTTGATTCTTTTTGGCTGGGTATAAAGTTCATACCTATTAGCTTAAGCTGTGGGATCTGTCATGTTGGTGGATATAGAGCGCATCTCCTTCGGCAACATGCTTGGACGCATTAGAGATGCTTGGGAGACAGGTTATAGGGCGGCACTCGGGGTTCCTGAAGATGCCAACTTGGTGGTGTTGGGATTTAATCCGCTTCATGAAGTCTTCTATTTGGTTAGATGTTATGTTGTGTTTTGTTGTTCAGTGTTTTTTAGGGTTTTCAGACCTGGCAGCAATGTGAATGAGCAGTCAGGTGCCCAAGCATATATACATATGTATGGGAAACCAGGTGCGCAAGGAAGCAATTATGTTGACAGCCATGGACTACTTTTTTTCCGATTAGACAATGTACATATTGGAGCTCTTTTAATGCCATATGAAAAATTGTCAAGGTTTGAGCTTGTACATAAATTTCCTTTTGAGCTCTTCGAATATTTATCAAGCTATGAAAAATTGTATATCTGGTACCTTTCGCTGTTCTGCATCTTTTAAGTACTTGTACAAAAGGGGAATTATAAAGAGATGACATATTACATATAATTCTTAAATTTGAGTTTGTTTATATGTTTTGTGGGATATATATTATGGGAAAACATATTAAACTTTGATGGTGCTTACATGTTTACTGTGACTTATAATGTAGGAAGTGTGTTATAAGTACATATTTTGTCCATGTGATCTCTCTTCCTTTTTAAATAAATGATGATGTAGAGTTTTTGACATGATGTTTGTCTATTCATCTTGTTCAAAAATTCAGTGCAAAAATACAACAGTATAAATTATGTTTAAAGTATTTTTAATAATAAGCAAGTCATAATAAAATAAGTGATGCTTATATAATTTTTTAAATAAGATGAATGGTCGGAATAGAAAAGTCAACAACATCATGTATTTAAAAATGAAGGGAATACTATCATAATGTTTTGCATTGACAGAGGTGAAGAGGTCAATTTAAACCCACGCCTCAACACGATCGAGGAGTTTTGTGCTAGACCTGTTCAAACTAGCGCTGGCCTGCAAAAAACCAAGATTAGTATGGTCCGATAGTGCATCGGGCCTGGCTCAGGGCTTTTGTAGCTTGCAAACCAGTGCCCAAAACATGGGGGAACCCGAGAAAGCCTGGCTCAGCCATATTTGGTTCGGCTTTCTCGGGTTGGGCTTTTTTCTGGCACGTTCCGAGGTTTGGACATGCTTAGGGGCAAATTGGTTGACAGCCATATTTTGCTTTTGCTACGTCTAAGGTTAGACCAGTTTACTTATAACCATGATAAGATTCCTTTTAACAATTTAGGTCTCATACGCCAATGACTTAAAAAAGTATGGCAAGATTTTCTTAATTTGTTAGGACGTGGCAACCAAACAGGCCCTTAGTCTCCGAGCATGACTAGAGAGGACATGACATGATATCACATCATATAATTTGTCGTGTAATGACTTATTGGGCTGGGCTTTGTCTTGGCCCAAACCATAAGCCGCGTAATTGTGTGTTATGTCATTCTTGATGTAGATTTTATAGGAGTTTCAATCTTATTAAATAAGGTGTCGCATAGTCTAAACTAATGACATATAAATAAATTTATAAATCCAAACCTCTTTATCTGACGTGACACTTTTAAAAATTCCAAAATAAAACCCTGAGGGAGCACAAGGCTGCACATGCAGGTACTTACTACTCGTCTAGCCTGGCTCCAGAGACCCTGGAACGTGGTTGTGCCGGCCACCCCACTTGTGCCGCTGTGCGTACGTCCTCTGGTCAAGGTCCACGCCAAGGCCAGCGCCCATGTGCGCGCGCGCCGTACGGCCGCCACCTCGGCCACGTACGTCCAACGCGCTCGCCATTGCCACTTTACATGCATGCAAAATCAATTGGTCCCCACGCGATCTCGTCTAATCCAAATTACTAGATGCTATTAGGCTACTGCTACTATTACCAAGCAATTTTTTCACTGTAGAAAATTCTCTCCTAATATTATTACACATACACGTACGCACGCGACTGATCGATCGAATATCGATTCCTTCGTCGCCATGCATGCAAAGATGTGAACACGTACGAATCGATCAATGGGAAGAAGAGAGGCCAAGAGCAGTTGCTAGCCACGATCGAGAGAGCGAGCAAAGCTCAATTTGCCGGGCATGCATGGCACGGCCATGGCGAGGCGCGTGTCGTGGCGTCGTGGTCGTGGCACGTACGTACGTACTCGTCGTGCGTCGTCGTCGTGGACGCATGCATGTCACCCTCGGCTCGTCCGCCGCTTCTCCACCCACACCGGCGACAGCACCGGCGTCGCGCCGAGCCCGACCACCACCTCCGCCTCTTCCTCGGCGACCACCGCGGCCTCGTCCCTCGTGTCCATGTCCTTCCCTGCAGCAGGAGGCGCCATCTCCGCCGCGTCATCGTCGCCGTCGTCGTCGTCGTCCAGGTCGTCGTCGTCGTCGTCTTCCTCCTCCTCCTTCCCGACCACCCGTATCCTCCACACCTTCACGCTCTTGTCCAGCCCGGCGCTGTACACAACCATGCTGCCCTCCACCTCGCCGGCCTCGCCGCCGCCCACCGCCAGGCACCGCACCGGCCCACGGTGGCCCTCGATCACGGCCAGGCACGTGTGCGACGTGTTGCCGCCCTTCCCGTCGCGCCTCCACACGCGCATGGTGGCGTCCTCCGACCCGCTGACGACCACCCGCCCGCTGCAGCCGGAGGCCAGGCAGAAGACGGCAAGGCGGTGGCCCTTGAGGAAGCCGACGTGGCCCGGCCGCCCCGCGCTCGCCTCCTTCTCCCACACGTTGACGTACCCGTCGGAGGAGCCCGCGTAGAGGAAGCACCGGCGGGTGGGGCCGGTGGCAGCGTGGCAGAGCGTCAGCGCGTTGACCGGGGACAGCTCGGAGCGGAGCACGATAATGAGGGTGTGCGTCGTGCCGCCGTACACGCGCCGCCACATCTTGACGGTGCCGTCGGCGGAGCCGGTGAATATGCAGCCGTCAGCCTCGTTGATGAGCATGGCGTTGATGGCGCCGTCGTGGGCGACGAAGGAGTCGGCGCAGCTGCAGTCGGAGAGCTTCCAGGCCTTGACGGTGCGGTCGTGTGAGGCGGTGTAGAGGAGGCCGGCGACGGCGTGGAGCACGAGGCACGACACGGTGTCGCGGTGGTGCGGCGGCCGCTTCTTGGTGAAGGAGAGGATGCCGCCCTTCGCCGGAAGCGTCGCCGCCTTCTTGGCGCGGATGTGGTCGCACACGGCGGAGGCGCACACCGTCCACACCCGGACGTGGTGGTCGCGGCTGTGGGAGGTGACGAGCGTGCCACCGCACGCGGCGAGCGCGGGGACCCGGCCGCGGCCGACGTCGAGGTACCCGCGGTTGAAGCACCCGGGCGCCGCCCACGCCCGGACGCGGCCGCTGTCAGACGCTGTGAACAGCACGCCCCTCGCCACGGCGAGGGCATGCACGTCGCCGTCAAGCCGGTGCAGCGCGGAGAGGCAGTGGTAGATCGCGGCTGGTGACGTGGGGAACCGGACCCTCCCGTGCAGCGGCGACTGCACCCACGGCGAGCACATCCCCCCGCCGCCGCCACCACCCCCGCCCGCGCCCCCGCCCCCGCCCCCGCCGCCTCCAACCCCAACCATCCCCGGCAGCTCCACCCCATGCACCGACGAGAGGCTCAGCCTCGGCGGCGTGTGCGGCGCCTCCCTCGCCGGCGACCGCGCATAGTGTTGATGATGCACCGGCGTGCGCCCCGCCGTCGTCGCCCGCGCCTTCCAGTCCTCCTCAAAGAAGCTAAAGCTCTTGCGCCTCCCAAACTCCATGACTAGCTAGCTACCTCTCTCCCTCCCAAACTCCAGGTCACTCTACCAGCTACGACGACGACGACGACGACACGGCCGAATTGATCGCACGCATGCTGCTGCTGCTGCTACTGCCACCAACGCCACGTTACCGGTGTAGGAGTAGACGTATAAATCGAGCGGTCGATGGAAAGCGAGCGGTCGATGGAAAGCGAGCGATTGTGTCGACGCGCACGTGGACGGCGAGGATGCGTCCGTCCGCGAGCCGCGCCGCGCCGGGGGTGGTGGTACCACTACCACGGCGGGTGCGCCATTACTCGCCGGAGTTAAGGAGCGCGAGTAAATGGCGCGCGTACGTACTCGGATCGTAAGAAGATTCGGGGGGGTGGCAAATGCAAAGAGGGGTAAGATCGCGTGCACGTGGTCGACCGCGCGTACGTACTCGCCGGAGAGGTAAATACATGTAGCCACGGCCGCGGCTACGGCCATGGCCGGCGATGCGCGCGGCGGCAGCGGCGGCGATCGAGGACGGGAGGATCTCGCGAGATCGCGGGGTCAGAGAGAGTTCATGGCCAGCTCATACGCTGTGCTCGCGGCACGTACCAAGTAGGTACGTACGGCGTGCATCGATGGAAACAGCATGGTGTTTATTTACTGCCGAGTGTACTTTTACTAGATCGAGGTGATGTCATCTCCTAGCTTGTATGGATTTTTCAGATTGTCTACAGTGTACTTTTACTTATCAAACAGGAGTACAATACGAACAGTTATGGAAAATTCTGAAAAAAAAAAATGGCAGCGTAGAGAATACTGACATGTATTGCTTCACAAAAAATTAAATCTAAACTCGATCTACAAAAACGGGTTTATAGATAGTAAAAGAGAACAGGGCGACAAGAGTGACTAATAAAACCCTAAAGTTAATCCTAAATCAAGTTCTAAAATTCAAAATCCGCTTTCCTCGCTAAACTCATGTGGTCGTCTATATGGATAGAGTGATGGACTGGCCATGTATTCAAAGCGAAACTATAGCAAATGGAGCAATATAATGTGTTGTATTTTTTTTGTGTTTTGTCTTATGTGTAACCTATCCACTTAGCCTTTTTTTTTCTTCTACCTACATATAACTATGTGCAAATGCAAGAAACCAATGCGTTGAGAATGAATCCCTAAATGGTTATAAAGTCATACCCAATCGACTTGGATTGCCTTTTTTTTAAAAAAAAAGAATACACTCTTCCTTACCCCACTGACCACCGCCCCTCCTCTCTTCCAAGCCAGAGCAACTTTCCTCAGAGTTGCCATATATTGTCATTTGTCCATTTGAAACCACCGTTATAACCATGCATTCGCCCTATTATATTGCTCCATTAATTATGAGTTGTTGCAGTTGTTTGCGTCCCACATCTCTGGCATCCCTCGTAGGCTCGCCTCCTCAATATCCAATGGCTCTTAACACTAGATCTAACCCCACCAAAACCCCTCGCAAAATAATGACACACACCACTACCATCTTTCCCATTGCTTTGGTGGCACTACATATTTCCGTAGCCTCTCTTGCAGCCAGCCCTCCACCCTAACCCCCTCACCCCGCAACACTAAGGCCTCCTTTGAGATCACGGAAATTCATTCCAATCTGAATTATATGGGGGATTATATTGAACGTGATTTTCATGGGAGTCATATAAAATTATATGAAATTCGTATGTTCTTAAGGAGCCCTAACCATGATGAGTTCTCACCACCTATAAACAAAAACAAAACCACTAGGGACCGTCTATTGGTTAAACGTTTGAAAATAATGAATCTATCAGTCGATTGCAGTTACATATATTTATGACTGAGTTACACATATTTATAACTAAAGTTACACGTGATCGATAATGGCAACTATAACAAGTTAAAAGTGCAATGTGGAACTCATTTCCCCTATCCCGAATCTTAAAGTTCCATCCAATAGCCAGCGTTGTTGTTTGACAGAATCTAAAAAATCAAATGCTTGATCAATAGTAAATCTGAAATCATATAAGATAATGAAAATAGTTGACATGCATACCCAGCCCCTGCTGATTGGTGTGCACACAACCAAACAAGAGTGTTATATAGGAAATTTATAACTCCTATATATAATTGCACAATTACTGTCCGTTTAATGTACGTGTATACAATTATATCAGCCGGCAGGTCACTGTTACCTCGATCTACCTGCGGGGTACAGGAGGCAATGTGGTAATGCATGCAAGTCCTAGTGCAGCGGACGAGGTATATATATTCAGTACACAGTAATAACTACCGGAGGACGCACGTACGTACGACTGATCAGTAGAAGCACATATCCGTAGTTATACGGTAGCATCGATCACAGCTTGTCGATCGGCTGATATATGGAGAAACTAACCGTATAATACTGTGTTTGGATCAAATGAAGTTACTGACACTACTATACAGAACATGCCATTCGTACCGATATATTAACGCCGGTTTCGCTAAAACCGATATCGATATGTGGTTTCTCGCCCCCGCTACGCTCGCGTCCACCACCAAATAACAA
The DNA here is from genome assembly GCA_003991445.1 of Oryza meyeriana var. granulata. Classification (NCBI taxonomy): domain Eukaryota; kingdom Viridiplantae; phylum Streptophyta; class Magnoliopsida; order Poales; family Poaceae; genus Oryza; species Oryza meyeriana. The sequence goes on along the minus strand of RYFJ01000185.1, from coordinate 162,492 downwards.
CCGGCACTGATGATAGCTCATCAGTACCGGTTGGTGCCCCCAACCAACATTGATGAGTTGGTCGATCATCAGTACCGGTTTGAGGTACCAACCGACACTGATGATGGCCAAATCAGTGCCGGTTGGTAGGTTCGAAGCCTCAGACTGGGCGGAAAACCCATCAGTCCCGATTGGTAGGCCCAACTAGCACTGATGATGGGGTCCTTAGTGCCAGTTGGTGGCACCAACCGACACTGATGATCCTCTATACAACTGTATCTTCAACCGGCACTAATGACCCTCTATACAACTGCCTCTTCACTCAGACCCCATCTCAAGCTGCTAGAGCAGAATAGGCAGGCGGCCTGTTCCGCTCATCTACTCAAGAGGGGGGAGGCGAAATTTTGCCTCTTTTTTTTGAATCTTTGATATTTTGGAAGCTCTTTTCGAGTTTTATTGGTGCAATAGAGTGAATAGTGAGGTAAGTAGAATATCCACACTCTTAATTACTATATATATATATTGCTTGCAATTAATTCTTGATTGCGTTTATTATACACATATTATGAGTGCGTGAAAATTATTGATTGCGTTTATTATTTCTTATGGACCGTAATTCATTAATTATACACCTAGAGCGTTATCGTTTGAAAAATAATGAGCTCACTTTTTTGTCCTATCTGTGCACTATAATATATAGTTGCAATGTGGTCAAATCTTAGATTATTTATTAACAGGATACATGGTATTTATATATTGTAAATGTGTGAAAAATATTGATTGTGTTTATTATACACATGTTGTGAGTGTGCGAAAATTATTGATTGCGTTTATTATTTCTTATGCACCACAATTCATTATACACCTAGAGCGTTATTGTTTGAAAAATAATGAGCTCACTTTTTTGTTAGTTATGTATATATTGTGAATGTGTGAAAAATATTGATTGCATTTATTATACATATATTGTGATTGTATGAAAAATATGGACTGTGTTTATTAATTCTTATGGACCGCAATTCATTATACACCTAGAGCGTTATCGTATGAAAAATAATAAGCTCACTTTTTTGTCCTCTTTGTGCATTATAATATATAGTTGCAATGTGGTCAAATCTTAGATTATTTATTAACAGGATGCATGTTATTTATATAATTATTTTTAAAATATACAGATGGATCGACGGTGGAAGTACAATTCAAAACGCTCTTCCCTAGAGTACATTAAAAGAGTAGCTACATTTCTAAGCGAGTCCGAGGAATTTAGTGTACGAGTGAACAAGGATTTCATATTATGCCCGTGTGTTGATTGCAACAATGAGAGATACAAGACATCCATCAAGACTTGATGACATGTGGTTTCATGTAAGAATATACCTGTTGGAGCAAGTACGGTGAAAACAAGGATGAAATACTTGTTGGAGTAAGCACAACGGTAATGATATGCTCAATAAGGATGGGCATGAGTTTGTTGATGGTGGTCCATCCCCATTAACCGAGGACCTCCTCATTCAAGATGATCTATACCAGATGCTGCGTGACGGGGAGGGGGATGAGTGTAATGCCAACGATAAGGATAGAGAGAAAAATTCAACCGCATGCGTAGGGACATCGAGACATCACTCTTCCCCAGCTCCAACAAGTTAAAGTTGCATGCTGTCTTGTCACTTCTACAACTCAAGGCAAACAACGGTTGGTCAGACAAGAGTTTCATAGAGCTACTATCTCTTCTACGGGAGATTCTTTCAGAAGATCACGTATTGCCTGAGACCATGTATCAGGCTAAGCAAGTTATCTGCCCACTAGGACTAGAAGTGCAGAAGATACACGCATGTATAAATGACTGCAATCCTTTATCGTAAATAATACGCAGATCTAGATGTTTGCCCAGTATGCAAGGCATCACGGTACAAACGCAGAGACGGTGACGGTCAAGAGGACAATAGGGAGAAGCGCAAAAAACGGATCCCGGCAAAGGTGGTGTGGTACTTCCCGGTAATCCCTTGGCTAAAATGTCTCTACGCAAATAAAAACCATACGAAGATGATGTGATGGCATGCCGAGGAGCGTAAGAAGTATGGAATGCTTTGACATCCATCTGATGGGTCCTAAAGGAGGAATATCGATAGGAAGTACAAAGAGTTTGCATCAGATATAAGAAATGTAAGGTTTGGGTTGAGCACAGATGGTATGAATCCATTCGGCGATATGAGCAGCTGTCAGAGCACTTCGTCTGTCGGAGGACGAAGACTCGACGGCGGAAAGTCGGGAGACCCCCCTTTTGAGGTTCGGCCAGGGGAGCTGTTTCTCAGGTGTACGAGGCGTTGGAGAAGACGAGAAACAATGGCACACAGAGGAGGCGAGAGGATTTATACAGGTTCGGGCCGCCGGAGCGTAATACCCTACGTCCTGTGTGTATGCTATGTGGGAGAACGTGTATGATTGTGTTACAAGGTGTACCCGGGGAGCTCGGAAGCGTAACCGGGAGACTTGGGGAAGAAGAACAGTAAAGGTTGTCTTGTTGTCTATTGCTCAAGCTTGTGCTGCCCGCGTTCGTCTACGGCATGGATCCTCCTTTATAGGCGAGGGGAGTCCACAGTGCCGGTACGCGGAAGGAGATATTTTCCGGTGAGGTCTCCTGTGCACCCCTCCGCCTGCGACGCCCATGCCGGAGTTGGAGGAACGTCCCGTCGCTCACCTCCCCGCCTGCCGTGCCCACGCCGGAGCTGGTATGCTGCGGGCGGTAGAGTCGTGGGGATGTGATGGAGCGGGGAGACGTGATGGCGCACGCCTCCAAGTCAAGGGCCTCTGACTCTTCTTGACTTCAGCGCACACTCTTCCCTCAGAAGTCAAAAGGTTTCTGACAGCTGTCGGGTGTCCACGGGGGGCCATTGGGAGACGCCCACACGTGGCAGAGTAGTTGGTCCAGAGTCTGCCGGGACCGACATGTGGGCCCCGGGCAGGCAGTGAATAGTGCCCGGAGGCAAGGCTCGGGCCCGAGGCCAAAGAGGACCCGGGGCCGGTGGAAGGGTGCCCCCCGGGGATCTGCCGTGGCCGAAGACCCACGCGTCCCCAGGGCATGTGGGACCCCCTGTCCTACTTCGCGTTTTATTGGTGCAATAGAGTGAATAGTGAGGTAAGTAGAATATCCACACTCTTAATTACTATATATATATATTGCTTGCAATTAATTCTTGATTGCGTTTATTATACACATATTATGAGTGCGTGAAAATTATTGATTGCGTTTATTATTTCTTATGGACCGTAATTCATTAATTATACACCTAGAGCGTTATCGTTTGAAAAATAATGAGCTCACTTTTTTGTCCTATCTGTGCACTATAATATATAGTTGCAATGTGGTCAAATCTTAGATTATTTATTAACAGGATACATGGTATTTATATATTGTAAATGTGTGAAAAATATTGATTGTGTTTATTATACACATGTTGTGAGTGTGCGAAAATTATTGATTGCGTTTATTATTTCTTATGCACCACAATTCATTATACACCTAGAGCGTTATTGTTTGAAAAATAATGAGCTCACTTTTTTGTTAGTTATGTATATATTGTGAATGTGTGAAAAATATTGATTGCATTTATTATACATATATTGTGATTGTATGAAAAATATGGACTGTGTTTATTAATTCTTATGGACCGCAATTCATTATACACCTAGAGCGTTATCGTATGAAAAATAATAAGCTCACTTTTTTGTCCTCTTTGTGCATTATAATATATAGTTGCAATGTGGTCAAATCTTAGATTATTTATTAACAGGATGCATGTTATTTATATAATTATTTTTAAAATATACAGATGGATCGACGGTGGAAGTACAATTCAAAACGCTCTTCCCTAGAGTACATTAAAAGAGTAGCTACATTTCTAAGCGAGTCCGAGGAATTTAGTGTACGAGTGAACAAGGATTTCATATTATGCCCGTGTGTTGATTGCAACAATGAGAGATACAAGACATCCATCAAGACTTGATGACATGTGGTTTCATGTAAGAATATACCTGTTGGAGCAAGTACGGTGAAAACAAGGATGAAATACTTGTTGGAGTAAGCACAACGGGTAATGATATGCTCAATAAGGATGGGCATGAGTTTGTTGATGGTGGTCCATCCCCATTAACCGAGGACCTCCTCATTCAAGATGATCTATACCAGATGCTGCGTGACGGGGAGGGGGATGAGTGTAATGCCAACGATAAGGATAGAGAGAAAAATTCAACCGCATGCGTAGGGACATCGAGACATCACTCTTCCCCAGCTCCAACAAGTTAAAGTTGCATGCTGTCTTGTCACTTCTACAACTCAAGGCAAACAACGGTTGGTCAGACAAGAGTTTCATAGAGCTACTATCTCTTCTACGGGAGATTCTTTCAGAAGATCACGTATTGCCTGAGACCATGTATCAGGCTAAGCAAGTTATCTGCCCACTAGGACTAGAAGTGCAGAAGATACACGCATGTATAAATGACTGCAATCCTTTATCGTAAATAATACGCAGATCTAGATGTTTGCCCAGTATGCAAGGCATCACGGTACAAACGCAGAGACGGTGACGGTCAAGAGGACAATAGGGAGAAGCGCAAAAAACGGATCCCGGCAAAGGTGGTGTGGTACTTCCCGGTAATCCCTTGGCTAAAATGTCTCTACGCAAATAAAAACCATACGAAGATGATGTGATGGCATGCCGAGGAGCGTAAGAAGTATGGAATGCTTTGACATCCATCTGATGGGTCCTAAAGGAGGAATATCGATAGGAAGTACAAAGAGTTTGCATCAGATATAAGAAATGTAAGGTTTGGGTTGAGCACAGATGGTATGAATCCATTCGGCGATATGAGCAGCTGTCAGAGCACTTCGTCTGTCGGAGGACGAAGACTCGACGGCGGAAAGTCGGGAGACCCCCCTTTTGAGGTTCGGCCAGGGGAGCTGTTTCTCAGGTGTACGAGGCGTTGGAGAAGACGAGAAACAATGGCACACAGAGGAGGCGAGAGGATTTATACAGGTTCGGGCCGCCGGAGCGTAATACCCTACGTCCTGTGTGTATGCTATGTGGGAGAACGTGTATGATTGTGTTACAAGGTGTACCCGGGGAGCTCGGAAGCGTAACCGGGAGACTTGGGGAAGAAGAACAGTAAAGGTTGTCTTGTTGTCTATTGCTCAAGCTTGTGCTGCCCGCGTTCGTCTACGGCATGGATCCTCCTTTATAGGCGAGGGGAGTCCACAGTGCCGGTACGCGGAAGGAGATATTTTCCGGTGAGGTCTCCTGTGCACCCCTCCGCCTGCGACGCCCATGCCGGAGTTGGAGGAACGTCCCGTCGCTCACCTCCCCGCCTGCCGTGCCCACGCCGGAGCTGGTATGCTGCGGGCGGTAGAGTCGTGGGGATGTGATGGAGCGGGGAGACGTGATGGCGCACGCCTCCAAGTCAAGGGCCTCTGACTCTTCTTGACTTCAGCGCACACTCTTCCCTCAGAAGTCAAAAGGTTTCTGACAGCTGTCGGGTGTCCACGGGGGGCCATTGGGAGACGCCCACACGTGGCAGAGTAGTTGGTCCAGAGTCTGCCGGGGACCGACATGTGGGCCCCGGGCAGGCAGTGAATAGTGCCCGGAGGCAAGGCTCGGGCCCGAGGCCAAAGAGGACCCGGGGCCGGTGGAAGGGTGCCCCCCGGGGATCTGCCGTGGCCGAAGACCCACGCGTCCCCAGGGCATGTGGGACCCCCTGTCCTACTTCGCCGACAGTGGCCCCTGGCCCTGTTGCTCGGCCGGGGTCTGCCCCAGCCAGGAACAGGGCCACGTCTTGAAGAAAGGAGGGGACGCTGGGTCCGCCTGGTTCGTCATGTACTGACGTAGCTTGACGATTTGTTGATTTAGATGCGATACGTACCCGGCACCCGGGCTGAAAACATGGATCGAAGTGTTGAGGAAGGCCGGCGGCGGCGGTCGCGATGGCGCTGCGGCAGCTCGCCGCCGTACTGTCGCCACCGAATCCGCCGCCAACGAGTTCTCCCGCGCCTGACCCGGGAGGGAAGCATGGGAGAAGGAAACGCTCTCCCGGGGAAAATGCATACGGGCCCAAGAGGCCGGGCTCGCGTCCCGGGGGTGTGAGTTCGCCGTGCGAGGAAGTCGCGGTAGTTCGCGAGGAAGTCGCGGTAGTTCGCGAGGAAAACGCGGGAGGCCGTGGTCGAGTCCGCTGCCCCGGAGGCAGGGTTCTTCGACCGTGGCGACCGTCTTGTAGAGTTGATGCTTGACGAAGAGGTTGAGGAAGACGCCGGTTTCCTTCTGACGCCATGCGTGGACGCCTTCGGGGCCCGGGGGCCCTCCATGCCCCCAGGCGCCCTTCTTCTGTCGTCGTCCGGGTCTCGCTCGTGCTTGCGCTCTGGTTTTGCCTGTTTTGTACAAGGGAGACATTTGTATATGTATACGATTATGTTTATATTTTCGTACCTTGGTTTATTGTGTTGTTCGGAGGTTGCTGGTGTTCGGGGCCTCGTGTCTGGGAACGCCAAACATCGGGCGTCGTCCGACAGCGAGATCCAGCAGCTGTGAACAGCCGTCGGGCCTATGGCCCCTGTCCGGGCCCTGTAGTGGCCGCTTGCCCCGGGAGATCGGGCCCCGGGGGCGGCGAACGCGACCGTTGAAACGCCTCAGGAGTTCGGTTCCCGGGGCGCGTGATGTCCAGAGGTGAGCTTGGCGGGGCGATGAAGCCCGTAGGTCCGGCCCCTTCCTTCTTCTGGTTCCGGGGGCCCTCCGCGCCCTCGGGCGCCGTTGGTCCGGAGAGCGTAGCGAGGCCACGAGGACACTCTTGGCTCGCCGGGAGCCCCTCGGGAATTGATCCCGCCCGGGCACGGGGTCGCTAGGCAACGAAGGCCCCGGCGCCTCGGTCGGGCACCGCCATCCTCTCCGGGAGCCTAGGCTGATCATACAGGGAAAAATACAAGTTGAGGAATATGTGAAGCTGGATAAGGTAACGTATCTGGATATTTGCGAAGGGCGGCATGGCTTCGCGAGCACCATCCCGGGACTGGGAGTGTTGTTCTCGCTCGGGAGCGCCGAGCATCGGGCCGATCCGCCGTGAAACGCCTTAGCGCCCGAGCCCTCTTTCCGGGGCCTGGGTAGGCGCCTGCCCCGAGAGCCCGGCCACAAGGGGCCGCGAGCACCTGGGCGCGGGGCTTGCGGAGTGGTCGAGTCTGGTGGCTCGGTCCCTTCTGTGTTCCAGGTCCGGGGGTCCTCCGTGCCCCCGGGTCCCGTTCGCCTAGGGAGCACAGTGATGTCGCGACGACAGGCTCTACATGATGAATCGTGAGAGCACTTGGCTCGCTCCCTTGTCCACTCCATGCTGCGAGCCGTTGCGTCTACCACCTCCTAGGGGCCTCTTCGCGGTCGCGACTGAGCGGAGGAAAGGATTGCGCATAAGGAATCTGCCCCCTAGCAGCGGAAAAAACCGAGCCCGAAGCCAACCAGTGCGGGACACCGCAAGCCGGGGCTTAGACGATGTCCGGGGTTTAGCAGATGGGATACGGTAGCTCGCTGGTAGGGAACAGATGCTTAGGCGCAACACCCAGCCACCGCATGGGCGCGACCCGATTATGCCCCCGGGGGAAGATCATCACAATCGCGACATAGAGAAAGGATAAGGGCACGAGCCCGGAAACGATAATAAAAATATTACTCTGGAAGGCGAGTACACATGGGGCCTGCCCAGTGCTGAGGTTTAGAGGCACTTACAGGATGTGTTTTCAGATAATATTTGTGAAGATGCTCCCAGGCTTACCGAGCCCGGTTGGGAAGTTCCGATCACCAGGGAGGGGCCTTCCCACGGGGGGAAGATTTCATTCCGGCCCGTAAGAAGATACGGCGGAGATTCGAACCCCAACCCTGAAGTGATCGGGCCCAAACCTGACGCCAAAGATAGCGCTTGAGGCCTTGCTGTAACGAGCGACGCGGAGCGGAGCGCGCCACCTTTTGTTCCTCGAGGAAGTCGAGGTTGTTGAGATGCATATCGTCGTGGTTGATGTCTGTCGATGTAGTGCTGTAGCCGGGAGCTGAAGGAGAGTCCTGGTGACAGAACGGCTTCGGCCCGGTACACCAGGAAGAAACTAGGTCTCCCCGGGGGTCCAGCTAGGTGTGGTATGAATCGTCCCCAGGACCGCTGGGAAAAAATATACTCTGCACATAGTGAACTGTGAGAGCGTCCGGTTCGTTCCCTTGTCCATCCCATGCTACGAACGCAACACATGGGAAACGACGAAAGGAACGAGGCCGGGAAGGATATTGAAAACATTGCTTATGTAAAATGTATATACATGGGGCCCCGGCCAGTGCTGAGATCTTGGAGAAATCTGACGCTGGCCCGGGCTTACCGCAACTTACAGGATGTTTTATACATGTAGATTTTGGAGAAACTTGTTGTGCCTAAGGATGGAGCTCGGACTCGCTTCCCTCGTGAGCCCGAGTCCGGCATGTGCTCGGGACCCGGGGGCCCCGGCTGTCATGCGAAGGATAAGTGTCCGGGGCAGATCCGGGGGCCCCGGACTGGAGTATGGTTTTGATATAAGCCGGGTTCTGGGGGCCCGGGCTTGACTATGGGATGTGAGACGACCTTCCGGACGCATTCTCGCCGGAGTGGTGCTGTCCGGGCTATCGCGCCCTATTCCTGGTGTCGCGTTCCTAGGCTTGCTCTCGCCTTGGCGATGCCGCCCTGGTTCGGCACCTCGGTGTCGGACCCGGGGCGCGGATTCGGGAATCCGTGCCTCGGCTCGATAAGTGTCCGGGACCAGGGCCCCGGAGTGAAATATGATTTGTTATGCAGGATTGGTATGTGCCCGGGCACGGGGGCACGGGTATGGACATGGACCATGTCGGGACAACTTCCCCGGACCTGCCCTTGCGGAGACAATGCTGTCCGGGTACTCGCGCACTATCGAAGCCATTCTGGACCGGGAGCGGGATTCAGACCGTCCGCCTATGGGCCGGACGGTCTGAGTCACTACAACCGGACCGTCCGTCGACGGTTCGGACTATCCGAACTGCTTCGCGCGCTTGGCCCGTTACTGGTTCTGCCGGGACTCGGGCTCGGCTCCCTCGGACTCAGATCCCTTGAGAGGGAGCGAGCTCTCCGTGACCGGACAGGGGGGAGGTATGCGCCCGGGATCCAGGGGCTCGACCGGGGCTATTTACGCGCGCCCGGGAGCCTGGCTCCGACCGGGGCCAGATATGCGCCCGGGAGCCGAGGGCTCCCACTGGGGCTGTTTTACGCTCCCGGGAGCTAAGCTCCGACCGGGGCTAGGTACGCCTCCGGGAGCTAAGGGCTCGGACCGGGCGCCATCCGGGAGCCAAGCTCCAACCGGGGCTAAGTACGCCTCCGGGAGCTAAGCTCCGACCGGGGCAGAGAAGCACGCCCGGAAGCCAAGGGCTCCTACTGGGGCTGTTTTCGCACCCGGGAGCTAAGCTCCGACCGGGGCTAAGTACGCCTCCGGGAGCTAAGCTCCGACCGGGCTAAGTACGAACCCGGGAGGCAAGGCCTCCGACCGGGACGAGGTATGCGCCCGGGAGCCAAGGGCTCAGACCGGGCTCGGCCTACTGCCGCTCCTCGAGGCGTTCGGCCAAGCGCTGGACGGCGCGGCACTCCGTAAGGTCGTGCCGGTCCGTCTGGTGGAAGGCGCACCATCCCCGGGTTATTGCCGGCGGCGGCGGCGCACGTGCGGCCCTTTGCCGCTTACCGCCGCCGTCGTCGTCCTCGTGGGCGATGTCGCCCCGGGGGCTGGCCGCAGCGGCCAAGGCGGAGCTCTCGGCGGCCGCCTTGGCCTTCTGGCGCTTCCTCCTGCTCCGGCGCGAGGCGGAGCGCGAGGACTCGCCGGTTCCTGCATGATTGCCGGCGGTGATCAGACGATGGGCCTTACCTATGAGGTCGGGCGACTTCGCCGAGCCACCGCCCTTCCGGCCGCTGCCCCCGTGGTAGCCGGGGGTGGCGCAGGAGAGCTTTCGCCGCCAGGAGGGCTTCCTGCGGTGTCGCTGGCTGGATGTCTTGATGGTGGCGCGCCGTGGAGCGGTGCGCCTGTTCACGCCTCACGAATGAGGCCACGGCGGACCCAGCCGGGCACTTACCGGCTCCCTCCGCAAGGGGAGGTGCCGAGGCCGCTCGGCCAGGCCGCCACTGGGTGAAGTCGGCCCGTGCAGCGCGCACCGCGCGCCCCCAGGAGGACGTGGGGGAACGCGGTGAGCTAGCCAGAGGGCTAGCATTGTTCGGCGGGGTGAAGCCGCCGGACTCGTCGTCGGAACCCCGCTGATGATGATGGCCGGTCGCCATGGAGCGCGCCGGTGCTGCCGGCGTACCACCTGAAAAGGAAACTCCCCCTACCTGGCGCGCCAGCTGTCGGAGGACGAAGACTCGACGGCGGAAAGTCGGGAGACCCCCCTTTTGAGGTTCGGCCAGGGGAGCTGTTTCTCAGGTGTACGAGGCGTTGGAGAAGACGAGAAACAATGGCACACAGAGGAGGCGAGAGGATTTATACAGGTTCGGGCCGCCGGAGCGTAATACCCTACGTCCTGTGTGTATGCTATGTGGGAGAACGTGTATGATTGTGTTACAAGGTGTACCCGGGGAGCTCGGAAGCGTAACCGGGAGACTTGGGGAAGAAGAACAGTAAAGGTTGTCTTGTTGTCTATTGCTCAAGCTTGTGCTGCCCGCGTTCGTCTACGGCATGGATCCTCCTTTATAGGCGAGGGGAGTCCACAGTGCCGGTACGCGGAAGGAGATATTTTCCGGTGAGGTCTCCTGTGCACCCCTCCGCCTGCGACGCCCATGCCGGAGTGGAGGAACGTCCGTCGCTCACCTCCCCGCCTGCCGTGCCACGCGGAGCTGGTATGCTGGCGGCGGTAGAGTCGTGGGATGTGATGGAGCGGGGAGACGTGATGGCGCACGCCTCCAAGTCAAGGCCTCTGACTCTTCTTGACTTCAGCGCACACTCTTCCCTCAGAAGTCAAAAGGTTTCTGACAGCTGTCGGGTGTCCACGGGGGGCCATTGGGAGACGCCCACACGTGGCAGAGTAGTTGGTCCAGAGTCTGCCGGGGACCGACATGTGGGCCCCGGGCAGGCAGTGAATAGTGCCGGAGGCAAGGCTCGGCCCGAGGCCAAAGAGGACCCGGGCCGGTGGAAGGGTGCCCCCGGGATCTGCCGTGGCCGAAGACCCACGCGGTCCCCAGGGCATGTGGGACCCCCTGTCCTACTTCGCGTTTTATTGGTGCAATAGAGTGAATAGTGAGGTAAGTAGAATATCCACACTCTTAATTACTATATATATATATTGCTTGCAATTAATTCTTGATTGCGTTTATTATACACATATTATGAGTGCGTGAAAATTATTGATTGCGTTTATTATTTCTTATGGACCGTAATTCATTAATTATACACCTAGAGCGTTATCGTTTGAAAAATAATGAGCTCACTTTTTTGTCCTATCTGTGCACTATAATATATAGTTGCAATGTGGTCAAATCTTAGATTATTATTAACAGGATACATGGTATTTATATATTGTAAATGTGTGAAAAATATTGATTGTGTTTATTATACACATGTTGTGAGTGTGCGAAAATTATTGATTGCGTTTATTATTTCTTATGCACCACAATTCATTATACACCTAGAGCGTTATTGTTTGAAAAATAATGAGCTCACTTTTTTGTTAGTTATGTATATATTGTGAATGTGTGAAAAATATTGATTGCATTTATTATACATATATTGTGATTGTATGAAAAATATGGACTGTGTTTATTAATTCTTATGGACCGCAATTCATTATACACCTAGAGCGTTATCGTATGAAAAATAATAAGCTCACTTTTTTGTCCTCTTTGTGCATTATAATATATAGTTGCAATGTGGTCAAATCTTAGATTATTTATTAACAGGATGCATGTATTTATATATATTATTTTTAAAATATACAGATGGATCGAGGTGGAAGTACAATTCAAAACGCTCTTCCCTAGAGTACATTAAAAGAGTAGCTACATTCTAAGCGAGTCCGAGGAATTTAGTGTACGAGTGAACAAGGATTTCATATTATGCCCGTGTGTTGATTGCAACAATGAGAGATACAAGACATCCATCAAGACTTGATGACATGTGGTTTCATGTAAGAATATACCTGTTGGAGCAAGTACGGTGAAACAAGGATGAATACTTGTTGGAGTAAGCACAACGGGTAATGATATGCTCAATAAGGATGGGCATGAGTTTGTTGATGGTGGTCCATCCCCATTAACCGAGGACTCCTCATTCAAGATGATCTATACCAGATGCTGCGTGACGGGGAGGGGGATGAGTGTAATGCCAACGATAAGGATAGAGAGAAAATTCAACCGCATGCGTAGGGACATCGAGACATCACTCTTCCCCAGCTCCAACAAGTTAAGTTGCATGCTGTCTTGTCACTTCTACAACTCAAGGCAAACAACGTTGGTCAGACAAGAGTTTCATAGAGCTACTATCTCTTCTACGGGAGATTCTTTCAAGAAGATCACGTATTGCCTGAGACATGTATCAGGCTAAGCAAGTTATCTGCCCACTAGGACTAGAAGTGCAGAAGATACACGCATGTATAAATGACTGCAATCCTTTATCGTAAATAATACGCAGATCTAGATGTTTGCCCAGTATGCAAGGCATCACGGTACAAACGCAGAGACGGTGACGGTCAAGAGGACAATAGGGAGAAGCGCAAAAAACGGATCCGGCAAAGGTGGTGTGGTACTTCCCGGTAACCCTTGGCTAAAATGTCTCTACGCAAATAAAAACATACGAAGATGATGTGATGGCATGCCGAGGAGCGTAAGAAGTATGGAATGCTTTGACATCCATCTGATGGGTCTAAAAGGAGGAATATCGATAGGAAGTACAAAGAGTTTTGCATCAGATATAAGAAATGTAAGGTTTGGGTTGAGCACAGATGGTATGAATCCATTCGGCGATATGAGCAGCTGTCAGAGCACTTCGTCTGTCGGAGGACGAGACTCGACGGCGGAAAGTCGGGAGACCCCCCTTTTGAGGTTCGGCCAGGGGAGCTGTTTCTCAGGTGTACGAGGCGTTGGAGAAGACGAGAAACAATGGCACACAGAGGAGGCGAGAGGATTTATACAGGTTCGGGCCGCCGAGCGTAATACCCTACGTCCTGTGTGTATGCTTATGTGGAGAACGTGTATGATTGTGTTACAAGGTGTACCCGGGAGCTCGGAAGCGTAACCGGGAGACTTGGGAGAAGAACAGTAAGGTTGTCTTGTTGTCTATTGCTCAAGCTTGTGCTGCCCGCGTTCGTCTACGGCATGGATCCTCCTTTATAGGCGAGGGGAGTCCACAGTGCCGGTACGCGGAAGGAGATATTTTCCGGTGAGGTCTCCTGTGCACCCTCCGCTGCGACGCCCATGCCGGAGTTGGAGGAACGTCCGTCGCTCACCTCCCCGCTGCCGTGCCCACGCCGGAGCTGGTATGCTGCGGGCGGTAGAGTCGTGGGGATGTGATGGAGCGGGGAGACGTGATGGCGCACGCCTCCAAGTCAAGGGCCTCTGACTCTTCTTGACTTCAGCGCACACTCTTCCCTCAGAAGTCAAAAGGTTTCTGACAGCTGTCGGGTGTCCACGGGGGGCCATTGGGAGACGCCCACACGTGGCAGAGTAGTTGGTCAGAGTCTGCCGGGGACCGACCATGTGGGCCCCGGGCAGGCAGTGAATAGTGCCCGGGAGGCAAGGCTCGGGCCCGAGGCCAAAGAGACCCGGGGCCGGTGGAAGGTGCCCCCCGGGGATCTGCCGTGGCCGAAGACCACGCGTCCCAGGGCATGTGGACCCCCTGTCCTACTTCGCGTTTTTATTGGGTGCAATAGAGTGAATAGTGAGGTAAGTAGAATATCCACACTCTTAATTACTATATATATATATTGCTTTGCAATTAATTCTTGATTGCGTTTATTATACACATATTATGAGTGCGTGAAAAATTGATTGCGTTTATTATTTCTTATGGACCGTAATTCATTAATTATACACCTAGAGCGTTATCGTTTGAAAAATATGAGCTCATTTTTTGTCCTATCTGGTGCACTATAATATATAGTTGCAATGTGGTCAAATCTTAGATTATTTATTAACAGGATACATGGTATTTTATATATTGTAAATGTGTGAAAAATATTGATTGTGTTATTATACACATGTTGTGAGTGTGCGAAAATTATTGATTGCGTTTATTATTTTTATGCACCACAATTCATTATACACCTAGAGCGTTATTGTTTGAAAAATAATGAGCTCACTTTTTTGTTAGTTATGTATATATTGTGAATGTGTGAAAAATATTGATTGCATTTATTATACATATATTGTGATTGTATGAAAATATGGACTGTGTTTATTAATTCTTATGGACCGCAATTCATTATACACCTAGAGCGTTATCGTATGAAAAATAATAAGCTCACTTTTTTGTCCTCTTTTGTGCATTATAATATATAGTTGCAATGTGGTCAAATCTTAGATTATTTATTAACAGGATGCATGTTTTATATAATTATTTTTAAAATATACAGATGGATCGACGGTGAAGTACAATTCAAAACGCTCTTCCCTAGAGTACATTAAAAGAGTACTACATTTCTAAGCGAGTCCGAGGAATTTAGTGTACGAGTGAACAAGGATTTCATATTATGCCGTGTGTTGATTGCAACAATGAGAGATACAAGACATCCATCAAGACTTGATGACATGTGGTTTCATGTAAGAATATACCTGTTGGAGCAAGTACGGTGAAAACAAGGATGAAATACTTGTTGGAGTAAGCACAACGGGTAATGATATGCTCAATAAGGATGGGCATGAGTTTGTTGATGGTGGTCCATCCCCATTAACCGAGGACCTCCTCATTCAAGATGATCTATACCAGATGCTGCGTGACGGGGAGGGGGATGAGTGTAATGCCAACGATAAGGATAGAGAGAAAAATTCAACCGCATGCGTAGGGACATCGAGACATCACTCTTCCCCAGCTCCAACAAGTTAAAGTTGCATGCTGTCTTGTCACTTCTACAACTCAAGGCAAACAACGGTTGGTCAGACAAGAGTTTCATAGAGCTACTATCTCTTCTACGGGAGATTCTTTCAGAAGATCACGTATTGCCTGAGACCATGTATCAGGCTAAGCAAGTTATCTGCCACTAGGACTAGAAGTGCAGAAGATACACGCATGTATAAATGACTGCAATCCTTTATCGTAAATAATACGCAGATCTAGATGTTTGCCCAGTATGCAAGGCATCACGGTACAAACGCAGAGACGGTGACGGTCAAGAGGACAATAGGGAGAAGCGCAAAAAACGGATCCGGCAAAGGTGGTGTGGTACTTCCCGGTAATCCCTTGGCTAAAATGTCTCTACGCAAATAAAAACCATACGAAGATGATGTGATGGCATGCCGAGGAGCGTAAGAAGTATGGAATGCTTTGACATCCATCTGATGGGTCCTAAAGGAGGAATATCGATAGGAAGTACAAAGAGTTTGCATCAGATATAAGAAATGTAAGGTTTGGGTTGAGCACAGATGGTATGAATCCATTCGGCGATATGAGCAGCTGTCAGAGCACTCGTCTGTCGGAGGACGAAGACTCGACGGCGGAAAGTCGGGAGACCCCCCTTTTGAGGTTCGGCCAGGGGAGCTGTTTCTCAGGTGTACGAGGCGTTGGAGAAGACGAGAAACAATGGCACACAGAGGAGGCGAGAGGATTTATACAGGTTCGGGCCGCCGGAGCGTAATACCCTACGTCCTGTGTGTATGCTATGTGGGAGAACGTGTATGATTGTGTTACAAGGTGTACCCGGGGAGCTCGGAAGCGTAACCGGGAGACTTGGGGAAGAAGAACAGTAAAGGTTGTCTTGTTGTCTATTGCTCAAGCTTGTGCTGCCCGCGTTCGTCTACGGCATGGATCCTCCTTTATAGGCGAGGGGAGTCCACAGTGCCGGTACGCGGAAGGAGATATTTTCCGGTGAGGTCTCCTGTGCACCCCTCCGCCTGCGACGCCCATGCGGAGTTGGAGGAACGTCCCGTCGCTCACCTCCCCGCCTGCCGTGCCCACGCGGAGCTGGTATGCTGCGGGCGGTAGAGTCGTGGGGATGTGATGGAGCGGGGAGACGTGATGGCGCACGCCTCCAAGTCAAGGGCCTCTGACTCTTCTTGACTTCAGCGCACACTCTTCCCTCAGAAGTCAAAAGGTTTCTGACAGCTGTCGGGTGTCCACGGGGGGCCATTGGGAGACGCCCACACGTGGCAGAGTAGTTGGTCCAGAGTCTGCCGGGGACCGACATGTGGGCCCCGGGCAGGCAGTGAATAGTGCCCGGAGGCAAGGCTCGGGCCCGAGGCCAAAGAGGACCCGGGGCCGGTGGAAGGGTGCCCCCGGGGATCTGCCGTGGCCGAAGACCCACGCGTCCCCAGGGCATGTGGGACCCCCTGTCCTACTTCGCGTTTTATTGGCGCAATAGAGTGAATAGTGAGGTAAGTAGAATTTCCACACTCTTAATTACTATATATATATATATATTGCTTGCAATTAATTCTTGATTGCATTTATTAGAGACATATTGTGAGTGTATGAATATTATATATTGTGTTTATTATTTCTTATGGATTGTAATTCATTAATTATACACCTAGGGTGTTATCGTTTGAAAAATTATGAGCTCACTTTTTGTCCTCTCTGTGCACTATAATATATAGTTGCAATGTGGTCAAATCTTAGATTATTTATTAACAGGATACATGGTATTTATATATTGTAAATGTGTGAAAAATATTGATTGTGTTTATTATACACATGTTGTGAGTGTGCGAAAATTATTGATTGCGTTTATTATTTCTTATGCACCACAATTCATTATACACCTAGAGCGTTATTGTTTGAAAAATAATGAGCTCACTTTTTTGTTAGTTATGTATATATTGTGAATGTGTGAAAAATATTGATTGCATTTATTATACATATATTGTGATTGTATGAAAAATATGGACTGTGTTTATTAATTCTTATGGACCGCAATTCATTATACACCTAGAGCGTTATCGTATGAAAAATAATAAGCTCACTTTTTTGTCCTCTTTGTGCATTATAATATATAGTTGCAATGTGGTCAAATCTTAGATTATTTATTAACAGGATGCATGTTATTTATATAATTATTTTTAAAATATACAGATGGATCGACGGTGGAAGTACAATTCAAAACGCTCTTCCCTAGAGTACATTAAAAGAGTAGCTACATTTCTAAGCGAGTCCGAGGAATTTAGTGTACGAGTGAACAAGGATTTCATATTATGCCCGTGTGTTGATTGCAACAATGAGAGATACAAGACATCCATCAAGACTTGATGACATGTGGTTTCATGTAAGAATATACCTGTTGGAGCAAGTACGGTGAAAACAAGGATGAAATACTTGTTGGAGTAAGCACAACGGGTAATGATATGCTCAATAAGGATGGGCATGAGTTTGTTGATGGTGGTCCATCCCCATTAACCGAGGACCTCCTCATTCAAGATGATCTATACCAGATGCTGCGTGACGGGGAGGGGGATGAGTGTAATGCCAACGATAAGGATAGAGAGAAAAATTCAACCGCATGCGTAGGGACATCGAGACATCACTCTTCCCCAGCTCCAACAAGTTAAAGTTGCATGCTGTCTTGTCACTTCTACAACTCAAGGCAAACAACGGTTGGTCAGACAAGAGTTTCATAGAGCTACTATCTCTTCTACGGGAGATTCTTTCAGAAGATCACGTATTGCCTGAGACCATGTATCAGGCTAAGCAAGTTATCTGCCCACTAGGACTAGAAGTGCAGAAGATACACGCATGTATAAATGACTGCAATCCTTTATCGTAAATAATACGCAGATCTAGATGTTTGCCCAGTATGCAAGGCATCACGGTACAAACGCAGAGACGGTGACGGTCAAGAGGACAATAGGGAGAAGCGCAAAAAACGGATCCCGGCAAAGGTGGTGTGGTACTTCCCGGTAATCCCTTGGCTAAAATGTCTCTACGCAAATAAAAACCATACGAAGATGATGTGATGGCATGCCGAGGAGCGTAAGAAGTATGGAATGCTTTGACATCCATCTGATGGGTCCTAAAGGAGGAATATCGATAGGAAGTACAAAGAGTTTGCATCAGATATAAGAAATGTAAGGTTTGGGTTGAGCACAGATGGTATGAATCCATTCAGCGATATGAGCAGCTGTCAGAGCACTTCGTCGTTAGAGAAATCATTGATCCGAAAAGCGTGCACCATTTGTCAAGAGACCATTGTACAAGTATTTAGAAAAAAGGTTCCCAAGACATGATTTGTCATGTCCTTCGACGACGACAAAGTAGCTCTCCGGTTGTAACTTAGAACTATTTTGCTTAACTTGTACTCAAACCAATGAGTTCTTATGTTAGATATTTGCACTATGACTGCATTTACTGTTTAATTAACGACTGTGTAATAATAAATAATTATTAAAACAAATTGAACGCTATTAACAATTGCTATTAATAATTAACGGTTGCTTTGATAAAAAAGATTTATAAATTAATTGTTTTTTTATTTTTTGAAATGTCATCAGTGCCGTTGAAGCGGTGAACCGGCACTGATGACAAGCCATCAGTGCCGGTGATAACTGTGCACCGGCACTGATGAGTCTCATCAGTACCGATTCGGGGTAACTCCAGGTACCGATGATTGTCATCAGTACCGGTGCATGCTACGAACCAGTACTGATGAGGCCTACTTAGAGGCCCTCGGACCGCTTCAGGGAGCCATCAATGCTGGGTGTGCAACTAGCACTAATGAGGATACCTCATCGGTGTCGGAATTGTTGTGCCGGTTAGGTACCCAGCACAGATGGGTTTTTTTAACCGGCACTGATGACCATTTCTGTAGTAGTGTGAACTGAACTTTCGTCCAGTCGATCTCCTCGAAAAATTCGAGGCAAGCGAATGCTCACTTTGGAGATGGTTTTGCTGCCCTTTAGTGGATATCTCTCGTTTCTTGTATGTCATATAAACAGTTATAGTTTTTAAAAAATAATAATTTATATTATGTATTAATCTATGTTTTTAAAATTTTTCATAATTATTTGGATAAAATATAAGAAACAAGATGACATTCCTTTAAAGCTTAGAGGACAAAATGATTTCCCCACTCACGTTGCTCAGAGTGGTCCAGTCACGTCGACCTATTTAACCATAAGGCCAGGTTTGGAGCATGTTTAATCTGCAATCACCCCATATATATGGAGAGTCAGCTATTTTTCTATGAAATTAAATATTTAACTATCGCCGTAATTAACATCTAATCTCGCTACTCCCCACGTCAAATACTCCTATATTTAACCTGAGGGGGTAATTAATTAATCTAAGCCCGTCTCTCTACCACCTGAGAATAATTACTGTTTGGCCGGGCAATCGCGTATTCTTCCTTCATCCTAAAATATAGCTATCTAATAGTGTTTTAGATTAAGAATTAGAATAAAAGTTGTAAAATACTCTTATTGATAGATACTGGGTGGTGAGAATTAAGAATACTATGGATAGGGTGCGGGTCTCGAGGTTTCGTGGGATGATTGGCCCACTAGGATAGCATGGAAAGTAATATGGTAATAGTTACATTTTATATGTCACTTATATGTCACAGGTGGTTATATTTGGAATAAAATTGAACCTAAAGGAAGCTATATTTTTGAGCGGATGGAGTAATGCATATATAAGAGCAAGGTCAATAGGATAGCCAATTACTAGCTGTAAAAATTGATACATTATTTACAACCAATCTAATAGCTCATCCATATAATAGTTAGCTATAAATACATGATACACTATGAATACTTGGCCCATTCCTCTCTCTTATATAGTTTATTGGAGTGCATGTTAAAACCTAGTACAATCTGTAAACGGTCATTTTTCTTCTCTCCCCCCTCTCCCCCATCTAAACACAAATTTGATGTCAATTCTTATAAATCGCTTACATCGCTTTATTACACTCGCTCTAATTCGCAGCAGTACCTGTATCCGTGCCACTTAATAAGCCTATACGCCTATATGCCACGCCTATGCCAGTTAAGATTCATCCTCTCGCTGTGTGTCGTCGTCTTCCCCGGCGCCGATGGTCGGCCCCCGGCGGAGCCCAGCCATAATTAAGCGACATATATACGTAATAGGAGTACTGCATGGTTTTTCTCGTATCTCGCATGCATGCAGTTGATCACATACTCAGATCACTAAGATATATCGATCAGGCTGGCCAGGCTATATTATGTCTCCGAATGAATGTGTTAGCTATAGTTAATTGCCTCTGCATGGTTAAATTAAAGTACTTAAGTGCATGCTGCATCTAGCTAGCTCAGCACATGAGTTAGGACCAGCCTGGTAGCTACTCGTAGTACACACAAGCGCGTGCATGGTACAGCAGTGTAAAAGCTCTGTGCGCATGCATGCATGGTGGCTAGCTAAGCTTCTGCTTCGGTGGCCAGCTTAATTAAGTGTGGGTCTCTAGCTCGATCACTACTTGATCTGTCGTCTCTTGATTAACTGAACCGCCGTGATCGTCGCTAGCTAGCTTGTTTTAACTGTGGACCAGCGCCTGATCAATTTGTGTCCACTGGCTAGCTGACAAGACGATGATCTTCACACGAGAAATCACTACTGCAGCACTATGTACTGCACTGCTTGTAGATTTTATAAATGTCTGACGTTTAGGATATGATTTTTATACTTTTAAAATCCCGACCACCGATTTTATATTTCAATAAATTTATAAAATCTAGTAAGTTTATAATTTTATGATAGTACTTTCGAAACAAATTTACGTATACCATTTCTTTTGCTTTTAACTAAGCATTTAAAAAATTATTGATAATTAAAATTTAAAAAATTTGATTAAATCTTGTTCTAAACATTAAATATTACTGAAGAGAGTATGTCTCACGATTGCTTTGGTAACTCTCAACTTCTGGACAACTACAAGATAGTGGTCAGATACATCCTATATCATTAGCAGAGACCACCATAAAAATTATATTCTATTCCCTTCGTTCTTAAAAACCAACTTGCACTAGATTTATTCTCAAAAATTGATTTTTTTTGACAGAGGAGTATATATTTTGTTTAAACTCTGCATAAATTTAGGGCATCTAATTAATTTAAGGGCATTTAGAGCAGATAATTAGATAACAAATGAATAGAAATCTCGTCTCTCTATCGTCGTGTGGATATACACAGCCCAGCAAACAACTAGATATATGGCCGAATAGTGTTGCTGGTACGTAAGACGTGGGCAAGTGTAATTGTCACTTGTCAGCCTCGGCCGTTGAACAATACTGTTGGGGCCAATTTGTGGTGGAGGCCCACGATAGAATAGGGCATGCATGCAGTTTCATGCATGTTCTATGGACATGCTGGTACAGTACTAGATGTTTTTTTGGGTACTTAAAAGCCAAGTTTACCTTAGATCCTTGTCCACCGACTTTAATTTTGTCTCATTAGCCCCATCTCTATCTGGTCCAAGATGTGCAAAACAACTATTACATCCGTCGTTTTAGATTGTAGGATGTTTTGATTTTTATTAAACTTTTTAAAGTTTGATTAGATCTATAAAAAAATCTAGCAATATCTAAACTACTAAATTAGCTCTATTAAATTCATCATTAAATATATTTTAATAATATATTTATTTTATGTTAAAAATATTGTTATATTTTTTATAAACTTGGTCAAACTTAAAAGATTTAGATAAAACGTCTTATAATTTATAATATAAAATAAAGTGAGTACCTCTAGTCTATTTGGCAATTTTGGAACAGGGATCGGAAGTTAATTAAATTAGACGAGGGAGTTAATGAAGGGACGGGTAATGAGTTTTATTTGTAATCCCAGACCCTTATTCTATAGTACAGTCAGAGATAAGAATTATGGAAAATTTTGGTGAGAATTAGATCTTAAATGATAATGAACGGCCTATAACTCGTTATAGTTAAAAAGGAAAATTCTTTCTCTACAACCCATCTAACAATCCAAGTAAAGGTGGGAGTCCCTCAAACTTCCTGTCTTAATCTATTGTAGAAGGTAAAATCTAATTGGTGTGTGCGCACCGATTAGTCTTATCGCGCGCTTAGTCTGCTAGTTATGTCCAAAAAGCAGTACTTCATGTGTATGTGCTAGTCTATTTTTTAATTTTTAATGACTTATATGTTTTAAACCATGTATTATTTTTAAAATCTATTTTTACCATTGTACTCCACTCAAAATATATGACAAAGCAAGTCCAATATTAAATATATTCAAATATTTAGAAGTAATTTACTTAAATAGTAGAAGTAACTAAGCTCTACAATATAAGTAACTCTTTATAGCATTAGAAGTAATTATATAGACGTTGTCGGAGGATGAAACCTCGACGGCGGGAAGTCCGGAGACCCCCCTTTGAGATTCGGCCAGGGGAGTAGTTCTCAGGTGAATGCGGTGTCCGGTGGAAGAAGGGTTGAATGATGGAGACATGGAAGCAACAGAGGAGTCCGGACCGTCCGAAGTTGGACCGGACCGTCCGGACCGAGGCAATACAGAAGGGTCCGGACCGTCCGATTCGTGGAGATCGCGTGGGAGAGACAATGAACAACGAACGGTCGGAAGAGGGGATCAACGCACAAGGGAGACAGGAGGATTTATACAGGTTCGGGCCGCCGGAGCGTAAAACCCTACTCCTGTGTGTATGCTATGTGGAGATGATGTGGTTTGCTGTGTACAAGATGAGCTCAGCACGTGGCCGGAGCCGGAGAAGAAGAACAGTGGTTAGAGAGTGAGCTCGGGGGTGCAGAGCGGAGAGTTAGAGGACGGGTCCGCTCCCTGTTCGGCCTTGGCTTGGTCCTCCTTTTATAGAGCAAGGGGATTGCACAGTGCCAAGATACATGCTGATAGAGAGAGAGAGCTACATGAGAGAGCAGGTATGGCCTGTCTTATCGCTGTCTTATCGCCGTCTTGACGAGCGCGTCCGCCTGCTGCCGCCTGCCGAACCCACGCCGGAGTTGGTATACGGCGGGCGGTGGAGTCGTGAAGACGCGACGGGATGTGACGGGGCACACTGCCGAAGTCAAGCATCTCTGACTGCTTGACTTCGGCGCACGCCCTTGCCACGAAGTCAAAAGGCCTCTGACAGCAGTCAGGTGTCCACGGGGGGTCGTCCTGAGGCACTTACGTGTGGCGGAGCGGACGACAGGGGCAACGTGCCCCGTCGCGTCATCACTAATACTGATATTTAGAGAGCTGGTCCATTGATCCTGCCGGAGACCGATATGTGGGCCCCGGGCAGGAAGTGGGACGATGGCGCCCGGAGGCGAGGTACGGGCCCGAGCCAACAATGCCTCGGAGCCGAATCCGTGGGGACGGCGCCCCGGGACGAGCCCGGGGCCAATAGGGTCAGCGCCCCGGGGACGTGCCCGGGGCCAGAGGCGAGGGCGCCCCGGGGTCGTGCCCGGGGACGCTTGGCGCGGCGCCCCGGGGACGTGCCCGGGGCCGATAGGCGTGGCGCCCCGGGAACGTGCCCGGGGCCGAAGGCGTGGCGCCCCGGGACCGAAGGCGAGATGGCCCCGGGGAACTGACTTGGCCGATGACCCACGCGTCCCCAGGGTATGTGGGACCCCCTATCCCATTTCACCGACAGTGGCCCCTGGTCCTGTTGCTCGGCCGGAACTGCTCCGGGCAGGAACGGGGCCACGTCTTTGAAGAAATGAGGGGACGCTGGGTCCGCCTGGTTCATCTTGAGCTGGTGGAGCTTGACGATAGGCGCGGCGCCCCGGGGACGTGTCCAGGGCCTTTAGGGTCAGCGCCCCGGGGACGTGCCCGGGGCCGGAGGCGAGGGCGCCCCGGGGTCGTGCCCGGGGCCGATAGGCGCGGTGCCCCGGGGACGTGCCCGGGGCCTTTAGGGTCAGCGCCCCGGGACCGAAGGCGAGATGGCCCCTCGGGGAACTGACTTGGCCGATGACCCACGCGTCCCCAGGGTATGTGGGACCCCCTATCCCATTACGCCGACAGATAGCGTAAGTCAGCCTTCTCTTCAAATTTTGCAATTACATTATCATACCCGACCTTGTTCAAATGAGTATTAGAACGATTCCCTGTGTTAACTTGTTCCAAGAACAACTCACAAACTATCCTAGTGTTCTCATCTGTCCATTCAGCATTATTTGCACCTTGGTTTTCCTCTACCAAAGTTGTTGCCATCTGTAGTACTTATAAAATGAAACACATGTAAAGACATCAAATGCACAACCATCGGTTTATTTGCACCAAATGCACAACAAATACATTTCACATTAATCACTGTGCCCCATGTGTGTGTATATATATATTGTCTAATTTCAGATCTAATTTATATAGACAGTAACAGTACTAATATCGAGTACAGTAGTAAAATATATATGTCTTCTCTGAACTGGTCTCCAACTAATATGAGTACTAAAAAATATATTATCTGCTTTGACATCCATCGAGTACAGTACTAAAATATATATCGAGCTGGTCTCCAACTAAAATATCGAGCACAATAAACCCTAGTACAATATCCATTCATATCCAACTAAAAAATATGAATGGAACTGGTACAGTATCCATGGATAAAATATAGTGAAGTGAGCTAGTCTTGGTCTCCAACTAATGGATATTGTATTAATGGATACAGTCAAGTGACAGTGTATCCAACTAAAAATATCGAGCACAATGTATAGTGTATCAAGCACAGTGTGCACAAGTACTCATCTAACGTGTAGAGTGCCAGAAGCACAACTAAAAAATATCGAGCACAGTAAACACAAGTACTCATCCAACATGTACAGTAAAGCACAACTTAAAAAATATCGAGCACAGTATGCACAAGTACTCACCCATTCCTCAAATGCTTGGCTGAGAGCTACTTGCGGCAGTGCTGGAGACCGACGGTGGCGGCAGCAGCGGATGACGTCGGCACGGCGCGGCCCCGAGGGCGTCGGTGCGGCGTGGGCGCGGCGGGGGTCCGAGGGCGTCGGCGCAACACGGCCCAGTCACACCCTGACTTTAGCCACACAAAATTATACCTGAGAAAAATACTCAAGAAAATAAATTTAAAAAGGCTAGAAGAATTAATTAAAGGTGTAAAATGCAAGATAATAAATTATCGTGGCCAAGAATATTTTTCTTGTATTCTTTGTGCCAAAATACATTAACTGGATTTTTAGTGGAATTTTCAGAACACAGGAACTATTTTTAATAAATCAAAAATGCTTATCAGAATTTAAATCGTCCTGGAAAATCTTTTTCCATTTTCCTTTCTCTTTTTCTTCTGTTGGGCCGGTGGCCCGCTCCTGTGCCAGCCTCCCTCCCCGCGCGCTCGCAGGCCGGTTCCCTTCCCCGGCCTCTTTCTCCCCGCGCTAGGCCGGCCCACCCCTCCCCCGCGCCCTCGCCCGTGCCCTCGCCCATGCCCGCGCCCCACCCTCGCTCGTGCCCGGCGCCGCGCGCCTCCCGCTGACAGGCCGGGCCGCCTGTCAGCATCATCTTCCTCCTCCGTCCGAATCGGCCGGAGGGGAAAATCCCCAGAGCCGTCCGATCCGGCGCCGCCTCCCACCTCCTCCCGCGCTCGTACTCGGTTCAAATGGACGCAGACCGAGTCCGCTCCACCTCCCCGAGTTCCCCGGCGTCCACGCCCCTCAGTCCCACGAATCGCGCGCACGATCTCCACGCCGCCACTCTCTCTCCCGTGCGCGATTGGAGCTATTCGGCCTCGATCTCTCCCGGCCGACTGCATAAAAAGCCCCTCTGCCCTCTCCTCCATTTTTTCCCCCAACACACCGAGTTTCCCCGTGCTCTAGAACCCCCTCACCACCGCGCACCCGAGCTCCCCCGTTTTTCGCTGACTCCGGCCATTGCTCGCCGCCGTTCCGGACGCCACTAGGCCATACCGCCACCGCCATCACCTCCGCCGTGCCACACCGCACCTCGGCCGCCACTCCGTGGAAGCCAAAGCCCGCCGGACCGCCCCGCCCACGGGCACGGTGAGTATCGGCCCTCCGTCTCCTCTTCGGCCGGTGATTCCCGCCGCGCCGCGTCTCCATTCTTCGCCCTAACTCCTCTTCCGTCCTCCTCATCCTCCAGGATGCCTCGGCAACCGCCTCTCGCCTGTTCCCTGAGCTTCGTCGCCGACGTTGTCCCGAAGCCGCCGCCGCTTTTTCGTCACCACCGTCGTCTTCGCGCCGTCGCGAGCCACCAGTGAGAACCCCCCCACCGTTTTCCCGTTCTATTCCGCCCCTCCGTGTGGTCGCCGCCGCGCCGGGTGGTCGCCGTCGGTGACCATCGGGTCGCATGCACGCCGCCGCCTCCCGCTCGGGACGGCCGGCTTTGGCCGCCGCTCCCCGGGGCCGTCCGATCTGCCGGGTGGCAGATTGGGGTCGCCCGCTCGCTCGCCCGCGTGGTTGCCCGCGGTGGCACCACATGGTGCGCCCGCTCTCGGCCGTGGTGGACTTGGTCCACCGTGTGCCCGCCTCTGTGTGCCGCTGGTCAGTGGGGCCCGCTGGTCGGCGCCGCCTCTCCCTCTGGTGACGTCATTAATTCGGTTTAATGCACAATAAATCGCCTGTTAATTATATTTACATTAAAAATAGCAGTAAAACTTCAATAAATCATAACTAATTCATACAAACTCCGATTAAGTCCATTCAAATTTCATTAAATCCAGGAAAATGCCAAATAAACTACATTATTTTAATATCTCATGTGGATGGTTATTACCTATGCAATGTTAGGACTTAGCCATAGTTTTGAAACCTGAACCCTTGTCACCTGGGTAATAATGTGATTAGATTACAGTTCTTAGGATGCTTAGCCATGCTTAGCAACCTAGCTCACATGAGAATTAAATATTATTTCTTTTATATGATTTGACTCCATGTCGCAAAACTAAAACTTTGGATAGGCTGATGTTAAATTATTAAAACTTGACCTAAATGGTGGGCCGTGGGTGTATGGTTTTGCTTGTCACACCCATGGCAATTAAGGACTAGTTCGCGGGAACCACTTGGGCAACTTCCCGTACTTTCCACAAGCCAGCGTGGGCAACGGCTGGGCTTGAAGCGTTTCTTCTCTCTCTCCTAGGCACCGAAGAAGAGGGTGAGCGGGATGGAGTTGGGTCAGCCCGGGGTAGGGTTGATCGGCTGCCGGATTCACCGTGGGGCAAGGGGGGTAGCCTGGCCAATATGGCGTGCCCTGTCGACAGGTGCAACCTCAGCGTGGTGTGGATGGTTAGGGAGGGGTTTCGTGAACGGTCCTGTCACAGCCTCTCATGGGACATCGTGGTGATGTACTAGCACACGGGAGCATGTGTGGGGCTGTGTTTTATGGGTACAGTTGTACACCTCTGATCAAAGTAAAACTATTCAAATAGCCGCGCCCGCGGTTATGGGCACATTGGCCAAGACTCACCGTGATTAGTCTCACCCTAGATAATTAATCCGATTTTATCAAACTGGTGTTATGGAAGGTGTTGAGTCCGGTCGACGTGGTTGAGTTGACCGGGGGTGACGCTAGTCGGTGGAGACTGGTGAGTGTGGTGTAACTCTCATCAGTGACGCCTGGTGGTCGTGGTGTAACTTCCATCAGCGCAGCCTGGTCAACGTGGTGTAGCGCTGATTGGGAAAAGCTGGTCAGCGTGGTGTAACGTTGTCCGGTGATGACTAGTTAACGTGGTATAGCGTTAATTAGTGGAGTCCGGGTAACGTGGTGTAACGGTACCCGGAGGTGTCTGGTGAACGTGGTGTAGCGTTCATCAGTGGAGACTGGTTGATGTGGTGTAGCGTCAATCGGTTAGGAATGGTTGGGCCTGGTTAACATGGTGTAACGTTAATCAGCGGAGAATTAATATGGTGAAATTAATCAACCTTTTGACTGTTTGCGAACTACTACTGTTTGCAACTGCTTTTATGCAAAACAAACCCTATCCCATCTTTGTACCCTGTGCATATGCATAATTTTGGGTGTGATTTGTTGAGTACTATGGGTGGTACTCAGCCTTGCTCCAATTTTCCCCCAATGTTGGAGAACGCGTCAGACGAAAATCATTCTGAGGAATAGGCTGGCTCCGCCGTCAAGTTGCTTGTGGGAATGGACACTGCTGATGGACCCGCTGTTTATAGACTATCTTTACCTTTTTCTGCTGTATTTTTGTAATAAAATTTTACTCTGTTTGTAAGACTCTCTGTATGGCAACTTGGATTTGTGTACCCTGGCTTTCCTGGACAGGGATTTATTACATATTAATGTTCAGAATTTTGGTGCGAATTTCTGGGCGTTACAGGCCCTAAGGGCGTCGACACGGCGGGGGCCCGACGGGCGCGGCGGACTAGAGACTGGCGGTGGCGGCGGCATTGGAGTCCGACGGCGCCGACGATTGGAGACCCGATGGCGGCGACGTCGTCTGGATCCCCAAGTCTAGGGCGAGGTGAATCTCCTCGACTCCTCGGTTGGATGGGGACGGGATGAAGGGGCATACCCAGTGGCAAGCGGGTAGTTTTTGCGAAATATTGTGGGGATTTTCAGATGTGGTTCGTTGGATTCCCACGAGAAGCCACAAAATGACCGATTCTCTAGTCGCACGTAAAAAACGAAATCACAACGGATCAATTCGGGTGGGGAGCGGAGGGATTTTTGCCTGTTTGGCTCAACTCCAGTAGATTCGACTGAGAATCGTCTTTGAGAATCCCTACCAAACGGGGCCTTAATAGCCAGCAAACTCCCATTCCCTCGTAACAACTTCCCAAAGTACCACGCTTCTTTTTCACCTGACAGTCGTAGACATTTGACACAATCGTCAATGCACATGTTCTATTATTACTTTTTAACTATATATTTATAAGAAATATTTAAAAATATAGCTATACAAAAGTATTTTTAACAATAAATCTATCAATGCTATTTATATATTATTTTTATATATTAATTATTTAAGTTACTGGGTTAAACTACACATATTTTACCGATGTTTTGTATTTGAGAACAGAAGAAGTATATATGTATGTATTTGCTTGCATCAAAGCAAATTAATTAATTAAGTCTTCAAAAGGGTTTAAAAAAGAAGAGGAGAAGAAGCAGTTAACAGACATATACAAGTGGTAGCCGAAACAATATGGTACCATGGCGAAGGATAGAAGCGACCCTAAATTTTGGTTTGGGCCATGCGTGTTTAGGGTCGCATGGCGCCATATTATTTCAGCTACCATGGTGTATATGTTTATTAATTGCTTCTTCTCCTCCTTGTTTTACCCTTTTGAAGACTTAATTCATTAATTTGCTTTGTTGCAAGCAAATACATACATATATACTTCTTCCGTTCTCAAATACATGCTATAAATAAAAAAAATATTATAATATTAAATAAATGAGAATATGTTTTTTATGAAATATGTTACACATCTTCTCTGTATAGACAATATTCACCTTAATTTGGTTTATATGTGGCTATTCATTTAGATTTGATTGTTTTTAATATTAGAAAATTTAAGAGGTAATTTATAAAATTTAGGGTTAGGTGAGTTGGTATATTTACCGTCATCGTCGCTGTCCTCTTTTTTCTCAGTGCATAGTTTTATTGCGCGGTTTTTAAAAGTACCATATCATTTAAGAATATTTGAGTTGATGGATGAAATTACTTCTTCTAATACAAAATTTTATTTCACGGTTTCATATGCTAGCATATTATTTAAATATTATATCTAAATGACCAATATGAGTTAATGAAATATATGGAGATAAAACATAAATCATCTCAATGGAAGTTTTACATGGTTTTCAACGTGTTGGAAACGGTGAGCACCAGTTTCATCCTGATGAAACTGATCCCATCTATCTTCTCTTTAATTCTTTGCCATGTCATTATATATACTGATATGTTACCCTATTTAATATATATGAACTCTCTATAAAATTTGTACTAGTACTGGCCTTAAAAGAGTACAGTTTTTCGATGCGTCGTCCTCCCATCTTCCTTCTGTGTTGGCGAGCTAGCATGCGCTGTTAATTGTGTCCTGTCTGTTTGTGTTTTTTTTCGGTGTCTGTTTGTGTTAATTCCTGTACATGTGCTATTCGTAAGGTTAGAGTACTCAGATGACAAAATAGACAACAGTATCATTAGTAATTAATGTATAAATAACGCACCTCTGTGATGGTTCTATCAATAGCGACGGATTCAGAAAATAATATCATGGTCACTGTTTCAAATATAGTGGTGTCAAAACATGTTTGTAAGAGCAATTCCTATTTCTAGGGTGTATTAGTAGTGGGATTAGCAAGAGGTACATGCTATTGTTAGAAATTGTTATCCATTCAACAATGCGGTATCACAGGATCAGTGACGATTTGTGCCTGTTGTAGTATTATCTTTGTCTCAAAATATACTAGATAAACACTTGTTTAGATGTAGATAAAAATAACTATATTTTGGGACAGAGGTAATAGCAGCTAGCTAGCTGTCCTACATATATTTCAAAGAAAAAACAAAACAAATCATGATTACAACTAGCAGTAGTAAAACTGATGAAGAGGCTCTCAGTTTCGAGCTTTTTTATAGACACTATCGATGGATATATCAACTAATAATTACTCCTTCCGTATTTAAATATAAGAATTATTGGAGTTGAGCACGGGTATTAAGAAAATAGGTGAAAATGATTAGGAGAATATTGTGATTGGTTAAGAAGAAAAAGTAGATAAAGAAATTAAATAAAGAATAGTTGTGATTGGTTAAGATGACGATATAGGTGGAGAAATAGTTTTATTTTAAAATAAAACTTAAATGATAGAAATAACTTTATTTTAGGACAAAGGCATAGTCGTAAATACAAGCATCGATACTAAACAACTAAGCTACACTCAACAGCATCTTGATCGAAATATATCTAGTGAGTTAATTCAATCACAAGGAACCGATATCTAGTGAGTTGATTCAATCACAAGGGACATAACGAGCTAAGCTCGCTCAACAACATCTTGAACGATCGATCACTCTTGAATGAGATCCGTCTCTCCTCGTCACACCCTCATCGAGCACTGTCAAATCATATGCCCGCGAGCAATTAAGACGGCATTATTGATTGCGTCAGGAATTAAACACCTAGGGCCCGGCCGTTTAATCTCTGAATCTGTATCCTTTAGACTATTCTCAGTGGGGATTTCATGAGAAGTTTTATGACAATAAATAACGTGTCACATCAGCAATTTTAGTGACATGGCAGGGTATTTATGATGAAAGAGATTAACAAAGTTTCATGGGGATGAAACTAGTCCAACCCATTTCCAAGATCTTGGAAACTATGTGAAACTCCCACTGAGGCAACTTTTGTTTCATCATCGTTGGGATGAAACTCAAGGAGTATTCTCAATGGATGTTTCATGAGAGTTTCATGCAGTAATTAGACGCTATAGGTATCTTTGGAAACGGTGAAATGAAACTCTCTATTGAGAGAGGTTGTTTCATTCATAGTTTCATCCTATATGGTAATATTGAAAATAGTGAAGTGAAACACACCATTGAGAATAGCCTTATACCGGCCAGCAATAATCTCATGGCTTTTAATTATTATGTGTGACATTATTCTCTCATTTTCTGGACGGGCCTGCCTGGTCGGTCCTTTCTGGCGAGCCTGCATTAGATATATCAGTCAGATCCATTGATCAATTTCACATGGTGATCCACGTACGATGACTGACATAATCCATCCGTCCAATAAAATAAGTATTTTTGGTTATTTAGCAGATATTAAGATTAATAGAAAAAACTTTAATATATCTCTTATTAAATATGGGATAAATAGAGTGTGAGGACTGTTAGAGGTAATATGGAAGAAAATTTGAATGGAAGATAATTAATAGGACAACTAGTAGTGTAAAAATATTTATATTTTTGGATAAAATTTAAATGCTTTAAATACTTATATATTGTTGGAAGGAGGAAGTATATAGAACTACATACATGTGTGGTGGTCAAATAATATAGGGTTTTTCGTCGTTTTCATAGCTTGATCTTGGCTTTTGAACGCTAAGATTAAAGAGGTAGAAGATCTTTACCCTTATATTATCTTATTAGGTTGGTCGTATGTATATCTTCTATTTTATCATGGTCTGAAATACTTTCTTCATCTAAGAATATAAGAATATGGAGTTTTTTTAGAGCTTAAGGTTAATATGAGTAATCATTGTAATTGTTTGAGATTAAAAAATTGATGTGGATGTCGTTATATTTATGTCGTAAGCATGGATTCTCCATGATCAAACAATGAATGCATCCAATGGCAGGAATATTCCCATCAGGAGATCGATCGATTGATCTATCAAATCAATCAAGCATGTAGGTGAGGTAGTGTGGTCGCATACATGCAAGCTAGCATTGCATATGCAAGCATTCAACGCTAGTGACTCCAGGTTTGCAGGATTAAGAACTTGCAGCAAGCCATCATCAGTGCAGCGGGGTGCCAGTGCCACACAGCTTAGTGTCAAGTGGCGTTAATTAATTACCAGCTGGGCTATGATTGATTGATCTGGGACTTTAATTTGTGCCTGCTTAGTTAGTTAATTACGCGTGCTCAGGTAATATTACAGGTAGGTAACGCATATAACGTTGGTAGTCCGGCCATATCATATACTCCATCCGTTCAAAAAAACCTAACACTCATATCCCAAGACAAAATTAGTGATAAAAAAGACTATAATATCTTGTGAATGTAATATTAATGGGTGGCTAGGTAATTGATATTGAAAGGATAAAATTCTTGATTTGTAGATCAAGGTAGGTGAAAAGGTAGGAATTGGTTTATTTTGAGACAAAGTTTAAACTCTAGAAGTTAATTTATTTTGGGACAAAGGGAGTACTAAAAATATAAGGCATACTTGTTTTCCACAAAGTCAATATTTGAATTTTTATTAATAACTAAACTAAAAATATATGCATTTAATATCATGCATGTAGTATCATTAGGTTCGTATTTGATAATATTTACATATGATGTTATTTTTTTGTTGTTGATGATATATTATAAAAAATAATAACAAAAGTATCATGTTGGAAGACCATGTAGAAATCTAATAGGTCTTGTATTTTTAAACAGAGAGAGTAAATGCTTGGGGATGGGCGGGAAGCTCTCGTTGGTGACCGGCCTGCATCAACAATGTACACGTGCCGTGGGATATGCAGTGGTGGGTGTGTTATACAAGTTAGACGATATAACGGAACAACGACTAACCTCCCCGATCTTATCAGCCATTAATCAACCATAGACATCCCAGATGATGACACAGAAACACATGATATATTTTTTTAATACACAAGAGAACTGCGTACCATTTCATTAAGAAGAAGACAAAGCGAGGAACTGGAAGGGGGCAAAGCCCACCCTCGCCAAGACCCTGCAGGCACACGATATTTGTTAACGAGGTTCAACCAAAGCCTAATCCCCGGGGCTCTGATTATGGGGCACTCCTCCCCAATCAACATATCACACCTAGTCGCTACGAGTCCATGGTCTCTCGCTATCCTCTTCCTGCTCGTCGACGCTATATTATTGTCACCACGGTTACATTGTGGCGTTCCCCTCTCTATTTAAAGGTTATCGGGTTATAAGAGTCTGACTCGAACTCCACCCCCTACCACCTAATCTAACTCCAAATCCAACTATAACATAGTAGGACTAGTATATTCGACACCTATTCAAACAAACTCCACCTTGACGAATATACGCCATCTAGAAGCAATAGAATCACTATGTCGATTCACCGGTCCTCCTGACTTATGTGTATAGCGCATACTCTATAAGGCATTGTCCATGCCTATACACGCTCCGCAGTCACATCCCTCGTGTTCATTGTCCACGACCACGTCATCCTCGGCTCTGCACGTCTGCCGCGATGTGCCACCCTCACCAGCTTCGCCCTGCTGCCGCTAGCCTCCATGCCGCTGCGGATCCATGATCGCCGCGCGTGTCGGGCGCACTGTTCGTAGCGCTACCCCCTCCAATCTCTCTAGTCACCATTGGTCATGCCTAACCCTGTCTTCCGATCACGTTCCACCATCATCGGTATGATCGCGAGATGAGGTTGTCACCTCCGCAACATCCTCGTTGTCGCCATCGATCTCATCGCCACGGCTGACGATCTCTGTTGATGCACGACCACCACCTCGTGTTTCCTCTTTCACATTTCAACTTGATCCAATGCTGAAACCATCGGCTGTGAATACCACTTGTTATAAAAGTTAGCCGATATAGCGGAACGACGACTAACCTCCTTGATCTTATTAGCCATTGATCAATCATAGGCATGCCAGATGATGAGACAGGAATACACGATATTTGTTAACGAGGTTCAGTCGAAGCCTAATCCCGGAGCTCTGATTATGGGCGCTCCTTTCCAATCAACATAGCACACCTAGTTGCTACAAGTCCATGGCGTCGCCACCATCCTCTCCCTGCGCGCTTGTGCTACATTGTTATCACCATGGTTATATTGTGGCACCCCTTTCTCTATTTAAAGGTTGTCGGGTTACAGAGTCTGACTCTAACTCCATCCCCTATCACCTAATCTAACTCCAAGTCCAACTATAATCTAATAGGACTATAGTATATTTGACATCTATCCTAACAGAGCACGCAGCTCCAGGCCTCCGATGATGGCAGCGGATCGATGCAGTAGTGCGAATGTGCGATGGAAGGGTAGATCAGTAGATGGCTTAATTTAAGGCTACATTCGGATGCTCAGAGTGGCAGGTTAAATTCAGAACGAAAATAACCTAAATATAGAGGTCCTTTAAGATGCCCAATCTTACTTCTAGGGAGGTAAGAGCTTTGAGAATAGCGATGTTGGAATTTAGGGGTTTCTTTTTTGCAATTAGCACCGTGAGATGCATGCATGCATACAATTTGTTATTTCCAATTTTATATATGATCCAAAATTAAAAATGATTCAAATATCTTGATATATATGTCGACGGATTGGTACCCGGCTGCAGTATATGTGTATATACGGTGTATTTTAGAACGTAGGGTAATGCTGATATGAAGTTGCAAACGAAGATGCAAAGAGACAGGGATTTTTATACAGGTTCAAATCCCTTAGAGGTAATAGCCCTACTCCTGTTTAGTCGGGAGGCGGGTGCTTTCCACTATATCAATTTCATGAGTATAAAGCATAGGGAAGAAAAGCTGATCTAGTCTGCCAGTATATCGGCGTAGAGCTTGGGTATGGTGACTAGGAAGGCATATTAGAAATATGAATCAAAATAGTCCTGGTAGAGTCCGAATAGGACTCCGTGTTTCTTTCCGTATCGGTGACTTCTTTGTTATCTGCTCTGGATTCTATCCATATGTATGTGGTTTGTTTCCATATAAAAATTGATATATTATACTCCGTCGAGATATGTTCATGTCTATGGGACATCCCATATTTAATACACTGACAATATAATTGCAAAGTTTTATTGTAGTATTATAAAAAGACCTATGAGCGATGTTGATGTTTTGCCATCAAATTTGGAATTTTATTTGCAGGATTTAAATTTGAAATTTAAATAGGATTAGAATAAAACAGTTGATAAAATTTTTACATAAATATACACTTTGTATGGCATAATTTGAATTCATAAAATTATAAAACATAGTTTTATTAATTACTTAGCTTATCAACAAAGAGGCTTTTAATGACTCATGCAAAAATATTATCTACTTCCTTTCAATAGGGTAAGAGAAATATTAGGCATTGGAATGGATGGTTCAAAACAAAGATGGTGTATTGCAAAAAAAATCCATGAATATACCAAGATATTTCTTAGATTTTAGACATGTAAAATTTATAAATTTTTAGTCACCTAAAATTGCAGCTTGCTAAACCTAAAATTGCTATATGGGAGTGTCATGTGTCACGACCGGGAAAAACACAATTTTCCCCAATCGCTAGTGTATTAATTCTCGTCCCAGGAAAAGCCGGGGTACACTAAAACAACATTGATACAGAAGTCACCACTTTACTATAATGATAATATTTACATTATTACAAAGGCGCATAGGGCCTGATAACAAAAGAAAAATGAACAACAGCAGAAAAGCGGGTCTACGGCTCCATCTTTACATGAGCTCAACTGGGGTATAAGCCAAAACTCCACCAAAAACTTCATCTACAAAGCTAAGCTCAGTGAATGGGGAAAGATTAAGCAAGAATGAGTACAACCACAATACTCAGCAAGCCACGCCAGAGATATGCAGATTTAATACAAAAGGGGTAGAAGGAATTGTTTAATAGAGTTAATTTTGCACCAAACAAGCCTTTTAAATCATTTTAGCATCCCAAGGCATTTTTGAAACACGATTTTAAGTCCATCTCCAAATTATTATCAAGGCCGCACGCCCATGCGAACCTGCCTTAACCAAGCCAACCAAACCCAAACCGGCCAACCATCAAGTTTTAATCCATTAATTCCTGGTTCCATTTTAATAGAGAAAACATCTAACTTGGGTACATTGCTAGGTTTGCCCATAACCGAGGGCACGGCTATTCGAATAGATTATACTCTGGCTAGAGGTGTACATATTTACCCACAAGACACAACTTCCTCACGTGTTCCCACGTGCCCCATACCACCACGATATTTAGAATGAAAGTCGTGACATAACCCTTCACTCAGCTCAACTCTAGACAAAAGAACCGACACCGACTTCCGTCTATGGCCAGAACCCTGGGACAGGTAAACATGGTTCATGCCCCCAGCATCTCGGTCTTGGATCCCGGTGACCTTCATTTGCTAGAGACTTCAGTCAACAACTAGACTTCATCCGCCTCTATTCATGTTCCTTTGTCTAAGGCTAATCTAAGCTACGGGTTAAGTCTTACCAATTAGACATGTGTTAGTACAGTTATTCTTTGCAACAGATGCCCGAAGAACGGTCCTTTTGACAGCCGAGATACGACTAACAGAACCATCCATGCACGTCAAGCCTAGTGGAAAACAGAGTTTTTAAGAATTTTGAATAGAGAAGATTCATGTTCAGGCAAACCAGCCATTTCCTAAAGTTATTCTTAGAGATATTGTTATTTCCAAAGTCTAGATCATTACAAAACAACTAAGTTGTTTCTAATTAAGTATAGCTAAGCATAAACCTAAAATAGCTAGTAAGCATCATATATAGAACACAATACTAGCTGGTTTTGGTTATGTAGGGTTAACAAAGAATATTATACCAATAATAAGGCTGTAACAAGGAATATAAGTACGGCTAAATAAAACAATTATAAACGAGATAATTTAAATAAAGCGGATTGCAATAATTTAAAAATCAAAATAATTTTGAAAAATATGGGATTCAATATGCTCAAGGAGAGCGTGACTTTCCTTGCTTGGACGTCTTGATCTGCACTTCTGGATCCTCCAATACGACAGATCTACACGAGACACTAAAACGTGGCTAAAACACTGTTTAAAAAGCAGAAATAGTAAATGAAAAGCTCATATTTGGATTCTTTATGATTTAACAAAAATTTAGAGACTTGAACGGGTCAATTTGGAGTTCGTATGACCGAGTTATAGACATCCGAAGTTTAAATACAATTTAAATAGAAATTTACGATTTTGTGGAATTATTTTTCCATTGAAAAAGCCTTTATGACGTCACAGAGAGAGGTGGTGTGGCCGAGCCACTGACGGCTGGGACCCACAGCTAAGCCCCTCGGATCACCATGGACCAGGAGCACCGAGGCGGCTCACGGGTTAAAGAAATGGGCCCCACATGTCGGTGAAGGGGAGGCACAGAAAGCGGGCCCCACAGGGGTGCCACGCCAGCGCACACGGGGGCGGCGACGGCGCTGCCACGCGGGAAGGGATGCCGACGTGGCGGCCACGCAGGCGCCACGTCGGCACGGCTGGTGACCGTCGCCGGCGGCACCGGACCACGCGGTCGCCGGCGCGCGGCGGAGCGGCGTACTCCGGCGAGGGCCCGGGAGGGGAGAGCGGGGCCGTTTAGCTCACCAGAGAGGCCGCAGCGGCGAGCAGGCGTCGGAGGCAGCCGGCGGTGAGCTAGAGGCGGCGGAAGTCCTCGGGTCGTCGGCGGCGAGGGTGCTCCGGGGGGCTCGGCGCCGAAGTGGCCGAGGTAGGGCTCGGCGCTGCGGGGCTGGAGGAGGTTTCGGCGAGGCCCGGCAACACTTGGTTCGACGGCGAGGGGCGGCCGGAGTAGCTCGGCAAGGAGGAGAGAGAGAGGATGATCACGGGGAGGCGACAGGAGAGCTCGGGCTTCATGCGTCGGCAAAAGGGATTGAGAGGAGGGGAGAACCGCACGTTCTATAGCCGGAGATGGTGAGGAAACGACCGAGGAGTTCTTGGCTTGGCCGGCCATCAATGGCGCCGGTGTCCAGTGCGAATTAGTGTGAAATTGAAGGGGAAATATTAGGGGAGATGGAGAAGATTGAATGGGGAGTATTTCCCCCCAATTAGTTCGGGATTAACTCAAGCAGGAAAGGCGGATCGAGGGCGGCGGCGCTAGGGATTTTGGGAGGAGAGATGGGGGATGGCCGGAGGTTGAAGATGACATCCAGCTCGTCAGCGGCAGCAGCGGCCAGCGGCTCGGGCTGGGCGGCTGGCTGGACAAGGCCTGGGGCAGGGCGGGCGAGGCCGCGCGGGGAGAAGCGAAGCAGGCCGGCGCACGGAGGAGGCCCAGGCGCGGAGGGAGGTGGCAGCCTGGCGAGCGCGGGAGGTGGGCCGAGCGGCGTGAGGTGGAGCGGGCAGGCCAACGTGGGCGGCAGGAGGCCCAGAAGATAGGAAATAAGCCCAAGGGAGAAAAGGAAAGGAAAGAGGGGAGAGAAAGGAGGAAGGAAGACTTGGGCCGTAAGAGAAGAAAGGTAGATTGGGCCGACTTTTGGCCCGAAGAGAGAAGGTATTTATTTTAGTTTTTCTTTTTAATAAACTCTGTTAATGGTTATTGTTGCTTAATAATTAGTATTTTTGCTATGAAAATTCTAGTAAAAATTGGAAATATATTTTAGGGCATGAAGCATTTGGTTTATTAAAGATAAAATTATCATAACAAATACTCCTCAAGGCTTGTTTGGTTTATTGTCATTCCTACACTTGTCAATTCTTTTTGGCAATAGTAAGACTAGTCATTGCCAATTTGTTTTGGTAAAAATTAGCTACACCTTTGTTTGGTTTGCTACCAAAGCTACATTTTGGCATTCAGCTAAACCAAATAATTTGGTAATGCAATTTTTTTACTACAAATCCAACAAATGGCAAATATTTCAGCATTATCATTTTTTTTATTTTGTTAAATTTGGGTACAAACCAAATAGACCCTCAAATCCGCCACAAATTGCAGCACTTGAACAAAGAAAGCCATGGGCCATGGTATGTACAGGCAGGATATTCTTTTATAAAATAATATATTTATTCCGGTTTCTGCATAAAGCATGCACTCAACCATTCGTTATTACAAAGTAGAAGCTCTAGTTTAAAATAAACAATGCTAACAAAATATCACTTGTTCACAAAATTCAAGTTTAAATAAAAACACATAAGCACAAAGCCTATTAGTAGACATCCACTCATGCTTGGTAAAAATTTCTATCACCTTAGGACGCGTTTGGTAGGGATTCTCGAGAGTGATTCTCAATCGGATCAATTGGAGCTGAGCCAAACGGGCAAAAAATCCCTCCGATTCTCAGCCGAATCGATTCGTTGTGATTCTCAATTTTACATGCGAATGGAGAATCAGACAAAAGGCGGCTTCTCGTGAAAATCCAGTGAACCAAAATTGAAAATCCCCATAAGATCAATATCTGATTTAGAAAGAATCAGAATCGCAAAATTAGAATAATAGAATCTAGAGCTCTACCAAACAAACCCTTAGTCTCCATAATACAATAACCCACTTCATCAACTTTCTTTGGTAACTCCTTTTGTAGCAAGACCCAGAAGTGTGTCTAATGTGTCCCCTTGGAGATCAGCTGCATATATGGCCTCATATGTTCCTTGTCAAAACCAATGGTATTCCTTGATAACCATAACGCCCAAAACATAGCACTTGTCCAACTAAAATTTGAGGTTTTATTTTTAAGTCAACCATGCTAAGCCATGCTCCAAGCATGTGAGCAATGTTCCTCAGTGACTTTAGACCAAAAGAAATTTATATATAGATATCCAAATAAACTTAACAAAATGGTAATAGAAAAATAAATGTTAGATTATTGTTTCATTGTTGTAGAAAATAGTGCATGTTGTTATTAGCAAAATGGGCAAGATATGCACGCAAAAAAAAAAAATTGTAAGTGACTGCTGTTCGATAACCTGAGAAATTTCAGAACCTTGTTTCGGAAGAAGTAAAATATACCAACTCAAAAATTCGACCAAATAGATTGCAAAAGTGTACTCCCAGCTGAGAGACGCTCGATAGAAATGTGTCACATAGCTGTAGTGGCCAAGTTGTACTGTTGGTTTATTTGGACTTTCTCGTTCCATGCGATTGATACGCTTTTGACCCGCTATGTTGATCGTGTTTGGAAAACTATGTTGGTTTATTGCTTCTTGCTCAGGCTTTAGCATTGGATAAGCCTGTTTTGGTTGTTAATGGTTCTTCTTTGGTGCATCATATCATGCTAACATAACATGTCACATTGGTGTATAATTGGATTGTGCATTTGTATTGCGCATTCATATTAAGTCTGTAATTTTAGACTTGGATTACCTTGTGCGATACGTGCTAACTTTTAGATCATTGTTATTCCTTAATTTTCTTATCACTAACCATCGTTGATATCCTTGATCCATAGGATGTCTCGCCGTCACACTCGCTCCCATGATCGGGATAGTCCGGAGGGTTCTCGTCGCAACCAAGAGGGGTCACCACCTCCTCCTCCTACCATGCCTGAAGTTCTCATGGCCGTGGAACGCAACTGTGAGGCTCAGAATGCTGTCCTTCAGCAAATCGCAGCAAGCGCAGCCGCTACGGCCGCCCACATTGCCCAAGGTGCGGGCGGTGGTGCACACCAAGTCGCCGGGGGACTCGCTGAATTTCAGCGTACTCAACCTCCGGTGTTCACTCACTCCGATGATCCACTTGATGCTGATGATTGGCTTCGCACCATCGAGCGGAAGCTCACTCTCATTCGCTGCCTCGATGCCGAGAAGACCAACCTGGCAGCCGAGCAACTCCATGGCGCAGCCGGTGATTGGTGGGAGAACTTTCTCGCCATGCAACCCGCCGGCCGTGTCGTCACTTGGGCTCAATTTCGTGATGCTTTTCGTGCTGCCCATGTACCAAAGGGTA
Source organism: Oryza meyeriana var. granulata (assembly GCA_003991445.1). Lineage (NCBI taxonomy): Eukaryota > Viridiplantae > Streptophyta > Magnoliopsida > Poales > Poaceae > Oryza > Oryza meyeriana. Next base: position 121,101 of record RYFJ01000185.1, on the reverse strand, counting down.
TTATGGACCTCAAACAACGTGAGTTCCTATCTCTCACTCAAGGCAACAAGTCCGTCATGGAGTATCTGCGCGAGTTCAACCACTTAGCTCGCTATGCTCCGGACGATGTCAACACCGACACCCGCAAGCAAAATCGGTTTATCAACGGGCTGTCGGCGGAGATGCAACTCGAGCTCGCTGCACACTCTTTTCTAGACTTCCAGGACCTCGTCAATAGGTCCGTGGTTGTGGAAAGCAAGATGAAGAACCTCGAGGCGAGCGCAAGCGCAAGAGGGCTGCGCAGATTTCAGCCGCGGGTGGTTCACAAAAACCCCGTGGTTGGCAGCCGCACCCTCCGCGTTATCAAGCTCCACCACCTCCTCGTCCACAAGGATTCGTGCACGCCCTCCTCAGCAGGGTGTCATGCCTCTCCGTGGGCGGAAATCAGCAAGCTATTCCGCGCCGTTCGCTCCAACAACTGCTTCAATTGCGGGCAAGCGGGCCACTACATCAACCAATGCCCATACCCTCGTCGTGCACCACCTCAGGGACCAAGACCAGCAGCACCGCGTCCTAATCCACCTCCCAGATCAGCACCTCAGGGTCAGCAGAATCAGAGAAGGGGCCGTGTGAATCATGTTACAATCGAGGAAGCAGAACAAGCACCAGATGTTCTTGTCGGTACGCTACTTGTTCATTCACACCCAGCTAGCGTATTATTTGATTCAGGAGCTACACACTCGTTCGTCACCAAAAGTTTTGCATCGATCATAGCTTCCCATTAGTAGATTGCACCCACCTCTAATTGTTACATCACCTGGTTCAGAGATGAGAGCTGAATTCATTAGTCGGGGCACAAAGATAAATGTACAAGGGGTAGAGTTCACTGCTGATCTTATCATACTCCACAAAGGGTTTAGATGTCATTCTAGGTATGGATTGGCTGCACAAAAATCATGGGTCATCGATTGTGGCCGTCGTCTCATTGCCCTCAAAAACAATATCGGTGAATCGATTTTTCTTGCTCTTGATGATCATTCCCCACAACTCCATGCTCTTTCGGGTGCTAAAACCATTGACATAGCTGCTGTACCAGTGGTGTGTGAGTACCCCGATGTCTTTCCCGAGGAACTACCGGGAATGCCGCCGGATCGGGAAGTTGAGTTTGTTATAGACTTGCTGCCCGGAACGGCTCCCATCTCAAAAAGACCATACCGTATGCCTCCAAATGAGTTAGAAGAATTGAAAAGCAACTCACGGAGCCTGCAAGCAAAAGGTTTCATTAGGCCGAGCTCCTCACCTTGGGATGTCCAGCTCTCTTTGTAAAGAAGAAAGACCTTAGCTTGCGGATGTGTGTTGATTATCGTCCGTTGAATGAAGTCACTGTCAAGAACAAGTACCCATTGCCCCGAATTGATGATCTCTTTGACCAACTCACCGGCGCTCATGTGTTCTCCAAAATTGATTTAAGGTTGGGTTACCATCAAATAAAAATCAGATCGGAGGACATCCCAAAAACAGCCTTCTCTACCCGTTATGGTCTATATGAGTACACCGTCATGTCCTTTGGTTTGACCAATGCACCGGCATACTTCATGAGCTTGATGAATTCAGTTTTTATGGAGTATCTTGATCAGTTTGTGGTCATTTTTATTGATGACATCCTCATCTACTCCAAATCTGAAGAAGAACATGAGAAGCACCTCCGTCTTGTGTTGGAACAATTACGCGAACACCGTTTGTATGCCAAGTTTAGCAAATGTGAGTTTTGGTTAAAAGAAGTTGGATTTCTTGGCCATGTATTATCTGAAGGTGGAGTTGCTGTAGATCCAAGTAATGTTCAAAAGGTGTTAAATTGGGACAACCCAAAAATCCATCCGACATCCGGAGTTTTCTTGGTCTAGCCGGCTACTACCGTCGGTTTATCGAGAATTTCTCCAAAAATTGCTAAGCCTTTGACCCAGCTATTGAAGAAGAATGAGAAGTATGTGTGGTCAGCTGAGTGTGAAGCAAGTTTCCAAACTTTGAAAGAAAAGTTAACCACCACTCCCGTTCTTGTTCTACCCGATATCCACAAAAGCTTCGATATCTATTGTGATGCCTCTCGTCAAGGACTCGGTTGTGTTCTTATGCAAGAAGGCCGAGTTGTGGCGTATGCATCTCGTCAATTGAGACCTCATGAAGTGAACTATCCAACCCATGACCTTGAATTAGCCGCTGTTGTTCATGCACTAAAAATATGGCGGCACTATCTTATCGGTAACCGTTGCGAAATCTACACCGACCACAAAAGTTTGAAATATATCTTCTCCCAATCAGATCTGAACCTAAGGCAAAGAAGGTGGTTAGAACTCATAAAGGATTATGACATGGGTCTACATTATCACCCGGGGAAGGCCAATGTTGTTGCCGATGCGTTGAGCCGAAAACCGCAATGCAATTGCTTGTCGGTAAAACCCCGATCGGAGACCTTATGTTCGAAAATTCATAAACTTGGTTTAGAAATGGTACCACATGGTTCCCTTGCTGCCCTAGAAGTGAAACCTACTCTCTATGACCAGATCAAAGAGGCCCAAAAGGATGACAAAGGTATGGCTCGAATCCGAGCTAAAATGGCCGAAGGCAAGGCTCAATGTTTTACCCAAGATTCGGATGGTGTTTTATGGTTCGGGAAGCGCTTGGTTGTGCCTAACCATCTCAAACTGAAACAAATAATCCTTAGTGAAGCCCACAACTCTCCATTCTCAATCCATCCGGGTAGTACCAAGATGTACCAAGACCTAAAGCAAAAATTTTGGTGGACCCGTATGAAGCGGGAGGTTGCACGGTATGTTGCCGAGTGCGACACTTGCCGAAGGGTGAAAGCCGAACATCTAAGACCAGCGGGCACTCTCCAACCACTCCCTATTCCCATATGGAAGTGGGAAGAAATTGGAATGGATTTTATCACCGGTCTACCCACCTCCCAGAAAGGCAACGACTGCATTTGGGTAATTGTCGATTCGACTCACAAATCGGCTCATTTTCTACCCGTTCATTTCACGTCAAAAGTTAGTCATTTGGCGAGTTGTATCTCGCTCGCATTGTATGCCTTCAATGGAGCGCCAACAAAAATTATATCGGACCGTGGACCACAATTCACCTCTCATTTTTGGAAGTGTCTACACAAGGCTATGGGAACCAAACTCTCTTTTAGCACCGCGTATCACCCACAAACTGGAGGCAAACCGAAAGGGTAAATCAAATCTTGGAGGATATGTTAAGAGCTTGTGTCCTGATTATGGACCCAAAGTGGGAAAAATGTTCCCGTACGCCGAATTCTCCTACAACATAGCTATCAAGCTAGCCTTCAAATGTCTCCTTTTGAAGCCTTGTATGGAAGAAGATGTAGGACACCTCTCAACTGGTCCGAGTCCGGAGAGAGACCGTTCTTTGGTCCGGACTTGGTCAAGGAAGCCGAAGAGCAAGTGCGATTAATTTCGGGAGCGTTTGCAAACCGCTCAATCTAGGCAAAAGAGCTATGCCGACGTCGTCGACATGAGCTTGCCTTCAATGTTGGTGACCATGTGTCTCAAAGTCACTCCATTCAAGTCCACACACGGTTTTGGAGTGAAAGGAAAATTGGCACCTCGCTATATCGGTCCATTTCGCATTCTTGCTAAGGGGGGGCTGTTGCTTACAAGCTGGACCTTCCACCATCACTCTCAGCTTTTCACAATGTTTTCCATGTTCACAACTGAAGCAATGCCTCCGGGTTCAACCGATGAAACAAAGGTTGAAAATCTTGACCTACAACCGATCTTTCTTATAGCGAGTATCCATTCGCATCCTCGGACCAAATGGAGCGTGTCACTCGCAATCGCTCAATTCCATTCCTCAAAGTTCAGTGGAGTAACCACACCGAGGATGAAGCCACTTGGGAACGTGAGGATCATCTCCGAAATAACTATCCTTCCTTCTTCACCGACGCGTCGCAATCTCGAGGACGAGATTGTTTTTAAGGGGGGGAGACCTGTAACAGCCCTAGGCTCATAACCAGGTATTTAGAAGTGCATTTGTTGTCCTTTAGATTTCATATTTACTATATTGCAATTTGATCATATGCGATAACAAAATTAACTCTAATCGGCAAAAATTGGAACCACTTCTATTTGGCAATTGCTTGAACAGAAGTATACATGTTTAATGTTTTATTAAAATATTAGTTTATTTGTCATCACTAAATATAAATTTTGTGGAATTTTTACTCTCTGTTTTGGCCTCCTAAAAATTAAAACCAACTTTCAGTCTAACAAATTTCATCTTTTCACCAGATTTAAAATACTTGGAATTTATGTGTGAAACCTTGAAAAAGTGGAAACCTATAAACAACACCTATCACCACACCAAATTCCTGAATTGTTGAACAAGTGTTGCCTAGTCAAATTGAATTTACCAAGAGAGGGAGAGAAAAATAAATCCTGGATTGCAAGAATGAATCTATATTCAGTTTTTCACCCACCTGTCTCACCCTCATAGACAACCACGACTTGGGCCCATTTGTCACTGACCTTGGGTGCCTCCTTAGCCCCACAACACACCCATGGGCATGCTCCCACCTCGGGACTTAAGAGGGGGGGGGGGCAGAGAAAACCCCTTCTTCTTCCTACCCTTTCATCTTCACTGCTTGTTCTTTCTTTTCTTCCTCAAGCTGAGCTCTCATCTCACTTCTCCTCCCCAAATCCCATCCAATAGCCCAAGATCAATCATCCTGCATGTTAGACCACAAAATCCCCATCATCCAAGCTTTCCATCCATGTCCCAACATCTTGCACATGCATGGAGAGTTGAGAGAGATCGAGATGGAATAAGAGAGTGGTGGTTTCAGCCTGTAGGGCAGCAGCAGCAGTATTTTGTTTTTCTCCTTTTGGTGAGCTTCCTTTTCATCCATGGTGCCTCTTTTGAATTCCCTCCATGTTGAACATCTATAGCAACGTTCTATAGGTTGTCCACTTCCATTGCTGCAGCTAGAAGGTGGCTGCAACTCACCCCGAGTTCATCTCTTTTGATTTCGGTTGAAGCAGCCCTAGGCAACGTCTCTTGACATCAGCCCGAGGCCTTGCTCCGTCTCTTGCCATCAGCCCGAGGCCTTAGCATCGCACGACCCTACGTCCAGGTTGCTGCCATGTGAGCGAAGTCCGGTGGAAGTTGGAGAAAAGGGGAGTGAAAATAGAAATCGATTTTGAGATAGCTTTTGAGCTGAAAGAGGTATGAAACTTTAAAAATCGTAACTAATCATATAAATCCGAATTCAGTGAACAAATTCTATAGATTCATAAAACAGAGCTCTTCAATGTTGTAAAATAAAAATGACCAACTTTTGTATTGATTTTCCATTAAAAATATAAATAGCTATATGTATCCTTGCGTGGTCTAGCTCTTAATAAATTCGTAAGAAATTGTTGGTAAAAGCTAAAATTGTGAACCATTTTTTGTTGAGCTTATATTTAGTACTCTTTGCTGTTGTGGTGTTGTTTTTGACAAAAATACTCTTAAATCATGTTTAGGAGTTTATTTAGCATTCCTATGTTTTTTAACTTGTAAAACCCATATATAATAATGGCAACACATATAGCTGTGAAATAATTTTTCATAGGACCTGTGAATGATGTACTTCCCACTAAAAATAATCATACTTGTAAAAACTTGGTTTGAGTTGCAAGTTGCTTGTAATGCTCTAAAGTAGACTTAATTATTTGCAGAACTGCCATTTTAGCACCTGAGAGCTTTGTCATTTTCATATCTCCCAAACCATAAGTGATAATCTGGTGATTCTTTCACTAAATTCAAGTTAAAATATGATCTACCCACTGTAATTATTTCATAATTTATTGATCATTTTGCATGTGCATGTTTATTTGGCTCTTATTCGCATATTGCTTCTTTTCGATAGATTCGGAGATTCCGGAGAGTAACGAGCCATATCAGAGGAGGATAGTGACTACCCTCAGAGCAAGGCAAGCACCTAAGCATATAGGACCTATGCTTTCTCTAAAAATGATTTGGTTGCAATCTATACGTATATATATGCATGCATTGTCTAGATATTAATATTGTCGGTTTGTGGTGTATGGGTAGAACTATTATGCATTCAGTTCTTGTGATATTGCTGTCCTTATACCCTATTACCACTGGTTGGGATTACTTGGGATGTCTTATTCATTAATGCTTAGCCATGCTTAGTGCTAATAGAACTATAGGGATGGACAGTGTATTTAATTGTGGTATATAGACAACTTACATTATTGGGCATAAACTTGAGCACTTACTAAATAATGGTTGATGAAATATGTTGGACTTGGACGGGTGATAGGGCGATGATGGGAGGTTGGTTTCCCCTGATGCAAGTAGCCCCGTCTAGGTCGTTAAGGACCGACTTTTTGACATCTAATCAAGCACCACTACGTACTTACCACATGCCTTATTTGGGAACCGGCTTGTTCTTACTTAGTTCTAATCTACTGTGATCATTTATACCACGTTGGAGAGTCGTGAGGCAGGTAGCCTTTGGAGGGTCTCGGGTGCCTAGGTTTGGCCGGGGGTGCCTCCCGCGTGGCGCGCCGCCTTGGTCAATCACGCACGCACGTGACTGAGTCGTCGGGAACCCCAGCGTGGTATAGGTGGTTGGGGTGGGGCTAAGAAAGGGCATGTAATGAGCTTGAATCACTTGTGTCCGCACTCGACGGGGTGTGTAGCATTTGATGCTTGTTCATTTCGTGTGGGTCTAGTTGTACACCTCTGATCAGAGTATAATCTATTCGAATAGCCGCGTCCTCGGTTATGGACAATGCTTGATGTGTTAGTCAGTTATGTTAGCATAAATGTGGATTATTATGGATGGGATTTTTGTTTGATGGTGGGGTTGGCATGTTGTGCATGTTGGTATGGACTTTGGTAGTCCATGGTTTGATGATGAGGGCGCCGTTTGGGCTCTTTTGCTTATACATTTCAGAATTTATACTTGCTGTCCATAATTAAAATGATGCTAGATTTGCTCGTCCTTGCTTATTTTACTCATTAATTGCTCAATAAAATTAGCTTTATGCAATGTTGAACCTAGAGACCCACTATAGGCTAGAAAGCTTGCATACTTCTCTCTCCTTATGTATATATAATTTTGGGGTAAGACTTGCGAGTACAATCTTGTACTTAACCCGGCGCCGCTGTTTCAGGTGAGGATAACCGGTTATGAGTTATGCTTCTTGTGTGGTCATTGCTCTGCGAGGGCGGCGAGGGTGATGAGTGATCTCTTGCAGCTTGGCTCTTGCCGCGGGTTGGTTTGCCCTAGTGGGGGTTGTGGCACCACCGGTTTTATCTTTTGCTTATGAGCTCTGTCTGAGACTTTCCGCTGCTATATTTATGTGTTGTATGTTGGGACCTCGGACCCTATTATGTATCATGTACCTCGCTGCACTTTATCCCTATTATGGTACTTGCTATGTTTATTAATCGCTTGCGATGAAAGTGTGAGGCTAGTCGCATTCCTGGGGACTAGCTAAGCACGAGTATGAATTTTGATCAATTGAGATGTTGTAGAGCTCTCGCAATTTGAGTCTAGTCTCCTGAGATGTGTACCACATCTGGTCGCCGCCTTCGTGTGGTTTGACGGGCATGTCTCAGGCTGAAGTTGACTGGCATGCGGAGTCCGAACAATATCTCCTTTGCTCATTGTTCGGCATTATGGATTTTATACCGAATGTTGTAAATTTTGTGATCATGGGCACATTGAGGTATGAGTGGCTATTTATGCGTGTATGGATCCCACTCATCCAAAATTATGTGGCGGTCACAAAATGCATTGGAGGTATAATTTCCGGGTGCCCACAGCGGTTGCCGCACTAGCAATAATGGATATGCATGTACTGTAGAGAAATACTGGGCTAGCTACGGGGCTACAGCTAAGGCATAGATTGAAAATATTCAATTTTACGTGTTGAGTTTTATTTGGATCTCTCGACCACAAAATTAAATATAAAATATTTTTTAAATATTAAAACCAGTATAAATAAAGTTACTTGACGGTTTAGAATACAGTTTCATCTACGTGCTGCTCACGTGATATGTGTCTTTATTCTATGTGACCTCTAGGTGGCACTTGAAGTCAGCCTAAAAAATAAAAAAATAGGACCCACGCCGTCTTCTTGCTCCATCCTCCCTTCTTTCCTCTCTTTCCATCTCTCTCTCCACCTCTCCCCCCCTCTCTCCCGGTGGTTTCCAGGGCAGCGGCCGGCGGGGCCCCGGCGGCGAGCGGCTTGGGCTCGGACGATGTCGCGGCCGCCGACGCCTGCTGCTTCCTTAGCCAGAGGAGCTCGAGCTAGCTGTCTCTCTCGCCTCCCTCCTCTCCGCCTCTCCCTAGCCTTCCGTGCTCTCCTCCTCCGTCGCCGTGGACCGCCGTGGATTGTGTTGGCACTCGACGGAGACTTGGCGCCGAAGGATCTGGATGCCAGCGATGAGGTCCTGCAAGCGGAAGGGCGGCGTCGACTCCCCATTCTTCCCCCTTCTTCCTCCCGGAGTCCTCGAGGCTTCCTCGTCGGCGATAAGCTGCAGGGGATGGCGAAGACGCCCCCTCCCCCCCGGCGGCAACGGCGGCGTCTCGAGCAGAGGGACGAGCAGGGGGCCGGGAGAAGGTGGAGATGACCCGAGGCGGTCCAGATCCGGCTGAGGCGATGACAACTCGACGGAGAGGGTCGCGACCCGGGAGCTCAGCGGGAGCGCAGCAGCAGCGGTGGGCGGCTGCGACGGTGGAGGAGAAGAGGAGGGAGTCAGCGAGCTCGAGCTCTCCATCTGCTAGCCCTCCACACCAGCGTCCTCATCTCCCTTCCTCCACAACGGCATCCTCGTCTCGACAGATCTGCTTGCGGCGGTATGCGATCCCTGTCGAGCTCGAGCTCGCCCGCTCATCTATGACTGCCGTGCCGCCGAGGGCCGAGGCTAGCACAATAGAGCTGGAGGCCGCTCGAGCCTCTCGACCGTGCCAGAGCTCCACCGCCCGTCTGGTCGGCCTCGGCACCTGTGGCCGCCGTTGGCCTCGCCTAATCGACCGTTGTCGTCTGCTTCTTGTCACGCCGCCGCGGGCCTCCTCGAGCCACCGCCGTAGCTGATCTAGAGGTCAAGGCGCTGAGCTCTCCTCGTCTCGCCTGCTGGCGTCTGCTCCTCAGCACGAGGGGCCGAGCTCACCGGCGGGCAGCGCTGGCAGACAAACACGTGGGTCCTGCTGCATTTTTTTTTCTGAGAGACTGACATACACGTGGGTCGCACTATATTTTTTCTTATTGTAATTACACGTAAACGAGACGTAGGATGAAAACTATATCAAGGCGTTATATAGGTATGATGTCAGTTAAAATCGCTCATAATACTAGGAGGACTTTATTTACACCGTTTTAAAAAGTTAGAGGATATTCAATACTTGATTTTACTATTTAGAAACATGATTGAAACTCAATCCATAGTTGAGAGATGTAAAATAAACTTTTTTTCCGTATAGATTTGATCACCGCATAGTTAGCCCACTAAGGGATCCGTTAGGCACAAGACCTACTAACTAATCAACATGTTTTACCTATATTCCTCTTTACAACTGAAATTTGGGGTAGCACATTCATGTATACAATATAAATATTTCTATTATTTAGTATAAATTAAGGTTGGAGGAAAACTTTGGTACCTCTTATTAAATAAGAAATGGATAAGAGTGAAAGGGTGGTTAGAAATATGCTACAAAAAACTAAATGAAAGATGATGAATTGGACAAATAGTGTGTAGGAATGTTTATATTATTAAAAAATTAAATGCTTTAAATACTTAAATTGTTAGACAAAAAGAGTACATGTTAATCGGGAGATGGTGATCAAGATGCTAACTGTGCACGCGCGTGCGTGTGAGTGTGGGCGTGCGCGTGATGAGCCGCTGACAGCAGGAAAATGGTGCAAAATTAAACAAATTATCTGTGTCGCAGCTCCTTGAAAAAATGATGAAAATCCAGCTCCCACACAATTGGATGTTTAAAATTCATTTACTTGATTTGGCAGTGCCAAGTAAGTCGACAACAACATAAAAAAAGAGAAGCATAAGCCATTTTCGAATAAAAACTTTAGTCGAGAAAAATGCAAGTTCTGCAAAATGCAACAAAAAGGACAATTAAAATTTTGATTTGCTAGATTTCTTGCGACAATAAATATTGGGGGGGAAAACTTTCGATTTTTCAACTGTCGGATGTACTTTTAAGATTTGTGCTTAGGGGGAAAAATTTTCACGTGCGTGTGGGGCGAGGATTAAACTCGTGACCTGTTGCGCTAACCCATGCTTTAATAATATATATACAAGTTATATAATAACTATAGTATAATTACAATATATTTATACTATAATTATATTATATTATAGTTACATATGAAATTTCTTTGAGAGATTTTATGTCCAAAGTTGGATAGCTAGTTTTATTAAAATTCCGAGCAAATGACGAAATTGACCCTCACCCCCGACCCCGAGGCCACGATCCCCTAATCCATTCGGAGCTCCGTCCGTCCTTCACCCCTCCGCCCTTAAACCCTGGAGCCGAGACGGGAGGAGGAAACCATGCCCTCCCCTCTCCGCCGCCTCCTCCCGCTCTCCCAAACCCTAGCCACCGCCGCCACCCCGGCGCCGCTCCTCCACCTCTCGCGCCGCCTCTTATTCTCCTCCTCATCCTACGTCTACGCGCCCTCCTGCTTCCCCTTCCCTCGCGCCGCAAGCCTCCGCGCCCTCGCCTACCGCGGCCAGGCAGGAGGAGGAGGCCGCCGTGGCCACCAGCCCCTTCTCCGCCGCAGGAACAGCACGCTCGGGAAGAAGAGCAAGGAGAAGATGGATGGGGAGGGCGGGGTCGGCGGTGCGGGGGAGGCGGAGGTGGCGTTCAACAAGACGCGCGCGGAGGGGAAGGACGGGAGGAAGGGCAGGAGCATGGAGCTCAAGAGCCGCAAGCTCAACCCCGTCAACACCATCTGCTACGTGCAGGTGAGGGATTGTGATTCCCCCACGCCATTTCCGATGGTATCGTTAAGCTTGCGCTAGCTTGAGTTCAGCTCGATTTGGCGGGACTGTCTGCTTTCTAGGATCCACTTTTCCTTAGGACGAGGAGAAGTCGAACAATGCAAAGCGCGGAAGTTGTTTTTCCTTGGAAGCAGTTCATATATCTGTTTCTATGCCTTCTAGCACAAGTTAGTATCTGCTACAACTGTGCGATGCTGATTGCGCATGTTAGTTTCCTTCATGACTCAGTGAGCACGGTTAATTCCTGGGCTTACGATGCATACCATGCCATATTGGAGTATGGTGCGTTAGCTTCTGCCATGGGTTTCATTATGTTGATCACAATTTTTTCGCTTTGTAAGAATACGCATATTCCACCTTTTCTGCCTACCTAACTTTTGCCATAGGCTAAAATGTTATCCCAAATTGATCGTGATAGATGTCTTATTTAGGTTTAAAGGGAGTATAGCATCTGAACCAAACTTTAAGCCGTGATGTCAAAATAGACGAGGATAGATCATATTAATGCCATCCATTAGCAAATTGGCACAAATGATTCAGAACTTCAATGCTCTGATGATCACGATGTTGATAATCACCTGTAGGGGTGTTCATTCTGGGTTTCCATAACCTGTTGAAATGCAAAAATACTATGTTGTCGGGGTCTTGTGGATGCTGCAATTGCTGGCAGGAAAAGCAAGCGATCAAGTCGAGCTAGTTTCAAGGGTTCAGAAAACTAGATAACCCCTAGAAGCCTAGAATGCAATGATTCCAGCTGTTTATGTGTCATCCCCTTCAGAGATAGTTGTTCTCTAATCACCCCTTCCTTAGATTAGATTAACTCAGGGGGACAGGGACAAATGCTTTTCCATTGGTCTTACCCCTTCGTTCTTGTCTTCTTGCTGTGCAGATACTTGGTACAGGAATGGACACACAAGATACTTCACCTTCCATTTTACTCTTTTTTGACAAACAGAGGTTTATATTTAATGCTGGCGAGGTATGATCTGTAGCAGCATGATATCCATTTATTTATTTGAACAAGTACACTGGAAATCTCTCTCTCTGTAGTTAACATTCATATGTTTTTAATTAATGTGCTTCTTAAGTGCACAGGCTGTTCCTAACTATAGTTTCCTTGGGGGCAAATTTGTAGCTCTGGTCTATTGAGTTCCATTTGTCGTTTTTTTGTATTGCTCTGTACTTTATTTATTTAATTTTCTCATCCTTAAGATGTTTGTTATGTCTTATTTTGGCGAACTTAATGTACTAAAAATTAATCTTGCTATCTGACAGGGTCTTCAACGGTTCTGCACTGAACACAAGATAAAGTTATCAAAGGTATGAGGGGTCCTTCTCCCTTGGTCTACGTGCAATGCATCGATCATGTTTCTTTTGTCCTTGTTTGATTGTGTTTGTAAACCAGTAACTTGCTTAAATGATGATTCTCCACCTCCCAGATTGACCACATATTTTTTACTCGTGTATGCTCAGAAACTGCAGGGGGCCTTCCAGGTAATGTAAATTTGATTACTTAATGTACTGAATTATTGTCTTTGTTTGATGAACTGTGATTATATACATGAAATAATTGTTTCTGTTCCTTTTTTTCATTTTTGTAGGGCTGGTGCTAACTCTGGCAGGCATAGGAGAAGAGGGCATGTCGGTAAGATCGCATGATCTCTTCGTTCCATTCTTTTCTGTGCTACCAATGCTCTGACCAGTTATACTTTTTCTTCATACTCATTGATTGTTTCCGTTTAACTGCACCATAGGTGAACGTATGGGGCCCTTCTGACCTAGATTTTTTAGCTAGTGCAATGAGATCTTTTATCCCAAACAGAGCAATGCTTCACACACATAGCTTTGGTGTGGAACAAAATGTATCTTCGTCCCAATCTAAAGATGCTGCTGTTATTATTGATGATGAAGTAGTTCGAATATCTGCAATGTTTGTCAAACCAAGACACAATAATGAAGTCAGTAGCTTGAATGATTCCAACTTGAAGCCTGGTGATACTGCTATAATTTATGCATGTGAACTGCCAGAACTTAAAGGAAAGTTTGACCCTGCTAAGGCCGCTGCCCTTGGTCTCAGGCCAGGACCAAAGTATCGTGAACTTCAGCTCGGGAACTCTGTGCAGTCTGATGCATCCGATAAAATGGTTAGTCCTGAAAACTGAGATATTTAAACTGTAATCTGCTTATAAGATTATAGATAGTATTCTTTCATATGTTCATTTGTAATATTTTCTTTGTTGATCTGAACTTGAGCTTTGCCCACCAGGTAGCCCAGTGCTTGCCTGTAGGCAACCTAACTTTTTTGGAGGCTGTTATGTTAGTGGTTCATTTAATTGAGGTTTTCACTGAATATTTTCATGTATAGATTGCTGTAATATTTTGTTAGCCTTTCAATATATTTTAGCACTAAACTATATAGTGCCACTTGACTATTTGCTGTCTTTCCCTTGGTAACGTAAGTTAAACGTAAACTTAATTTAAGCTTTGGATGTTACTTCAAATGTCAAATTACATGCACCAGATAACTGGATGAAAATTTCTTGTGTAAGCCTCATTTCATTTGCCCTATTGTACTAGGTTCATCCAAGTGATGTCCTTGGCCCGTCGATTCCTGGACCTATTGTGCTTTTGGTGGATTGCCCTACGAAATATCATATGCATGAATTATTTTCCCTGCAATCTCTTGGATGCTTTTATGAAGATTCTTCTGAGCAAACAGAGACTTCGAAGAAAGTAAATTGTGTAATCCACTTGGGCCCATCTTCTGTTACTAAAGCTCTTGATTATCAGAACTGGATGAGAAGATTTGGTGCCGCACAGCATATCATGGCAGGGCATGAAATGTAAGATTCAGTTTTGTTCACCTTTTTATGTATGCTTTTAATGCATCCCAATTGCTTTCCCTACTTGTGGTTGAACTTACATCAAAACTGTTATTGCTAGTAAATCTGAAGTTAACTATTTTACAAAAGAAGTGAGAAATTCCACATCGTAGAAATATTTAATTCAGATGGAATTGATGTTTAACAACTAGGTATGATTTTTTTTTCTTAGCGATCGCATATTTTGAAGGTTTATTTGCTGCCATATTGTCTTGGTCAGTTTCTAATTGATAATTGCTTGATTTCGCCATGAAAACATGCGACTTATAAGGTACTTTATGATACTTTTCCACTTCTGTAAAGCACCATTTTATTATTGTATAGTATCTGCCTTAGGATTTTAGATCCCTCAGTTATCACCAGAGGCTAATTTTTCGACCTAAATGCGTAAACCATTTACTTTACATTGTCTAACTTTTTAAGTCTCGCTTAAATCCAATCCTGTTGATGGTGTTTGTGGTGTTTTTGCCACGTGTAGCCACTTTTATGCTGCTTTAGCGTTCCCATGTACAGTTGTTGCTACCTGTTCGGCACATGGATTGCTGACACATGGATGAGTCAGTTCATTTCTAATACAAGTGTGGCACATCAGCATATAGTAGGGTCTGCATGGCAGAAACCACTGCAAATACCACCATCCTGTTGGTTATGATCCAGTTTAAAATTTGGGCACGTGAACTTGTAGTTGTAAAGTAAATGGTTTTGGACTTTAGGGTCAAAATTATACGTTTTGAATTTTAGGGTCAAAATTAAACCCCAGTGAGGCAGTTGTAGTTAAGATTCCTAAAGTGGACCTTTTCCTTCATTATTTCACAACCTGAAACTTTTTGTGGTTTGTTTGTTTTTGTTTTGATTTTTTTCTGTTCATACCAGAAGGGTATTTTTGGACCAGCTAAAACCATATCCCAATCCTAATCCCAAAATATGCCAAACAGAGGAAAACTCATAACACAATCCAGAACTCACCAACATCGTCTGCTTATCCCATTCCACCCACCATGAATACAAACGTCACCTTAGATTGGATCAGTTACAATGTGACATCTGATATGATGGGATTTTTTGCTCCTATGTGCAGTAAAAACATGGGAATTCCTATCCTGAAGGGTAGTGCAAGGATATCATCACGTCTTCATTTTTTATGCCCTCATCTCTTCCCATCCTCTGGATTTTGGCCTGTGGAACCTGTAAATGATGTTGATTCAGAGAAAAATAAGGTAGTTTCGAGTGATGTACAAAATACCAGATAAAAGTAAAAATACATTCTGCTTGTATACATGAAACTTTCTTACCATTCTTTCAAATTTCTTCATTGCAGGCCTGTGAAAGTGTGTCAGCGGCTAATCTTCTGAAGGTATGGCCAAGTCTGTAACCGTACTGTATTTCCTTTTTAGCACTTGTCACATGAGCATTTCTGTTAATCTAGCTGGCATTTTTATTTCTGGACTTTCTGATGAAATAGTTTCAAATATAGACGTGAAAACTCAACAGATAATTAATGCCTTGAAGCTTAACATGTGTCAATCTACCACACTACACAAATCTTGTTAAAGCAACATGACTAGGTTTTCCCCTTCTATGCAATGCAATTATTTGTATTTGTAGCAGTGCTCCCTAATAACCTTCTGTGACGAATATCTTGGCCATTATTTCTTGATGATCTCTGCACATAGAGAGTTTGTTTTGCCCTGTGTGTGGGCGTGAAACCGTGAATTAATAGTTCAGTACATTATTTTGCTTATCTTCTCTGACTATGGGCTTGAATGTATGCACCTTGCAATTATTTTCCATTTCATGTTATGGCACACAATTACAATCTAGAAGCTGAAAGAGAAATTCTTCTCATAAAAGATAAAAAAGATACTGACAGGGGAAGGAGGGATAAATCATCAAAAAAATGTGCATCATCTTTGAGACCAATTTCTGGTTAAACTTTCTTTGGTTCAATGCAATGCCAATTATTACATTAGTCGGTTCTCCCTTTCAGTTTCATCTGCGTCCATATGCTCAACTGGGGCTGGACAGAGCATCTATACCAAGCATTACTACTTATGGAGATATTGTAGATGAGCTCTTATCAGAGATCCCAGAGATTAAAGAAGTTCCTGAGCAGATTAGCAAGTTCTGGAAAAGTAATGCAGACCAAAATACAATACATTCAGTTGGCAAGCATATGCTTATGGTTGAAGAGCCATGGATTACTGAGAATTCCTCTGTTTATAATGTTGTAGACGCAAAGAGTAATTCAGGTAAGTTACAAGATGGCACTCCGTTGAGAGCAAGTGGCTGGAGAAAGCACTCAAAGGAATATCCAGATATCCCTTGCTGTGTGGAGAATGCGACAAGAGAAGATATGGAAATTACTTTTTTGGGTACGGGTTCATCCCAACCTTCAAAATATCGGAATGTAAGTTCCATATATATTAACCTGTTTGCACAAGGAGGTATACTTCTGGACTGTGGTGAAGGAACCTTAGGGCAATTGAAAAGAAGGTTAGTTAGTTCTTTCATACATTGTTAGATAATTGACAAAAGGCTATGTTATTTCATATTCATGACATTTTTTTTACAGGTTTGGCGTAAGTGGTGCTGATGAAGCTGTTAAAAGTTTGAACTGTATTTGGATTTCCCATATTCACGCCGATCACCATACTGGTGTAGCTAGAATTCTTGCTTTGAGGTCTAAATTGTTAAAAGGGGTAGCTCACAAACCCTTGCTTGTTATTGGACCAAGACCACTTGAAAGATTTCTAAATGCATATTCAACACTTGAAGATCTTGATATGCAGTTCCTAGACTGCAGGCATACTTTAAAGCCTAGTATAGAGGCTTTTCTCAGCGATAATGTTACTGAATCCACCACATCTCAACTTGAAAACACTATATTTGCTCCTGGAAGTAGAATGGAGAACTACAGCCGGAAGCCTGCAAGTCCAAGAGATACTACCGCCCTCGCTAATTTGAAAGAAGTTCTACATGAATCAGGTTTGGAGGTTCTTTACAGTGTCCCTGTTCTGCACTGTCCACAGGCGTTTGGAGTTGTTCTGAGGGCCAAGGAGAAGGTGAGCAGTGCTGGAAAGGTTATTCCAGGATGGAAGGTTCTATATTCAGGTGACACGAGGCCCTGCCCAGCTCTTATAGATGCGTCCAGAGATGCCACAGTGCTAATACATGAGGTAAGATGAACATAATTCTATCTTTTGGATAACTAATTCCATTGATCAACTTGATATCCACTGTCATTCCATGGTGGCTATGATTGTATATTCCTCCCTTTTGAGTGCTTGCTGTCACTCGTTTTTTCAGGCAACATTTGAGGACAGTATGAAGGATGAGGCAATTGCGAGGAACCATAGTACAACAAAGGAAGCCATAGCTGTAGGCACATCAGCTGGAGCATACCGTATAATCTTGACCCACTTTAGCCAAAGATACCCTAAAATCCCAGTTTTTGATGAGGTTGATATGCGAAAGACTTGCGTCGCATTCGACCTGATGAGTGTGAATCTTGCTGATTTGCCAGTACTGCCAAAGGTTCTGCCTCACCTGAAGCTCTTATTTAAAGATGAGATGGTGGTTGACGAATCTGATGAGGTCCAGGAGGCTGTCATGTACTGAAATAGATACTACTAGAATATAGTGTATAATATTTTAAATAGAATGAATTTTGACCTGAGAATCCACTTGTAGACAGCGCATCCATGAGATAAATTACTGGTGAGGCCACCACACTGAAGTCGGATAGAATAGTGTATAATATGTTCTTTCAGCTGTGCTGTCAGTTTTGGCATTGTCTTGTGTGATACAACATGGGAGCCAGGATTTACATTTGGGTGGGTTTTTTTTTTTGGTGGGGTGGGGGGGTTGTTGCAGCTTATCGGACGATAATTATTAGAGAAATTTTATGGTACTCGAGATAGCAAAATTTTTAGGGTATATTTTGTACCTCTTCTAGTACTAAAGGTACTTAAAAAAATTTACATTAAAAAAATTTACATAAGAAAGTGTGGTATCTCCTTAAGGACTGTAAAATAACTTTAATTATTAACAACATAACAATATGCGATGGTATCAAGCTTTCATATCAATAATAAAACAAAATGAGCTAAGTACTAATTATTAACTATAAACACTGATAAACAAAACTACTCCCTCAGATTAAATTACTTTTGTTTTAGCTCTGTTCTAAGTTAAACATCTCTAATTTTGACCATTAATTTTTAAATTATATATAATTTAATATTATAAGATTTATGTTTTTAGATTTACCATAAGAAATGCTTTCATAATATGTAATTCATATATTATTAAATTATATAAAATTCTAGAAGTTGATAGTTAAAGATAGAACTGTTTAGTTTAAAACAAAATTAAACGACAAGTAATTTGAAACGGTGAGAGTACTAAGGTTTTAAGAAATTCCAAATTGATGCGAAGAGTTCAATATGGCTAGGGTTTTTATGGACAAGTGATTTTGAGGTCTTCGGGGGCTCAATGCTCAAGCTCATTGACATCAGGGTTGGTCAAGATCAGGAACTCTGGACCATTGGAGGCTAGCTTTGCAGGAACAGAAGAGGAGAGACCAAGGGAGACAGAGCAGAACTGCAAAAGAGATTCTTCGGCAGCTTCTGAGCTGAACAAAACGGGATAAAGCGACCATCGGTAGGAAGGAGCAGTAAAAGTATAGGAGGACACCACCGGTGCTTTTCTCGCGTTGCACAGTTTCCACTCTCTAGGCTCAGCTTAGGCGCCGGTCGAGACGGCTTTTGATTCTTTCCTCTTTTTCGTTAGCACGTTTTTTAAAACATAAAATGATGTATTTTTTTAAAAAATTTACATATGAAAATATTTCTTAAAAAATCAAATAGGTCCATTTTTTAAGTTTTTAATAGTTAATATTTAATTAATCATATGTAGAGCATCTCCAGCCTTTATTTTAGAGCCCCAAAGGTTAAATGGGGGTTGCTCCCAATTTCTTTGGACCTTAAAAATGTCCCAAACTCCAGCAGCAACCTTTAATTTTTTCTATTGTATTTCATCATAAACTATATATATGTCTAGTTTGACACTATAATAATTAAAACATAAATATTTATAACGCATAAAATTCATCCATATACAATTGAATAATTTGAAACATCACAATTCAAATTTTTATTTAAAATTTAAAAATATAAAAATGACATATACTGCAAGCAAAAGTTTAAGGCCCGAAATAACCCACAGAAAATATAAACAAAGAGCAGTATTCATATATATAAAAAATATAAACAAAGAGCAGTATAACTAGCAGCAAGCGTCAACCGTCGGGCAAGAGTAACAAGCGAGTAGGGCATCGGTAGGCCTAGGGCGGCCGGCCAGCTGGCGGGTGACCGTGTTGGGGGCAGGCCGAGGACGGGTGGGCGGCCGGCTGGTGACTGTGCCGGGCCGGCAGCCAGCCGACAGGCGACCGCGCCGGGGCATGCCGACGGCGGGTGAGGGTGGCGGCCGGTCGAGCACGGAGGGGCGACGGCAGGTCGAGTGTAGTTAGGGTTGTCACTTGAAAATTTCGATCTTTCTCTTCCTTCAAACGTCGACACGTAGGATGGGTTGGGGAATTGTCGTTCGTGCCAAAAATAACGTCGATAGGGGCTGTGGTCTAGAGCCCCCGGGACTAGAGACTTGGGGGAAAGATTTTAGGGCCTTCTCATTTTGAGGGCCCTAGTAGGGTCCCTGCTGGATCTAGTTTTTTTTGTCTCAATATCCAAAAATTGTTTAGAGGCTAATAAGTTTAGGTTCTCTGCTGAAGATACTCTAATAACGTTTCTCATTTTACGTGTGGCTTATAAAACAACGGCAGAAGTGAATCCAATACCCCCTTAGCCCACCAGCAAAAGATCACAGCGAAGGCCCAAATTAGAGGAGGGCCAAAACAACAAAGTTCTTAGCTAAGTACATTAATTAACTAGCTAATTTTTGGATTGAAAAAAATTCGTTGGAGGGGGGCCTTGGCTCCGCCTAATACATTGTCGGTTATTTGTAAGTCTTACGTGAGTAAAACCTGCCCATCTGATTTATTTCTATGGTCAGTTTTTAGGATTTGCCGTTATAGATGACGGATTCAATTTTGTGCCGTTTTACTAGTGATACTCACGGAGTGACGGTCCCCTCCATCGCGCCACTTCAGAGTCACGTGTTCCTCGTTTCTAACTCAAGATACACCTACTTCTACTTTGAAAAAAAACATTTTTCAGCTCAAAGTTCTAATATTTGTTTCTAGCTAAAAGGTTGGATCGAAAAAGTCTTTGTTCCAAAAAAGAAGCCCTTCAATTTCAACTTACCTATCACCCCAACTGGAAAAGGTCCTCGCAGCCTCACTCACTCAAATCTCCATTACAACACGAGAAATTGCAAAATTTTCATCTTATCAAATGATTTGGAATTTTATGGTCTGTTTAGTTTGATGTCACACATTGCCGATCTTAGATGTGTCATATTCTGTTAGGCTAGCGTTAGTTGGTTGTTTTAATTGTAGCAAGTGACACTTTGTTGTTTTATTAGGCTTTTTTGAGCGTTTGCTCCGCAACTCATAAGTCGTGGAAAAATAAATGAAGCAACTGAAATAATTTATTGGTAATATATATATATATATATATATATATATATATATATATATATATATATATGTTCTTAGCGATTTAAAAACTAATATAAAAAATAGACTATAATGAAAAAACTATAGGATCGAACACAAAAACCAAACCTACCAGAGGGGTGAATGGTAGGAAAAACCAAACAATCAAATCTTTTAATAGAAATAAAAGAAACTTCTGATCTGGATAAAGTTACGATGCACTACTGTATACCACCGGTCTGATTGCCTATCTGCCGTCGGTATGATCGCCATACTGCCAGCGCTTCGACCCCCTTGATACCGTGGATCTAACCACCCATGAACAAAGAACACAAGTCGACGAAACTATTGAAAATAAATCAACTTTATTTTATCAAGATGTATCTATAAAGTGCATACAAAGTACTTCTCTCACTCAAAACTATACCCTAACTTTTCTCTCTTCCAAAAATTATCACTCTAAGGTCTCGACCCCTCATCTATTTATACCTAAAACCTCCTACACAAAGTAGGAGTAAAACTCCTAATCTTCGTAGGACTTAATTTCTGATCCTACTATGAGTCCACTCTTAATTCTAGTAGGACCCAAACTTTCCAACCTTAGACTCATATCCAAAATAAACTTTTCGTTCCATACACATACAATTTCTCTTGTATGACATATAGAATCTTCACATCCACGTGCATTGATTTCTAGCCTTTAGTATCCCAATGATCTCCCGATTATCCGGTCATCAACTTCTCCCAAGTCGACTATCGATCCATCACCGACAATACTTTCGATGCCTCAAGATTCACCTACACATACAAAAACAAAAAAAACTATATTCGAGTATAAGTTCTTCCCAACTTGACTCATATTAGTCACACATACTCACACGAACATACACATATATTTTCAAACCAAATTTCATTAAATAAATCATTTGTAAAACCAATTATTCATCATAAAATATTAATCATGATAATGATTTAAAAAACCCTTAAAATCAATTCTAAAATTAAGTTTTAAAATTAAAATTTTAGCTACAGTTGATAAGCCAAAAAGCAAACGATGAGAGTCTGTTCCTAGACCAAACATTACACTCATGGCTAATAAATTGTTGGCCACAAATATAGCAAATTAAGTTATGTCAATCTTAAGCTATTACTCCCTCCGTTCTAAAATATAATCATTTCTACCATTCAAATCTTATTCCACAATATAATCATCTCTATCACTATTTATAATACTACTAGTCTCATTAATCATTTCTTATTCAAATTTTTTTCATCTTAATCCAACCATCTCTTATTTATTGATAGACATCACTCTTTTCTTCTCGATCTTAATCTTTATATATATATATATTTATTAGAACAGGATAAGTATTAAATATTAATTTAAAGCTTGTTTTTAAACACTATAGCAGATAAGTGCCATAAAACTTTCTACTCCCTTCGTTTTAAAATAAAAAAATAGTATTTTTTTAATTTTGGGATAGAGGGAAAAGTAGAATCTGGTTGCACCACTCACCTCTCGGAGAGTCGGAGTCGAAGAGGAAAGCGAAACGGTTATCGCGTTAACTCCCGACCCGACCTGACCATCACCTGACCCGCCACTAGAACCTTCCACCCTCCTCCCGCCGCACGTGCCGCTCACCAGCGCCGCCCGCCTCCCCTCCGTCCTAGACCCGGTCCACCGCCGCCTCCCCCCTCCTCTCAGATCCGGCGGTGCCGCCGCGGCCTCGGGTTGGGCCGGCCTTAGGGTTTCGCCGTCTCCGATCGGAGGAAGCGATGGATCAGAGCCGGAGGGCGGTGGAGTCGTACTGGCGGTCGCGGATGGTGGACGGTGTCACGGCGGACGACGACAAGGTGGCCCCCGTCTACAAGCTCGAGGAGATCTGCGAGCTGCTGCGCGCCTCCGACGCCAGCATCGTCAAGGAGGTGGCTGACTTCGTCCTCAAGCGACTCGACAACAAGAGCCCCGTCGTCAAGCAGAAGGTGCCTCTTCCTTCCCACCCCTCCCCTCCTGTGATCTGCGGTCGGGTTGACCTGACGGGTCAATCGATCGTTCAAGTACTCATGGAGATCGCTAGCATGTAACGCCGCTGTCAATTGGTGGCTGATGATTAGTTCTGTGGCCACGGTTCTGATGCCTGGAGCATGCAAACTCTGAATGGTAGCAGGACGGCTCACATATCTGGGGACTGATTTGATAATTTGTGATTGTTTTGAGTTCATGCCTGCCTCCTGGATTGCGGATGAGTTTGGGGGATAACACTCTGTTGAAGTGATTGTCCTGTTTTGGCCTTCTGGTTGTGTGCTAATAAGGGAATTTGTGAAAACTAGGAAATTGTGAATAGATTCCCCGATGAGGTTGAGTTGGGAAAAATAGACTGTTGGAGATATAGTCCTGTTTTGGCCTTCTGATGTGAGTTAATAAGGGAAATTGTGAAAAATAGAAAATTGCAATTCTATTGGTAGAATGCCCCAGTCCCTAGGTATAAAAGCATAGTTGCCTTGGTGAAGTTGTAAGGGAGAAAATGACTATTCTTCGCTGCTAGGTGTCAACAAATTCTTGCTCACCCAGTTGATGCGCTGCCTCCCCAGATACATCCTAAATCAGATGGCCTGTTACCGTGTATGCAAGTTAGCTAGAATGGATTTACATATTGTAGTTCCTATCAATTGAAGTTTAAAACTAGCCTACTGCTTCTTGAAGAGCTGAGAATATTCACCCCATCCAACCATCTTGCATGTAACTGTTCCTTGTCGAGTGAGACCCTAGTGGCTTGTATGTTTGTTTTTGGTGAACTCTGTTTTCTAAAGCAGAGGCGTTATGTGGCTAATGAACTACAACAGTTATTATAGCTATGGACCAATGGGAGGTGTTTTTGTAAATATGGTGTCTACATTTGATTTGGATTTAAGGGATGGTTTTATGGGGTTTAATGCTGAACCAAAGTACCAAACACATACGATTGAGGTTGTTTGGTGAACTTGAATGTGAGTTCACATTACAACTTGTGATCACTAATTTCATTTCAAAAATGAATTGCTTTCCATTCATGGCATGTTGCGTTCTGACTCCTGATCTCATAATGGTAAGTTTATACCAGCCTTCTACCCTCTCCGTGTGAAGGAAATGCTGCATATGGGTACAATGCTGCTTTGCAAAGCGTTTGTACTGAATGATCCATGTCAGTCCTGAGCAGTGGCACATAGCACCTTCTGCAATCATGATATGGTGCCCCCTGCATATACCATAGAATGTACCCTAATGTTTTTATACAATTTTAAGATACCTAACTTATGTCTTACCTTTTCGAGTACAATGGTGTTTAAATTATTGAGGATACTGGCTTCTGTTCTTCAATTCTGTATTAACCTTTTCAATTGCTCGTTTCCAGGCTTTGCGGTTTATTAAATATGCTGTTGGGAAGTCTGGTACTGATTTCAAGCGGGAAATGCAACGGCACTCAGCAGCTATGCGCCAGCTTGTTCACTACAAGGGACACCCTGACCCCTTGAAAGGGGATTCTCTTAATAAGGCCGTCCGTGAAACTGCAAACGATGCTATTGCTGCTATTTTCTCCACAGAGGACCCTAAACCTGCTGTTGCGACGGAAGGTCTTGGCAAGCGCATACAGGGTTTTGGAAATACTAATTTTGAGCCATCAAAAGATGACAAAAAATCTTTCCTTAGTGAGCTAAGTGAAGTAGTGGGCATTGGCAGTGCTTCCATTAAACAGGGTTTGAGCAACTTTGCTGCTTCTCATTCATCAATGATAACAAATGATAATGGTGGTCCTTACAAGAGTCCAAACCTTCGTAGGTCTCTGACCACAGAAACTGATAAATATGGTAGGTATGATCCAAGTGAAATTCAAGGCGAGAGGCGTTCTTCATCTGTTGCTTCAAAGAACGTGACTTCTGGTTCATGGGGTCCTAGTCCATCCAGTTCTGCACCGACTGATGATACTAGTTCAAGTCAAACAGGGGTGAAGACTCGTGAGGAGAGACTTTTGGATACAATTGCAACTTCAAGTGGTGTACGGTTGCAACCAACTCGAGATGCTCTGCAAATCTTTCTAACAGAAGCTGCCAAATTGGATGCAGTTGCTTTGAGCCATGCCCTTGAGAACAAGTTGAATTCTCCTTTATGGCAGGTGACTTTATGCTGTTTTGTGTTGGTCTATTTTAAGCTTACAATACTCATATCTGCAATGGAATGAGGGTAAAGCTAAGGGCTAAACTATGGTTTTAACTCTTCTGACAAGCGACTAGGTGTATATTGCATGCACAAATCGATTTATTTTTGCCTTATTTCCCAGTCAAATGGAAGAACTATTGATAGGCTAATATATAGATGCTTTAAACATATGCATGTTTGTTCCAAATTTAACAAGTGCTTCTTAAGATTTCAAAACTTCAAAAGAAAAACATTATATACATGGAAATGATTTGGTTTCATTTCTTACCACACAGACTGGTTATGACTTGTGACCATTAGGCTCTGCACATATTTTGTATGATTAGAAGTTTAGAGCTGTATATAATAGAGAGCAGTATGTAACATAATGATGCTTAACTCAACATCCAATTTTCAAGACACTGCATAGTTTTATTTGAAGAATAGTATGTGAAAAATGCACTTGCAGCATGAACTTTTTGCATGATAAAAGTGCTTAATTAAGGGCTTTTCCACCCACCTCCCTACTGTTGTGGTTCATGACATATCTTAGCAAATTTATGGATTTACCAGGCACACTGGTTCTGAAAAAGTTATTAGGCAGCGAGCAGCAAATCCTTTTAACATGGTCAGAGGAATCAAATGTTTTGCCTTGTTATACGTTCCAATTTTGAATGGAAGTCCGCCTAAAACCTGAACTTTAAAACTGTGAATCTAACCTCCCTAACTTTGCAATACTTCCATGTAACCCCCTGAAGTGGTTTTGCATGGTGGTTTCGCCTATAACCCCCTTTATATACTGCTCATTCAAAGTTTAGTGAGGGTACATGAACTTCCATTGGAATAAGGTTTATTTCTACTAGGAGTTAGCAATACAGTGTATGTTCATAATGAGTGCATTCGTTAGTTATGATGTTCTTTGACCTTTTGATATATTTTTGATATAGAATCTCACATTATTTGTATACCTGGTTAGATCATATTGATAATATCCTTTTATCTTGACCTAGCACTTCCACCATTCTTTTCACTTCATAAATATTCAATATATTCGTTTACTTCTCAGGTTCGCATGAAGGCAATTTGTTTTCACTTCATAAATATTCAATATATTCGTTTACTTCTCAGGTTCGCATGAAGGCAATTTGTGTATTGGAAGCAATTGTAAGGAAACAGGATACTGATCCTTATTCGATTATTACTTCATATTTCAGTGAGAACAGTGCATCTGTTGTCAGATGCTGTGAGCTTCCGCAGGTTTCTCTCAGAGAAAAGGCTTCGAAGGTCAGTACAGCTCCAAGCTATCAATTAAAAAAATGTGATATCACGCACCTTTTATTTTCTACAAATTGCTTCTAGTATGTGGAATACATGCTTTTCATCTCTTTAATTCTCTCTTCTCCTCCTCTCTCTCTCTCTCTCTAGGCCGTAGCTATTTTTACCTCCAATTATCACTATATAATAAACCATGCCACTTTTATTAGGTATTAAATGTGCTGGTTGGGGAACAACCTACTGGAAGCAATAGTCTTTCAGAAACAAAGACTACAATACCTGCTGCACAGATGCCTGATTTGATTGATACAGGGGATCAAGATGACCCAGGAGCTCAAAATTCAGCTCAGGAAAGCAGCGAGAAGATAATGGGGAATAGCACATATGCTTCTTCGGTTGATGATTTGCTTGGTGGTGAACCTATTGCTGATATAAGTACCACCACCAGTAATGGTACTGGAGGTGATCCATTTGCAGATGTATCATTCCATGAGGCAGAGACTAAGGATACTAACGACCTATTCTCAGGGATGACGGTAGAAGAAAAAACATCAGCAGCCTTGAATGATAGCTCATCAATAAACAAAAATGAATTGCCAGATATATTTGGCAGCAGTCCTGTGCCATTCTTCCAAGAAAGAGTTGAGGACAAAGGAACTGTGAATGATTTGATGGCTGGTTTGAACCTTAAAGGAACTGCCCAAGCTCAGCCTGGAGTGAAAGCAGAATCTAACAATACCGTTAATGTTTCGCAGCTCTTTGACATGAACAGTCAGACAAGCAATGTGGCCAATTCTGCAGCAATGACTGAGATTCTTGGTCAAAACTCCTTTTATCAGCAACAGCAGGTTCCCTTGCAGTACAACTTGCCACCACAGATGCTGTTCAATCCAGCATTTGCTGGGCAGCAATTAAACTATGGTGCTATGGGTGTTCTTCTTGCTCAGCAGCAGCAGCTGCTGCAAAATCTAGGAAATTTCAATGCTGGGATGGGACATTCGTCTTTCAATACAATGAACAGCGGAAATGCATCTGTGCTTCCTGATATCTTCAATTCAAGTAACCAACCTCCACATGTTGCTGTGATGAGCAACTCAAAGAAGGATGAAACTAAAGCTTTTGATTTTGTTTCGGTATGCGCTTTCATTCTGTCTCTAATTTCTTCTTTCATTTCATATAGATATGCCAAAATTACTAGCCATCATAAACTAATAATGCGTGGACGCCATGAATCTTTGCTAGTTGCATAAGATGTGTTACTACATTTCTAGACATCTGAAGCACCACCCTCTGTTCTTAACAATTCTAGTTTCATCCAGGATCATCTTGCAGCAGCACGTGGTTCAAAAAAGTAAACTGAATGCAATGAGTTTGCGCAGACTGTAGCAACAACGCAATTGCTTGGCTTCTCGCAAACTTCGCTCATATCGTGAGAGCTCCATTGATTAACTGAATGAATCGCACAACAGGTTTTTGCATGGTGTGCTGCAACAGATCACCAAGGAAAAGATTCATGACGGGAGATTGTGTTGTATCATGTATCTAGACAAAGGTCGATTTTTATGTTGAAATAAATTGTACTTATCTTCTCAATTTCTTTTGATGCCTTGTCTTTTTTTTTAAAGAGTCGGACATTGTAGATTGCTCTTTCAGGCGGGATTTTGTTTTTGCTACTGTACAACAACATATTGGTTCTTTTGACAGGAATTGTAAAGTTTGCTACGGTAATAACAGGTGCCATACGGGAATTATGCCTCATGAATCATACTGCTTACATGTCGTGTACATTATATCTGCGAGGTGCCTGTATAATGCAGATTATGTATAGTTGGACAATGTGCGAGGTATCCACAGCTTGTGAAGTATCTACTGAGACAAACTTAGTAAGCAAATTACTGAAAAAATAGAGTTGTGCTAGAGTTCCACATTGTTGAAACCTTACGGTGAAGATGCTAATTGTTGTAAGGTGAAGTGTGATTCAGAAGGAATTCGAGTCGGTTCTTGTTAAAAAGGTAAATTATTTTGAATCATAGTTAAAATTTTTGGGGAGGAACATTAGGAATAAATCATAAATGTGAATCATCATTTATTGCTGTTGCGTGTCCGAACCAAATCGTGGCCATCAAATGGTTGTTAACACATGTAAACTATGGCAGAGAAATGCGTGTATAATAATATGGGCGTAGAGTTAATGAATCTGACAAACATGATATGAATCAAGGAAGCATTGTAGTGCAGAGTTTATATTATCACCGGGGGTTGGGTTACTACGTGGTAACCGATAGTTTGGTTAACTCTACTATGATGTAGTGGTAGTGGGTGCATGATTCTATCAATCAAGGAAGCACTGTAGTACATGGTTTATACTACCGTTGGGGGTTAGGTTACCGTGGGGTAACTAGCGATTGGTTAACTTTACTATGGTGTAGTGGTAGTGGATCCATGATTCTTTCTGTGAAGATAAAATTCTGATCCATCTTGGTCTAAACCATTCCTCCAATTTCTCTCATTCTTAATTTGTAGTTCGATCCTTACTCTCAAATTCCTTTCATGTAAATTATGATTTCAACATTAATTCTCTTTGGTTGTGGTTCTAGCTTGTGGCTACTACCTCGATTTCTGTTAGCACGTTTTCTGAAACGCAAAACGATAGGTTTTTTACAAAAAATTTTTATATAAAAGCATGTCTAATAAATTAAATAGATCTATTTTTTAAGTTTTTAATAGTTAATACTTAATTAACCATACACTAATGATGATCCTCGTTTTACGTGCGGCTTATAAACCACATCCATAAGCTGATTCAAATACTAGCTAAGTTATACAATTAAGGAGAGAAAAATCAAGTGCAAGAGAATAAATTCAGTCATACACGGTGGCGAGTTGTGATTTGGGGGAGAAAAAACAAGTGCAAGAGAATAGATCAATGGGACGATGGTTGTGCATCGTCGATGGACTATAGACTTGTATACGAGGTGCGCCGCTTGACCTAGAGACAACAAGTTATAGCCTTGATTCCATTGAAATCTTTTGAGCTGATTTCTATGCTAGTTTGCTTAGATAATCTCCTTTATTAGAACCAGCAGAGGGTCATAAGTAATTAAGTATAAGCCCAGGGTCAGTGGGCCTGGCTCCACCGCTGAGACTCGATGCCTATTGATGTCACTCACATTGCCTTACCCTATCTTGTATACATGTGTACAAATCTCTTGTCTTTAATATATGTATATGTGTAAAATTTCTTTTTAGACTGTGTTTAAGATAGCTTTTTTAAATTGTTGATATGGATTTTTTTATTAACACGATAAATTAATATATTAATAAATAAATTTTATAAGTTATTTAGAGTAGATAGTCTAATCAATACAATAGAAAAAAGTTTTTTAGAAATTATATTTTAGAGCTGTGGAGCAAATAATCCGTTTTAAAAATCTAAAGAAAAAGTAGAAAAAAAACACAACCTTAGTTCTTAATATGTGAGTCGCTATTTTTAATATGTGAGTCACTATTTCACTTTGTTCTCTTGGCTAAGTGGATTTTACAATCAAATTTTCTATTGAAAAACCTTTTTTCCAAAAAAAAAACTAAGAACAAAAGCTTTGCCAGGCTGTCTCACTCCTGTGTTGGCAGAACTCGCCAACCACACCGCTTACCACACCGCTCCTCCTATTCATCCACAACCACGAGCCGTATAAACGGCAGAAGTACACTTCTCAGGAGGACCACGCCACAGAAGATCCTAGGTTGGTGCTAGCCCCGCTAGCCCTGGGCCCCACACGCCCCAGGTCTCCCTGACAACCCTGGCCCACACGTAGACTCCGGCTCCACCTCTGCACCGGCTCAGCCGGTCGCTTTCCTTCCCGTGTATATGTACCCATCCGCCCCCTCGACCGAACCGAGTCGCCTTCGCTGAATCGCCCGCCACACGTCACTGACGTGTGGGCCAGGGTGGGGGATCCCGCGTCGCTGAGCCCACGAGTCAGCAGCCGAGATGGGTGGGGGACGAGACTGCGACCCGGTCGTATAAATCAGTACGGGCACACGGTTTCCGCCGGACTCTCGCCTCAGCGGCTCAGCCGGACTCTCGCCTCAGTCACCGGCCGCGACGCCGGCGGCCATGGACCTCGGGTGAGTTGCGCCCTCCTCGCCGCCGACCGGGCGGCGGTTCTCCTCTTCCTGTTTTTTTTTTTTGATTTTTTGATGTTTGGTAATCGGGCCCGGGGCTTGTTCGTATTGTAGGTACGTCGGCGCGGGGCAGGGGAGCTCGTCGTCGTCGTGCCGGACGGCGGACGTGGCGACGTGGGGCTCCTCCCAGCAGCAGCAGCAGCAGCAGCAGAAGCGGCAGCGGTGCCAGGTCGTGACCCCGACCTGTTCCGTTTCGTCCTGTAATTTCGCCTTCCCGAGTTTGATTGATCTTAGCGTTGATTGGTAACGAGTGCGATGTTTGGTATTGAAATCTGCGCGTGATTCCCGTATCGATCGAGGTGCGTAGCGTTTAGGGGTTCGGGGCGATGCAGGAGTTGGGGGTTTTCGTGGGGGGAAGGTTCGATCTTCGCGCTAGGGTTTGGGTTTTGGGTAGTGGTGTTCGCACATGGTTTCCGCTGAAGGGATGTGGGTAGCGGAACGGGGGCTTTCACACCGGAGGGAAAGAAGACATCACTAGAGAGGAAGAAGAGAGCGGCGTGGTGCAGTGGGTCTTGGTAAGGAGAAGGCTGGTCGGCTTGCCGGTGCTGGCGCCATGATGCATTACAGGGGAACGTGCTCGCGAAGCGTCACGCGAGTGCGAGGCATGGGGAATTGGGGATTGTGTGGGGTGGCGGCTCTGTGGATGGGGAAAGGTGGGGTTACGGTTTGGGTCTATATGGGGTAAATCTAGTCCACTGTATTTTTCAGCCGGTAATCGGAAATTCAACTGATTTAGGGGTTAAAAACATTCAAATAATATGTAGTCAATTGCTTAACTGTTTCCAAATTAAGGGGCTTGAGATTCATTCGTGCAGCATCTGGCCTTTTGGGGTTGATTGGTGCAATGCCAGCCATAACATGTCAGTACTCTGATCTTTGAACTGCAGCTACATTTCTCCACAGTTTTCTCCAGCACCTTTTCTCCCTTTTTGAAGACTGAAAACCATTTTATTTAAGATAGCGCGGTCATTGGAGATGAGAATTTTGAGGAAATTGATCTTTTGCCCTAAAGTTAGCTAGTAGGCCATCTATTACTTGCCACAAAGTTTAACATATTTGATCATCTGCACCATATTTGAGTAAAAACTAGATCAATTGTAGCATTTACCTCCACAAATTGCAAATTTTGCCTTGTTTTCCCCCTTTTGTTTTCCTCTTCGTATCATCTCTTGTCCCCTTGGCCTGTCCATGTAGACAACAAACTATGCTTGTTCAGTCTCCAGCCGCTGTGCCCCCCTGGTGAAGAGCTCTTTCAGCCTCAGTATCTAAGTGTCATTAGCACCTCCGTGGTGGCGTCGTGTCCATCTCCTCTGCAAGTCATGTGCTCTGCCTATGACACCTTGCACCAGGGTACTGGCTGCACGCCCATATCTGCCTCTGGCTGCTGTGCAGCCCACTTCCGCTTGTTGTGTGCCCAGCTTTGTCGGTTGGCTTGTTCTTTGTTGAGCACGCCATGGCCAGAAGCACCCATGACTGTCCGCTGCGGGAGGGGTGGAGGATGAAGACAGGAACAAGTTTGCCATTTTTTAAGGGAGTGGGGAAAAAAATTCTAGTTTTCTCTCAAGTATGGAGCAAGTTATCAAATACACCCAGTTTTGGAGCAAATAATTAATGCCCTGCTAATTTGGGGCAAAAGATCCATTTCCTTTTCCTTAACCTGTTTCCAATTGCGTATCAGCTCATTATGTTGTACATGAATAGAAAACTTCAGTTAAGTTACAAGATGACACCTCTGCAGAGCAAGTGGCTGGAGAAAGCACCCAAAATACAAATTATTTGCACATACATATACATTGGCATCTCTCTGCTGCAGATAGAAAGTCAGCTGGGCTTACTTTTGTAATTTTTCTTGTCATAGCTAGGAAACCAGTGGAGAGTGAATTCACTGGACAAATTATTTTGATACTTTTGTCATTAACTGATATAATTACTTGTTAACCTGTTATTATTATTCTATATTAACATACTATTCAACAGGGTTCTTCTGATGACCAAGTTGGATCGAGCACAAGTAATTCTTTGCAAATGTCGGAACCAGAGCTTCAAGATTTTGATAATGGAGAAAATGAGGAGGAAGATTACTATCTGGATGAGGATGATTGTGTTTATGATGATGGCGATGGATTTGATTATGAATTTGATGGGGCTGACTACTTTAACCAACGTCTTGCTGATAAATTTGATGATTTGGATTTGCCTCCAGGCGTGGAGGCTACTGTACCTTGGCTTCAGAAAATTGTAACTAATGAAGAGCAAAGCAGTTCCAAATTAGCAATTGAAGATGAAAACACAAATAAATCTCAGTTGTTCAAACAGTTTGACACTGTTAAAGATTTCTCTGATCATTATTATGCTGCAGCATCAGTGGAAGAGGTATTCTGTTGAATTTGCTGCTCTTATTTTATGCCTCTTTTATATCTGTATCTAATTTTTCTTCAATGTTTGCATTATTCCAGACAAAGAGAGACTGGGTGAAGAGAATTCAGCATGACTGGAAACTTTTGGAGAAAGACCTACCAGGTTAGCTATTTGCCTATCTGCTTTAGTGTCTTTTCTGACCTGTGAGTTCACATTAACGGCTGGTTTGGTTTGATTCCATAATTTGCCCTACCAAAACATTGGCAACTTCAATATTAACTCTTGTCTGTTTGAATTAAAGCCAATATGTGCCAATTAATATAGGTTGAGAAACCTTACCTTACCAAATTTTGGTAGTGCCAAAATTTGCCTAAGTATCAGCCCCAACACACAGGAAAGAAGTATTTCACAGTCCAACCATGCATCTTCATGCCATTAGTGCCAATATTTTGCAGGTCAACAATCCAGCATAAACATTGACTATGCTGCTTGCATGAGCTCATTCATTATTTTCTGTTCACCTAACTTCCATGTGATAACTGATAAGTTGATCAGAACTGTTCATGGTTTAAGCACATAACCAGAATTTCCCTGTAAGAAACTAGTATGAATGTAGATGTGATGCTATTTCCTCTCTTTTTCTCTCATTTCTTTCACTCTCTGTGGAGCTTATGTATGTTGGCCTGCACAAACTATTAATCTCTTACCAGCTAGTGAGAGGGTAATGCAGCCATTTTCCTTCTCAATATTAGAACTCTCTTAAATCTTTGCCTGATTAAAGTATGCCTTATAAAAATGGCCGGATTTGAGTGTCTTTTTCTTTTGTCATTGTAACACTACTTTGCACATTCCCATTCATCAACTATATCATTATAGCACTGTTTGTTTCCAGATGTTGTTTACATTATGCTTTTCACCTGCTTTTCGTGTAAAAAGGTCTTGGGAATCTTGCAGTGATTTTGGAAATAGTGGATTGATTATCTGATACTAGTTTCTGAAAGATGCTTATGTTAGGATTTAGTGTCGTGTCACCCATCCTTCAACCTTCATAACTCATAGATCTTGAGCATACCGGGAAAAGCTGTAGATAAAATTGGACAAACTATAGCTTTGTTAGTTGCACTTTCTTTCAGTATATTTTCTCATTCTAGAAATCTAAATCCTGATACTTGCTCTTTTATGCAGCATCTATTTATGTCCGTGTTGCTGAAGATAGAATGGACCTTCTTAGGGCTGCAATTATCGGACCTAAGGGAACACCCTACCACGATGGGCTCTTCTTCTTTGATATTCAATTTACCTCCTTTTACCCTACTCATCCTCCGGTATATACCTAAGTCTCTGCCCTTTTTTCCATGATATTTAAACCTTTTTTGTTGAAATTTTTGTCGTTGATAATTCTGCAGTCAGTATATTACCACTCCGGCGGACTTCGGATTAACCCAAACTTATACAATAATGGAAAAGTCTGCCTTAGTCTCCTTGGTACCTGGTCAGGTAGTGGTTGTGAGACTTGGAATCCAGTTCAGTCGACTATGCTACAAGTGCTCGTCTCCATTCAAGCTCTCATTTTGAATGAGAAGCCTTACTTCAATGAGCCAGGATATGCGTCGTTCGCCAACAGTGTATCTGGAGAGCGGACTGCTATTGAGTATAATGACAATACCTTTCTGCACTCATGCAGGACGATGCTATACTCACTCCGGCGGCCTCCAGAGGTAATATTTTTTGTTAACTTTAGCTATACCCTAAATCAGAAAAAGAAACTATATTTGGCACTTCAATGCAACCTGGAAACCCTGCCCAGTAAACAATACTTTGTGACATGATAGTACTTTGTCGTGACTGCCATATGCTGATTAAGGTTAGCGCCCAGAGCATAGAGATTGATGTAGGGGAATATGTTAGGTTCTTTTTTCTTGAAGATAAGGAGGATGAAATAGAGAAGTTTGCTGAAGTTAACACACGTGATTTGTCTCTCACTTGGTGCTGGATTATGTTACCAAAATAATCCCACTTTCGATTTTTAACATAACAGGCTCCCTTTGTCCTATATATCAGACAAATGAGTAAATCACAAAAGTGGAACAGAAATCAAGTTTCCAAACAGCTTTACCAACCATATCAAATACTAACACTCCTCTTTGCCCCCTCGCAGCACTTCGCAGACCTTGTTACCAGCCACTTCAGGGAGCGTGGGCACACCATCTTGGCAGCATGCAGACACTACATGGAAGGCCACAAGGTCGGATCGGTCCTCCCTGAGGAGGAGGAAGGGCCCGAGTACGGCGACGCAGGAGCATCCACCAGCAGCGCCGCGGCCGCTGCCGCAGCGCCAAAGCTGCAGCCGGACAAGGTGGATACCATCAATAGACGCCCCACGTTCAACGACAACCTCAAGACGCTGTTCGAAGAGCTCCTGATGGAGTTCAACGTGAAGGGCGCCGACACAGCGAGGTTTCTCGCCGAGAAGGTGAAGAAGAGATCTGGGGTAACTGTAGGCGCCCGTAATGCTGCAGCAGAAGTGGTGGAGGAGTGGCTGGATTAGCCTGCTTGCCTAACTGCAGAGAAGTTCTTTTCGCTCTCTTTTGGTAGATAAGTAGCTTTTGATTGCTAGGACTGCATGAACCAAGATGATGGGAGATGCCTATTCTCAAGGCAGTATATTAAGTTATCTGTACATCAAGATTATTTCAGATCTCATGTTACATGTAGATATGATTGATCGAGTTGGACGTGTAACGGGTTCGTAGAGGCGGTTTCATGCATGCATGTTAAAGGTGTGTTTGGTTGTGTGGACGAGAGAGGTTGTAAGGATTTTTGCAGTATTTGGTTCGCGGACTGAGCGATGGATGGGGCGGCTACCCTATAAATATTCTTTAAAGAATATCCGAGGAGCTCATCCATCTTTACTAACATTAATTATTAGTAACTAATTAGTTATAATTAATTAGGCACGTGTTCTTATTAATTAGTGATTAGTCTTTCAAAATTAGTTCTATATTAATATATTTGTTGTTAATTAGTATTAGTTATGATAAGATTAGTAATAATTAATATATTTTGTTATTGATTAATAATTTAGTATTATCGTTTTATCTATCCAACCAAATAAAAAATTAGCTCCCTCTATTTATTCAATTAAATAATTAATATAGATTATCCTATATAATAAAACATGAATGATCATATGCCGTCAAATCTCTCGTAAACGCACCCTATAACTAGCTAGCTGAGCTCACGGATTACGACATACAGTGTTTCTACTCTCTGAATGCATGGAGCAACAATCAGTTTAGCATTGAATCCGTGCATCCACCGGTCATCAGCTAGCTACTACTCCCTACATATCAGCACACCGATAACGATAACCGTGAAACCGGTTAATTATCGACGGAACCGGTGGATTTCAAACAAATTTTGCCAAAAAAATTTAAATATTAGTTTTTTTTTGAAAAACTTGATTGAATTATCAAGTGGTTTCTAAATGCAGTATCCCTCAATACCAATTGTAAACCCGCTCGTTTACAACTCCAACCAAAAACCAAAGTGATTTCATATAGATATATGTTGTCCTAGTTGAAAATGTGTAATCTATACTTCTTCACTCACTCTTACCATGCATGATCACTCTAACTTAGAAAGCTAAACACCAAGCTAAACAAAACCTTCTGTTTACATCAATGTCCAGGTGACATCCAAAACACCACATTGCATTGCGGCGCAAGCGGCAAGCGATGATCACCAAACCCTAACTAGGCCTCACATTTTGTAATTAATTAACCTAACTAACGCTATACTCTTCCCGGTGCGCGATGGAGATGGAGTTGGAGCCCATCTATGGCGCTGTGATCTCTAGGTCGCCGTCGCCGCGGCCGTCCGGGCGAGGAGGAGCGGTCCGGCCGAGGAGGAGGAGGCCGTCCGCCGCGCCGCGCTCCCGGTAGCTCCAGAACTTGACGGCCGCTGCGGCGGGCTGGTCCGCCGCCGCCGTGGCCCGGCACCGGCGGAGCAGCAGCGCCATGCCGAGGCCGCCCTCGCCGCGGGACTCGAGGCGCGCCTGCCATGCGGGAGGGCGGAACGCGCGCACCTCCACGGAGTCGCCGTCGTGCATGGCGTGGCGCGAGACGAAGAGCGACCACTGCCCCGTGAGGCGGTACGTGCGGCGGGTCACCCGGTCGCGCTTCAGCGCCATGCGGTAGGCGCGGCCGAGGCGGTCGAACGCCGGGACCGGGAGGCCGCCGTTCTCCCCGCTTAGCACGAGGTGGCGCTCCCCCGCCGTCAGCATGCCCAGTAGCGGCGACGTCCTGACCAGGCCCTCCGGGAGGACGAGCCGGGCCTTGTCGCGGCTGCGGTCCGACGGGGTGAGCCGCTTCGTGAGCACCAGCGAGGGCCGCGAGATGCGGAGGCGGAGCAGCTCGGCGCGCAGCCCGTCGTCGTCGCCTTCCTCCACAGCGGGAACAGCCGGCCGCTGCCCCCCGAACCCTCCTCCTTCTCCCCTTACGTGGTTGGCCATCTCCTGGATCGTCCACGCTGCGGCGTAGGGGTGGAACCGCAGGAACCTCTTTTTGGGCGGGAGCATCTCCGGCGGGACGCCGGCGAAGCCCTCCTCACCGGACACGTCTCCCGATAAGGGCACCGTAACGGGCGGCAGATGCTCGACGAAATGCCCCCCGCTCCCCTTCCCTCCACCCCTCATCGAACGGCATAACAGGTCCCGCCCGGAGGTGGCAACGCCGGAGGCCGGAGCCGCGGCGGCTGGGACGATCGTCGTCCCAAGCCAGAGCGGCATCCGGATGGCGCCGGGCGGGGGAGGGCATGGAGGCGGCAATGGCAGCGCAGAGCAGGGGAGGGAGAGATGGGAGCAGAAGGGAGGAGGCGGCCCCGGCTGCGGCGGCGGTAGAGGAGGAGGAGGTAACCGGTGATGAAGAAGAGGTGGCGGCGGAGGAGGAGGCGGTGGTGGGCGGCGCGTCTTGCTTGGAGGCGAAGGTGAGGGGGACCAGAGGGAGAAGGGAGATTGAAGAGGCCCCATTCTCGTGAGGTGCTGGCACTTGGCACCCACGCCTTCGCCCTTCTATTCTCTTGGGGTGCCCACCACTGTCTGAGTTTGGGGATTTTTCTTCTTTTTTTTTTAGAGGAGTTTGGGGGAAAAAAATTAGAGTTTGGAAAGATTGCTTTAAGATTAGTGCAATGCAGCGATGGCTGTGTTGCTTCGCGTCGCTAGTTTAGGCGATGCAAGAGGTGGTTTAGATCTTAAGTTGCATGTGAGTTTACTTGTAAGTCTCCTATAGAAAGAAGTTTGCTACATACTGAATAGAGCGTGTAAGGTTGGAGTTATCGGTCAACATCCATGTGGTACTAACAAGAAAATCTAGTATCGGTATGAAGTTAGCACTAATTAGCCAGTAGAACCTTATCAGGCACACTTGTCAGGTGAAAACAACACTAATACATCATGCAGGATGAGGAC
This sequence comes from Oryza meyeriana var. granulata, assembly GCA_003991445.1. NCBI lineage: Eukaryota > Viridiplantae > Streptophyta > Magnoliopsida > Poales > Poaceae > Oryza > Oryza meyeriana. Next base: position 83,101 of record RYFJ01000185.1, on the reverse strand, counting down.
AGATCATGCGTTAGTACATGAGGTTATTCCTATGTGAATCCACCCCATCATGCTGAATAGAGCACAAGGTGGTTCTATACATTGCAAAACTTTTAACCACATATAATATATACTATGGGTCTCATCTCTAGTGTCTCTAGTTAAACCATACACAACAACTTTAAATTGTCCTTGGACTTGTCTTACTAGTGTATATCTACATAAACAATCTACAATAGAGTGGTAAAAATTATCCCAGCTCAAAATACAGACCTAAACACTCGAGCAATTGAGCATCTAGCTAGCCTATGAACTATGATGTATAACTCTGCCTATAATTGTAAGAGCCCACTTAATATCCACTAAAGAGTGAGGACAGTATTAGCTATAGTCTTCTTCATCATCTGCTAGCTTGAAAGATCAATAAATGCCTAAAATACAATTAAATTGTATCAAGTATATTTTTTAAAAATATTAATGAGAATAATTAAAAATAGTCAATTTCATTAAGAACGATAAAGAGGCAAAAAAAATATACTTTTCAGGCTTTGTCCTTTAAACCTCATGAGAACTAGAATAACTTTAGGATTTTCCGCTCTTTAAAAATAATACTCGAGGGAGTATACCCTAATGAAAAAAAGTTACTTGACAAGCTTGTTTTTCAATTAGGGAGGACCCCTACCCATAAGGAATAACTTTCGTTCCTCCTGTTTTCTCTTTTCTACCTTGATGTCTTCTGCCATTACCAATTTTACCATCTCTCATCCATCAATTTCTCTTGAGTGTATATACTTCTCTTGTAACTAACCTCTACTTTACTATAGTGATGGCCAGAAGGGTCGTACCTTAACATGCCGGCCTGGACATAGTGCTATAGTAACTGTGTTAGACCAGCACGGTCTGTTTGGCTGTGCCATATTTAGGTCGTTGCCTTAGCCCGTGGGCTAGGCTAACACGGCACGTCCCAAGCACGAGCACGGTCCTGTCGGTCCATTATTTTTTTCATAATTTTTCTATTTTTCCTATTTTTTCTAATATTCTCCACTATTTTTTCTATTTTTTTTCCTTTTCCCTAATTTTCCCTAATATTTTTCCTTTAGTTTTCTATTTTTCGCTTTTTTTTTTCTTTTTTCTCCTCATATTTTCAAATTTTATGAGCCAAACGTGCTAATAGGCCGATGCCGGCCCACGTGCCGGCACGGCCCGTTGGCTTCACGTGTCATGCCTGGGTTGAGATCTCGGCACGTGGGCTGACACGGCACGGCCCGCTACAGGAGCCATGTCTTAACAGATCGTGCCAAACCGTACCTCGTGTCAGGCCGGCCTGTAAGATCCAGTTGGCCATCTATACTTTACTACATACACGATCAATGTACTTGAAATGTATGCCAACTCGATCGATCTCTTTTTGCTGGTGATAAATATTGAGAAAAAGATAAAAAAAATTCCAAAGCTCACAAACGGCCCTAAACGAGCTGAGCCTGAGCCTGAGCCTGAGCCCAATCCAAGCCCAAAGAGGCAGCGGCCCTAAAGCCCGATGACCCAAGTCAATTCTGTAGCACACAGTCTCTCTCTCGCGCGCTAGCCAAAGCCCTAGCCGCCTCGTCCCACCCAATCCTCCTCCCTCCCGCTCGCAGCTCGCCGTGCTCGCGCTCCGGCCGCCGACCACCGCGAAGAGGGGCATATCCTCCCCGTCGACACCCATCCATCCTTCTCCTTGCCTGAGCTGTCGCGCCGTTCTTCATCACCTGCGTGCGGCGGCGTCCTGCTGCTTCCGCCGCATACTCCTTGCGCCCAAGTCAATCTCGCCGTCCGTCTTCTCGGCCTCGGCTCCCGTGTCCTCGCTAGTTCGCCCCCCGCGCCGCCTGCGCCGGTTTCCATCCATCCCGCGAGCTTCCGCCTCCGGTGAGCACCGGTGCCGACGCACGCACATCCTCTTTCTTTCTCATCCCTCCAGTTCTACCCACACCTTTTTGCGAATTTGTCTTAGCCTTATCTTCTCTTCTAGATCTGGAAGCTTGAACCTTAATACTAATGGCAGTTTTTCTCCAAAAAAAAAAATTTGGGAGTTAGTCCGGCCGCCGACCACCGGGAGTAGGAGCTAGAGATGAGCCTGGGCTTGCGGCCGGGCAGGGCGCTTCCCCTCGCGTCTTCTCTCCACACCCCGCTCCCTAATAGGTCCCAGGTGAGGTTGAGCACCATCAGCTGTGCCGCCATGAAGTCCTACAGGCTATCCGAGCTCAGTGACGCCGAGGTCAGTGGCCTCAAGGCACGCCCTCGCATCGACTTCTCCTCCATTTTTGGCATGGTAAGATGAGGTATAAGGAACTCATGGTTATGGGCAGTACAGCGTTGTGCGATTGTTTTAGAACCGTTTGCTCTTTTTTTTTTGTGCGATTAGGTGAATCCGATTGTTGAAGATGTGCGGGTGCGAGGTGACGCTGCGGTTAAGGAGTAAGTGATGATGTAGTGTTTGATCCTTTTGGACCAGAACCTAGTGCAGGATTTTGTTTAACTTGCTGGGTTTGGTATTTCAGTTATACAGCGAAGTTCGACAAGGTTGCACTCGATGATGTGGTTGTTCGTGTTAGCGATCTTCCTGATGTCGAGGTATTTACCTTATATGTGTTTGTGACTGATAAACTGCACATTCTTTTATCTTTTTTTCCTGTTATAACAACATTACCTGAATGTTTGGTGCTAAACTTGTAGTTTAGTTTGGAATTATGTATGCCAACTCTAGTACTTGCATTCAGGGTCTTCAATTACTTAGTAATAGGTACACCTAAAGGCAGTAATTGGCCTTCTGGCTTACGAGGGGTGGGTAAATATGATTTTATTATCTGTTGGATGAGTTTGTAGCTTGATCCAGCTGTGAAGGAAGCCTTTGATGTGGCATATGACAATATTTATGCCTTCCACGTTTCGCAAAAGTTGCCTGAAAAGACCGTTGAGAATATGAAAGTAAGAGCTGCTTGTTGATTCCATTTAACTTTAATTCCCTCCTTACCTCCCTCTCATACCTTTTGACTTATGAACTCTTCCCTGTTTGTATTGAAGGGTGTGAGATGCAAAAGAATAACAAGATGCATTGGTTCAGTCGGGCTTTATGTTCCAGGTGGCACTGCAGTTTTGCCTTCCACTGCACTGATGCTTGCTGTGGTATGATCATGTTTTCTCAAATTCTGTTGAGATAACTCATCATTAACTGTTCATTTTTTTGTGTGTGATTTGATATAATAAATCTCTTTCTACCAGCCTGCACAGATTGCTGGCTGTAAAACTGTCGTTCTTGCCACCCCTCCTAATCGTGACGGTAGCATATGTAAGGTACATTTTATTGTATGCAGATTGCTGTTGTTTCTCAAAGTTGGTGCACTTGTGTTTCTAATGTTGATTTATTTGGAATTGGATATTGTTACTGTCTTCTGCAGGAGGTTCTTTACTGTGCTAAAAAAGCTGGTGTCACACATATATTGAAAGCTGGAGGAGCTCAGGTAGAAGGATATTTGATTGTTCATAGTAGTATCTTGTGTTCCCTGCTAAACCCTTGAGTTAAATTAATGTTGTTTTCTGTCAGGCAATCTCAGCCATGGCATGGGGAACAGTGTCATGCCCAAAGGTACCTGGAACTTTTACTTGTCAATTGTAGGGGCTATTTTTAAGTGCACTATGTAGGGGATAGGGGCTGTGGTCTTCTCTTTGTTTACTTTGGTATGATTGTTAAAGAACTGCAAATATGTGTATATGGCTTAAAACAGCACATATATTTTTTTGTAATACTATATTCTGAGTGGATTCATACTCTTCTCAAACAACCTATGGAGATACAATATGTGCTATTGACTCTGTTTGCCTGGCTTATTATTATTAGCGTCAGTTAGCAGACTTCAGAAATGCTTTAGTTGCATTAGTATTTTGCTGCATTCATTCGTGCAACATTTGTTTTATATTTCCATCATTTACGGCAATCAACTTCTATACTTTTTTGTAGGTTGAAAAAATATTTGGACCCGGTAACCAGTATGTCACGGCTGCAAAAATGATTCTTCAGGTTCTATTCTGTTCATTCTGTGGAATCATACCCATTATCTGTCTTGCTGATAACATTTTTCTTATTTGATGGCAGAACAGTGAAGCCATGGTTTCTATAGACATGCCTGCTGGCCCTTCAGAAGTCTTAGTGATTGCTGATAACTATGCAAACCAAGTTCACGTTGCTGCTGATCTGCTGTCTCAGGTATCTTCTATTTCTGATATCCTGCTTCGTACCGGTGAAAGGTGTACTTGCTATTGAACTTTGTTTACTCTTTGAAATCTCATCCTGGAGAATCTGAGGCATAGAAGTTACATGATATTGCGAAGCTTTCTTAAGTATCATATCATGTTCATAATGTATGTTACATCACAGTTTGTTCAAAATTTTAGGCAGAACATGGTCCAGACAGCCAGGTGGTTCTAGTTATTGCAGGAGACGGTGTTGATTTGGGTGCTATTGAGGCAGAAGTTAGCAAGCAGTGCTCTGCTCTTCCTAGGGGAGAATTTGCTTCAAAAGCTCTTGGTCACAGTTTCACTGTTTTTGCCAAAGACATGGTTGAGGTAATTCTTCATTCATGTACACTCTTGGATTATCATTATAATTTGAAAGGCGCATATGATACATTACTGGAATTTTGCAGCATGCATTAACGTAAAGGAATTATCTGACTGTAGTTCCACGGATTGTTGACATCCCCCTACGTTTCTTCCTTCTGTAGGCAATTTCATTCTCAAATATGTATGCTCCTGAGCATTTGATCATCAATGTAAAGGATGCTGAGCAATGGGAGGAACTTGTTGAGAATGCAGGTACAGGCATACTTTTCAGCTACCTAAGCTTTGATCTGAACATTCATACTTCAACGGTAATGTCAGGCTATTCTTCTTTTTTAATCACAGGATCGGTTTTCTTGGGACAATGGACCCCGGAGAGTGTAGGCGACTATGCAAGTGGGACGAACCATGTCCTTCCCACCTATGGTTACGCAAGGATGTACAGCGGTGTGTCACTGAACTCATTCCTCAAGTACATCACCGTTCAGTCCTTATCAGAGGATGGTCTGAGAAGGCTGGGACCGCACGTCGCAAAGATGGCTGAAGTCGAAGGGCTAGAGGCTCACAGAAGAGCCGTTACCCTCAGGCTGCAGGACATCGAAGCCACTGTAACTGTGTAGCTGGGTTACCATGATCATTTGTTTTCAGCAGTCAATCTGATGCAGAGATCAATAATCTGTGAACACTGAGAAAAGTGGATGATACAGCTGTTACTCGAAATAATGTTCATCCATTCTGATACATCTATGAATATAAAGTTTGTTCGATCGTGTCACGCTTTTAAGTTTTCAAGAGAGGTGTTGTAAGTTGGGGTAGGCCGTTGCCGGCTTGTGAGTTATGAAGGCGTCCTACATATAAGATCAGTAAGGCTCAAAACAGGCATTAAGGTTATCCTGTTTTATATTTCTCAGTAGAATACCGTGATAACTTGCACTTGACAATGCCAATCTAGGTATAGTACGTGTGATTTCACATCAGTACCAGACATTTTAAGTTGCAAGATTATACAATGTCCATGCTCCAAACAACCCCCAGTGCTTATCTATACACATAAGTGAAGCGGCAATATGCAGTCTATAATAATCTCATCTTTGTAAGGTTAGCGGTCTTAGAGCACCGAAACAGCTGCCATTGGCAGGCATAGCGGTCCAGCACTACTCCGGAATCAATCTCAGCTTCACGATAGAGCACTTTCAACGGTTGGATGAAGGAAACTGGGAGGTGACATTGGTGGCATCGCTTCTTCCTGGGCATCAACCATTTCCAGGATCTTTCTCACAGTGGCTCGAAAATGATCACCACTGTCTTGGGTTGTATTTGGATGAATAGACTCCTCTTGGAAACCCGTGTTTTGTGACTTAACTTTTGATTGTGCTTTCGCTGAAGTTACCGCAGTGGTAAATACGCCAGATTCCTTGAGACCACGAATAATAGCCTGCAAAGACGAAGCATACATTAGCAATATTCAAGAGAGTAAGTTTTACAAGTCGATGCCTTCAATATTGAGATTAAGGCACTCCAAATTGAAGTTTGAGATTGTGACTTGCCATTGGTGCATATATGCGTGTCAAGACACCCTTCCTCAAAAGCTTCAAATTGGTATCCTTGTCGTTCCATACAACATGTTCCCGAAACCTGAACAAAATATTAGACAAATATGATCTCTACTTAAGTGGGGTAGGGAGGAAGGGAGGTGCCGACCGACTGCAGGAGGGTAGGGGCGTTACCAGTTCCGCATTTCCTCCTCAGTAGCTGTTGATGCAATTATAAAGGCCTGACATGTCAGAGTGGAAATCCAAATTTATTAGTTTCATCAAACTTGCTGCTTACACAATTAGCTATTCTATGCAACGTTGCAACCAAGTTATACCATTACAAGCTACACCAGTTGTTCTTGGCAAAGCTATGATCGAGAAAAAGAAAACGAAGAATGTCAACCCCTCATTCTTAAGAGACTGTGTTATCGGTATCATACTACGGCATGCGGCACTGTTGCTACAATTCAAATGAGATCAATGCATTACTGGAACCAAAAGAATGCATGATGTCTGACCACGTAAGCAACAAGAAGTCAATGAGCATTACCAATGGAGCAAAGGAAAAGAACACAAATAAACTCACCAGCCTGTCAAATTCCAAGATAAAGCATCTCTTCACATCTTCCTTTGTCGGCTTGCAGCCACACCTATCCCTCCTTGAAGTTAAGTCTGAGAACTTTGTGTAAGTGAAATGCAGAATAGCAGCTTCCTCCAACTTGATTTCACTACATGAAAATAGAACTGATGGTTAAGACAACAAGTAGAAACGGGCTAAAATTTGTTCACTGGACAACTTTAGCTTTATAAAAAATATCTCCATGTTTTCAGATGTCTGTCATCTTACTTGGGGGTTTTCATGTAATTATGCCATCTATGAGCACCATTTGGACGCAGATGCTCCTGAACCCTTGCTGCTGATTTCCCGTTACCATAAGTGAGGAAATAGTTTGGATTACCACGTGTTGCTTCTTTGTATAGGCCAAAGTATGTATCCTTTGGAAGATGATCATAATTTTTCTTAAACATGGACACCTGCAAGATAAAAAATTGATAATAAGTTACATAATATTTGATGGATATGGTTGAGCTATGAAACCTACCAACAACAAATTTTGGCAAAAAAATTAAACAACAGCTTGAAGTATATTGACACACATTATTGATCAAACACAACTTACAATAACCACTCAAGAAAATGTGTAATGAAGTCATAGAAGTTGTAACATAAAGATATAAGGGTTGTTTGGTAATGGGGCTAACGGCAATATGGGTATTGCATATTAACTAGGAAAAACGGCTAACTAGTCTCCACCTCTCCGACAGGCAACAAAACTTTATTCTCATGAAGCTTTTCTTCTTTTGACAGGATACACGAAGGAGAATTAGTGTTACCTTCTGCCAGTTAAGGTTTCAATTTCTTAGCATAATGCAAAATGAAGACTAACACATTGACTAAAGCAGGACAATTCTGCATCCATTCTTTTCGGTTTTAGCTTTTAAGCATGCAGCTAAAACCCCAGTAACAAGTGCTCATGCTGCCAGCAGCCACAATTTGTTAATACTGTTTCTTCATGGATAATAAAGTTCTAATAGCACGACAACTTGCAGGCAAAATCTTGTCTTCTACGCATCACGAACTGCTACAGCATCACAATAGTGTTTGCAAAATGACAATGATCAATTTTTTTCTCAGGAGAAATGTTGCTGTGGCGGTTTTCACTAAATTGTGACTTTTGCTGTGGTATATGGGCACTCTTTCACTTTACTTTTCTTACTTTTATTTGAATTAGTAATAACTTACACACCTCTGTGAAAGGATCTTTGATGTCATCCCGCTCAATGCTGCTCTCCTGGGAAAAATATATAATAATCAGATGTGAAACAGGCTACATCTGCAACAGCAAATTTATTCTGCAACTCACATAGTTGGGGAAGATAACCATGTCAACATTATCTGGAACATCTAAAAGCAATCGCCTCAAAGAGTACTCCCGGGCACCAGCTGGATGAATTAACTCATCAGTATCAAGATGAATGATCCAGTCCATTCCAGCATCCTGCAATCACATAGAGGGAAGCTCAAATCAAACTTATCACCAAATACAGGGACTTTCAGAAATCCAAACAACATACTGCAGAATGCCTTAGTAAGTAAGCATATCATTATAATCTTGTCTGCCAACTGCTAACAATGGCTAATGTAAAAGACATCCTTCATTTGGCATTGGTATAATAGCAAAACATATTACAGTGATTGGGGACCTTTTTGTTGCTATATTTGGGCTAATTTACAGTTGACTGTGAAACAGGATATGTAAATTATTGATGAATGATGAGTAACTGGTGGCTGGTGCATGTGTTCTCATTTTTTGAACTTCACATACATTTGTTCCACCACTAGATTACTCAGCCAACACGAGGGAAAGAAGAAAAGAGTATAAAGACGTAAATGTTGATAAACTAAGTTAACTCTACCAAAGGCATTCCCATTTTACTGCTGTAGCATGGCTACTCAAAATCACCTCATATCAACAGGTTTGTTTTGTATTATGCTGAATAAATCAACAGCAAGGCTGAAACATGCTACAGTGATAATTATGGCTCCCCTTACAAATTGAGGGGAATAGCATAAAGGTAGCTGAAAATGGGTAAACAAAAGGCTTTAGTGCTTTTGAATCAAAACTGTGATAATTATCATCATCACACAAGAGCATACAATATTTCCAATGTAAAAAACAGTACTGAACATGAAAAAGAAATAGCTCATACCCTTGCCATAACGATAGCCATTTCCATGTTCAGCGATTGCTTGACAAATAGTTCATAATTGCATGGTTTGTAAAAGAAACCTGCCAGCCAAGTCTCATTCCAAATGCGACTGAAAATGGTTTAACCGTAGAAGTTCAGACCACGAAAATATCAAGAAAAATACAGCATACACTTGTTAGCAACATAAATATCTTGCACTAGGGAAACAAGCATACATGATCCAATCAACAAGAATCTATACTCCTTTAAAAGGGAGTAGTGGTGGTGGTGAGTGGTGAATCTGCCACCACCCCCACCACCAACTCCCTATTTTTTTTGGAAAGGAAAAATGACAGTGTGGGCCCAGAGGACCCACATGTCAACCAGCCCCCACCAACTCTCTACTTTTTGTGGGAAGAAGAAATGACAGTGTGGGGCTAAAGGGCCCACATGTCAGTAACAAATATATGCAGCAATTAAGAGATGATATATGCGAAAGATGATGGTAATAACCGGTTAATGATAATTTTTTTTAATTAAAATCTCGTTGGAATGCACGGGTAATATGCTAGTACTTCAAAAATCAGAATGCTCAGATCTTGTAAAATTGGGTTTGATTAACAAAAATGTTTAGAAAGAAGAAGGTTGGTAGGCATATTTACTAGAACTCAACCACAGCATTGAAGCAAACAGTATCAGACTTTATCACTATTTCTAATGATCTAATCTATATCTTGTTAAAGCAGTGTCTTACTTACAAGAATTACATTTTAGATAGTGGGAGAACCAACCTCCAGCGAAACTTCAGTTTTTTACATGAACTAAGTTTGTTTCTTAAAAGGGAACTCTAAATAGCTTCTCAGACTCTCAATGCATCACCATACCTTCTGTCCTGTTTCTCTTTCAGTTCTTTAGTTCTGTAAATGACTTTTACACCCTAAAGTAGAAACAAAAGGGAGGGAGTCAGAACTAGATCATCCAAAAGTCAAACAACAAAAGGGCGCAGAGTTGTTTACCCGAATGGATTCAAGAACTGATGTGACAGCTGGTTTTGCAGCCTCTCCTTCAACAAAAAGGAAAAAGTGTGAAACACCGATGACCTTGTGGTAATACAACCATGGAAGAATTTGGTGTAGGCCTGCAGATGTGCTTCCTGTGATACAGATCTGTAGTATAACGAAGATGTAACAAGGGGCATAATCAGCTCAACATAAGCTCATGTCGTGATGCACAGGACTCTAGTCATGCATAACGCATTCCCATAGATGACCCCATTTGCCAAGTACTAGACCAATTATTTCGGTATTTTGAATGTAGAAAACTATATAGTATTTACTACTTTACTCTAGACTTTAATTGCCATTACATGCAGAAGATCATGGTTTCACTGTCACATCTAGGCATCTAGTGAGCAGAAGATCTCACTGAATCAAGCTAAGTAAACAACAAGATTTACTTAATTCTCTATCAATAAAATTTCTCTAATGCACCACTCGACATTGCTCTAGGACAAACACGTTTCCTATCTCTGAGCTACAGGGTGCGCTTGAAAAAAAAAACTGTAAGCAACCACTAACCTCCAGATCACATCAAACAGGACTCAACAGTGAGAAGCAAGTCAGCAACATCACAGTCTACAACAAATAAATTAGCATTGAAGTAACAAAATACTCTAGAAGATAGGCCTTTGCCCGCAGAATAGGCTTACACACGTAGCAAGCATACTCAAAGCCCCAGAATAACCATTTGATAGCATTGCCATATTGCCCTACTGCAGTACTGCTACATTCCACGAAGAAACAGTATAAGATGACGATCTTCTCACCAAAAAATTTCAGGCACGGGATCTCTTAATATCACGGCTTAAGAGTAGCTACTTTTGGATCACACATATAAAGCAAGCATAATTCCGTGGCACGAGGTCACATCCAGTCGCTCTGGAAGCGAGATCTCCACGCAGAGATCAGATCGGGAGCGAATTTCGCACCTTGGGGGTTAGTCCAGCGTCGGAGTCGAAGCTCCACCCGCGGTAGAGCGAGATGCCGCTGTGGGAGGACGCGCTCCGGCCGAGGATCTCAGCACAATCGGCGGCCGCGGAGGAGGCCGACGTGGAGGTGACGGCGAAGTAGGACCCGCCCGAGGAGGAGGAGGATCCGAGCGGGCTGTTCTCCATCCCGGGGAACCTCTGCGTCTCCGCGGGCCACGCCGCGCCGGCCGGGTCCCGCATCCCCCCGCGCCACTGCAGCGCGAAGGCGAACGCGGCCAGCGCCATCGGCAGCAGCGTGAGGAGCAGCAGCACCCGCGTCGCGAACGCCGCGGCCCCGGCTCCTCCTCCTCCTCCTCCGGCTCCTCCGCCGCCCGAGGCGGATCCCCCGCCGCGGTATCCCGCCATCGCGGACAGCCGAGCCGGTTGGTGGAGTGGAGAGAGACGCCTCCGCCTCCGGTTGTACTCTCGTCGAGCCTTGACTCCAGTAGAGCGTTGCGCGAAGACGACGAGGCATCTCGCGGGCCGGGCTGAGATTTATGGGCCAGTGAATACGGCATGTTGGGCCGGATAAGCCGAGATTAAATAGGCCGGATTGGGTAAGCAAATATGCATGAAAACCGTCTCTAGAAAAACAATTATTATTTCTAGAGTACATTTACGGTGGTCTCTACGGATTCTAAGGATAGTATTCTACTACCAGTATTATCATTAGTATAGGTGATCTCAGTCTGTTGATTCATAAGATCTATTACTGGTCAAAAATGTTATGAAAATAGATATAAATAGAGACACGAATTTTTACGTGAAAAACCCTTGCGGCAAAAACCATGGGCGTCGACCGGCAATGATCACTATTAATGAGTTATTACAAACGTAGGGAATAATAGTGGGATGTCACCCATTCCCGTGCGGTTTACAAGAAATACATATAAGGGAATAAATCTAGGAGTTCTAGTAGGAAAAGAATAGAAATATAAGGGAATAAATCATTTGTTAGGTATATTGCACTTTAACTATCACAAAATATATTAATACAAGACGTATCTCCACAAAGCTCAGTGTACAAATCTCTAAACCAGATAGCTTCTTTACAAGCTTCAGAAATAGCTATATGCTCTACTTCAATAGTAGATAAAACAACATTTGTTTGTAAATTTGCTTTTCAATTAACAACACAACCTTCAATAGTAAAACATAACATGTGAGTGATCTTTTTTTATCTAAATCTCTAGCAAAATCTGGATCCACATAACTAACAGGTCCATCTCTAGAACTCCTAAATTGCAAATCTACTGAATTGTTTTCTAATGCTCTTTGCCAGAATTAGTTATGCATCTACTAACAACACTCAATGCATATGAAAAGTCAGAACGAGAACATAACATGGTATATATAAGTGAACTAACTGTATTTGAATATGAAACTCTAGATATGTACTCAATATCATATTCTAATTGTAGACATAAATATGAAGATAGTCTAAAATGTGTAGCTAAAGGATCAAGCATATGAAATTGACAAAGGAAATTTTCAATGTAACCTTTCTGACTAAGATATAACTTGCTAGATTGTCTTTCTCTACTAATTTCCATATCGAGAATCTTCTTCGCTGCACCAAATCCTTCATCTTAAACTCACTACTCAAATGTGTCTTCAACTTTGCTATCTGTGATTTGTCTTTAGCAACAATTAACATATCATCAACATAAAGAAGTAAATATATAGCTAAACTATTAACAACTTTTAAATAAATACAACTATCAAAATTTGATCTTCTAAAATTATGAGAAAGTATGAAAGAGTCAAATCTCTCGTACCATTGTCTAGGTGATTGCTTCAATCTATAAAACGACTTCTTCAACCTACGATAATGTTTTCTTTTCCAGGAACAATAAAACCTTCAGTTTGCTCCATATAAATGTCCTCTTCTAACTCCCGCGTAAAAATGCAGTTTTAACATCTAATTACCCTAGGTCATAATCATGTATTGCAGCAATACTAAGTAAAGTGCGAATTGAACTATGCTTCATAACAAGAGAAAAGACATCATTGAAATTAATACCTAGAATTTGGCTATAACCTTTAGCAACTAATCTTTCTTTATATCTTGTCTCATCATTTGGAGACATACATTCCTTTTTTAAAAAAATCCACTTGCAACGGATAGGCTTATTCTACTTAGACAATTTCACCAGCTCCCAAATAGTATTATTTTCAAGTGATTCCATCTCATCATGCATAGCAGCTATCCATCTATTATAATCATCAAAAACAATACTTCAAAATATGTAGAAGGTTCTAAATTACCTTTAATTTCTTCTGCCACACTCAAAACATATGTAACTATGTGTAACGCCCCTCTCCCGTTAACCCGTACAGGTTAACAGAGGAGGAACATCATTACCTGTAATACTTATACCAGTCATAGGAGACCAGCTGGTACAAACAGGACATCGGTAGATTATAGCCAAACCTGCTTTATTTATTATACATAGTCCTTACACAAGTTGCAGCCTCGGACATAACCCGAGACATGTAATGATACATTACAAAAATAAGCAGCGGAGAAACACGGGTAGACCTAAATCCACAAGCAAAGCTTGGGACTTAGATCAAAACCCTAAAGCTCTCCTCATAATCAACTTGATCTTGATAACACTGGTTGAGGGTGGGGTCTTCATCTTCGTAGACTTCTGAGAGGAAGTAAGCAAAGATGAGTACACGAGGTACTCAGCAAGTCACAGAAATTAGGTGGCATGCAAGGTTTAGCAATGACGGTTAGGGTTATTTTGCAAAAGTGGTTTTCAAAGATTTTGTGGTTTTAAAAGTCTAAGTGTGCTCTTTGAGTTGTCGGAAAGAAGCTCATGCTTCAATCCATTCTATGGGTTGTTTTGCAACAACCCACCACAATTAAGTTAGTCGGGAAGAGACTCGCGTTTTAACCCATTCCACAAGTTTGTGACTTGTCACAATTTTTGATTCGGAGCGTACCATCCTCTAGTACCTCCATTTAGGTGGATTCTCTTTATTTCAAAACTTGTCATTTAACTCAGACAAACTCAGCTACGGTGTCATTCAACACCCTGGGTCACATAGGCCTGTTCCAGGCCACACAGGCCATCCATCAGTCACACAGACCGATTCTGGTAACGGTTCCCAACCCACAAAACAATTGCACAGATATTTATAAAATAAAATATATGCTAGAGGAATCACCTCACACTCGCCCGTAACCGTGGGCACGGCTGTTCGAACAGTTTATAGACCTTTGTAAAGGGTGCACGCTTTTTTCACACAACGTGAGCTTACTCCCACACTGGCCAAGTGAGGAGGTTCGCAACAAGGCCTTTCCAGAGCCTTCCTAGGATAGCACGTTGCCCTATAAATAGATTTTCTCAACCAAGTACCAGGAACTCATTTCCTGTACTCAGGGATGGTGGTATATCGCCCTCTTGGTACCTAACTGCTCCCACATTTATTAGCAACCGAAAACCATCCTGGAAATACTAGTTACTCGGCCAGGGGCGTCCCATTCCACCCGTGTGGTCGCACTGTTATATGCTCAATGCAATTCCTCAAAGAAACGGTCCTTAAATGTCACATGAAGTCGGAGCCACACAAGCAGCGATGACTCATAACCAAGTTTTTATAAGACTATTTTATTTTGCAAACACTCGACCAAGGGCGTCGAGGTTAAAAATCATTTTATTTAAAACCCTGATTTTCTCATCATCACATTTTAATTTGGGTAAAAAGGGGGTCATCGATATCCGTACACAAGTACGAATATCAAGATGATAGGGTTACGAAGGACAGGGCAACAATTTATTCAAGGCAGGGTCAAATGCAGCAAATAGGTTAGGCCTGACGGATTCGATTACGAATCGCGGCCGATAACAGTCGTGTTTCTAATTATGCAAGTTTTTAGAAATTAAAATAAATTTTAAATCATGGGTCCAATATGGTCAAGGGTGACTTGCCTTGCTCGAGGTCTTGTGAGTCTTCGATAAAAACTTCCTTCGGTGACTCCTTGGAAACAGGCAAAACACCAAGAATCAGAACCTATCTCATACAACTAATAGTGCCAATGTGTAGATCTCATTTTTAGAAAAATTTTGAGAGTTGAATGGGCTCAAACGGAGTTACGGTTTAAAAGTTATGAATTTTCAAAATTTGAGTCAATTTCTTGGAATTAAAAAGGATTAAAATCATTTTAGGAAAGAAAAGAAATAAAAGAAAAAGGAATCCAGAGGCTAACAGGTGGGGTCCTTGGGTCAGGAGAGAGGGAAAGGTACTGAGGCTGACATGTGGGGCCCATGCAACAGTAAAAGAGAGGGGAGACAGAGGCTGGCAGGTGGGACCGGACTGTCGGTGTCTAGGAGAGAGGGGGATGTGGCGCTGACATGTAGGGCCGATTTGTTAGTGCGTGGAGGGGAGTACAGGAGCGTCGATAGGTGGGGCCGA
The DNA here is from genome assembly GCA_003991445.1 of Oryza meyeriana var. granulata. Taxonomy (NCBI): domain Eukaryota; kingdom Viridiplantae; phylum Streptophyta; class Magnoliopsida; order Poales; family Poaceae; genus Oryza; species Oryza meyeriana. Next base: position 67,792 of record RYFJ01000185.1, on the reverse strand, counting down.
GTCCAGGAGGTGGGCCACTCCAGCTGACGCGGCATGCCACGTCGGCATGGACTGCCGGCTGGCCACGGCGGAGATCGACGGCCGACGGTCGCCATTGTCAATCTTGCCGGTGGCGGCAAACCACGGCGAGCGGCCGATGGCTACGGGATGCGAAGACGATGGTGAAACAGATGAGCGGTTCGGATTGGACTGGTGGGCGGTGGAAGATGGTCGGCGACGGTCGTCCCGAACCGGCGGTGGCAGCGGAGGGAAAAGGTCATCGCCGACGACCATTAGGACGACAGAATGGCTCGGGGTAGAATGGTCTGAGTTCGGTATCACGCGAGGAAGGGAAAGAAGGGAGTTAATTGTGATTTACCTCCGTCAACGGCAAGAATCAGAGCGGCGGCGATGGCGGACGGCGGCGAGCAGATTTGGGTGTTTCCGATTTAGGAGCCGATTGGCGATGGCGAGGGGTGGAGGAGCTTCGGGGTGACTCATGGAACTCGGCAGTGGCGGTGGCTTGGTCTACGGTGATCGGAAACGGCAGTGACGCTCGGGTCAGAACACGGCGGAGGGATGCTCTCGGTGATAGGCTAGCTCAGGTGCTTGTCTTGGTGACCGGAATGGGAGGAGAGGTTGCCCTATATATAGCGGAGCTCGGGCGCTAACCAACGACGAACAAAGGTGGTGGCACAGAGGGATAAGCTCGAGCTTGGCCGACGAGACACAACAATGGCGAAGCTTGCTGTGGCTTGCGTCATGCGCGGCAGAGGCGAGAAATGGAACGGGGAGATGATGGTGAAGTGACGGGACTGTTAACGCCAAAATTTGGTGAGGACCTGTATCAGATTCGGTCAAGAGGACGGTTGCAGTCGGATAATGGAAATTGATCCAAGAAGTAGACCGAGTCTGAGAAGGAGCCGTGAAGACCGCGCGTGGCAGTTAATTACTATAGTTATTAGGAAAAGGTTTATCTCTTTTAGGAAACCTGACCTCGTGTCCGGTCAGGCCTCGTTAGCGTTTTCTGTTATAGATAAGGAAATCATATACCGTGTCCTATAAGGACTCATGTAACTCGGGGTATATATACGTATGCCCGGGGACCTTGTAATCTATCACAACGATCAATACAAATTCGGCGCATCGCCACCCCTTCGACGGGATCCTGCTTCTCGAGCCGGGCTGCATCGGTTAGGTCCGAACTCCTGCGAGAGGGTAAGTCTCGTCACACCGACTACCAATCGGCTAGGACTTCCTCGGTTAGGTCCGATATTCTAGTTGGTTTATGGTAGTCGGCTTACCACGATATATTTACTTTATCTATGGCTGCATCAGTTCAGTTTGATCTCATAGATTGATTAGGTATATCACATCACGTGTGCACAGACTGTATCGACTTACTGGGAGCGATTTATCATCAGTTCGTGCTGCATCGGTTAAGTCCGACCTACTGAACTGCTAGTGATAAGTCGATCCTGCTGGGCCGATGCGTTGTGTGCAGGCGTTTTATCGGAATGCATAGCCGGTAAGTTATTTTCATCACGATCGCATTATATCTATCGGCTCATTGAGGCATTGTTATCATTGTCGGTCTGTGCTGCAATGGTTAGGTCCGATCTACTAGATTGACGATAATAGCTTTACTCTCAATAAGCCGATGCTGTTGTGCGATGGTGTTATCGGAGTGCTTAGCCGATAAGTTACCTATTAAAGCCGACTACATTTATTCATTGTTTTATCCTGTACTCGCTTTGTTAAGCAATCGGCTAGTTTATCAATTATTCACCATTTACATCATTGCATATTTTATTACATGTTCTTGCCTGTATTATTGTCACAATCGGCTAAGGGCTAGCCGATGGGTTTATTCTGCCGAACCAAGCACAAGTACAAGCAGGTTCCCGGGCACGACCCCAGGTAAGGGCCCGGGCATGAACCCGGGTAAGGACCAGTGTATGGGCCCGGACAGCGGACGAAGATCTTGGGAGCCGATATGAGCAAGGGCCCGGGTGCAGGCACACCTTCATAACAATACCAGTAACACTAGATCATGATCAGCTAGGATCTATTTGATTTATTTATGCATTATATTTGTTCATTTTATCTAGCTTATAGCCGGTTTTCGAATATCCCTTCGATGATCGGCTAGCATGATATTTGTTTATTATTACATTATTGTCTTTGCCGTCATCGGTCTTAAGCCGATGTGTAAGTGCTACGGTGTGCATCGGCCATCGGCTGATGAAACGAGTCTAGATCGGCTTCCAGCCGATTGGCTCATTGATCTAACATTTTTCTCCTTGTCAATTACAGGGTCAAATTGACTGGCACGCCTACGAACCTCAAACTTTAGGACCTGCACTGGAGTGAAGCAAATCTCCCAGGCCTTCGCGTGTCACCCAGACGCCGAACCGGGACCCGGCGATTTTCGGCGTCAACAGGGACGGCATGCCCGCGCGTGCTCGTTGACATTTGGCGTCCGATGGTGAGGGAAAAAGCTACGGCGGCTTATCCTTTTTGACTCCGGAGCTTGCAGTGACGATGGCAGGGCGGGTCTCTCACCGGGCGACGGGACCGTGGGGGTTGACGATGGCATCGCGAGTTTTTAAGACGCCGACCGGGCGATATGGGCGCAAACAGAGAGACAGAGAACCGAGAAAGCTCGAGAGAAATTGAGAGAAGAGAGAGAAGACGAGCGGAGGCGAGAGGAAGACGATGACATTGTCGTCGGGGCTGACAAGCGGGACCGAGCGGCAGAAGCAATCTCGTCCGTCCACGTGCGAGCATCGAGCGGCCGGGAGAGAGACAGCGCCGGTGCAGCTGACGAGCGAGACCCGCGGGAATTTTAATCCCACGCGCGCGCACGGCTAGGCCGAGTGGGTTGTGAAGGGAGAGGAGAGGAAGCAGGCCGGAGAGGAGGACGGCGGCCCGACATGCACAGTGACCCTTATTCTTTTTCCAGGGGTTGATTTAAATGGGTTTTGAGGATTTGAATTTTGAAATTGATTTTGAATAGGGTTTTAAATTTTGAAAAAAAATCAGGGGACTTTACAAAGGTTCTAGGGCTAATTTTTGGAGAAATTTGAGATCACACAAATAGGCACAAAATTCCAAACTCGAATAAAGGACCATTTTGAATTTAGATTTTTATTTAAAATAGCTTTGGTACAAAAATAAAATGCAACCATTACACTATGTTCGCTTTTTCAATTAATCTTTAAGGGCGTTTGATAGTTCTTATTGCTCTATCAAGTGCAATAGAATATTGTGACGGTTGCTTAACAGTAGAAGAATCTGAATCTTCACTAATAGGTATTTCTTGGTCAACTACAATATTCTTTTTTTCTGGTAGATGCCCTGAACTGCTCAAGTGCTCTACTTGCATACTTACTTTCTGCTGATTTTTAACAGGAATATTAGTAGAAGGACTGTCATGCAACATAACTGATTCATGAAAGACAACGTTTCTACTAAGCACAACCTTTCTAGTTTCAGGACACCATAGCTTATAGCCTTTCACACCGGATTAATAACCAAGAAAAATGCATGTAATTACTTTAGGCTCCAATTTACTATTATCAACGTGAGCATAAGCAATATAGTCGAATACTCTTAAGTTTGAATAGTTTGCTAGTGAACCAGACCATATCTCAATTAGAGACTTCTTATCAATGGCAGTATTGGGTGATCAATTAATAAGATAACAAGCTGTGTAAGCGGCTTCCGCCCAAAACTGTGTAAGCGACTTCCGCCCAAAACTATCTAGACAAACCTGGATTTGACAATATGCAACGAGACTTTGATATAATTGTCCTGTTCATACGCTCAGCTACGCCGTTTTGTTGAGGTGTATGAGAAACAGTGTAGTGTTGCACAATGCCTTCAGATATGCAATTTGATTTAAACCACTTAGAACATAATTCCATCCCATTGTCATTACGGGGAATTTTCACCTCCTTTCGGTCTGTCTTTCAATCATAGCCTTTCACTCTTTAAATACAAAAAATACTTGATACTTGTGCTTTAAAAAAATAAGTTCAAAATTTTCAAGAATAATATCATCATATAACGAGCACCTCCTAAAGATGTCTTACAAACAGCCCCCCACAAATCAGAATGGACATAATCAAGAATTCCTTCTATAGTTTGTGTATATGTGTTGAACTTCACACTCTTTTGCTTGACAAAGATGCAATGCTCATAAAATTTCAGCTTTCCTATGCTTTAACCATCTAGCAATTCTCTCTTGCTCAATTCTGCCAAATCAATTTCACTCATATGCCCAAGACGCATATGCCAAAGATTAGTAGTATCGGAATTAGATAATGAATCAGAAATTGCAACAACATTATCTAATATTGCAATACCCTATAGATGGTAGTTTTAATACAGTTTTCATCACAACAAGATAGTCTTTTGTTACTTTCAAAATTTTGTTTTCTCCGGAATATTTGTACCCCTTACGATCAAGAGTACACAAAAAATATGAGACTTCTCATCAAACTTGAAATATACCGCAATTAGATCATCAGTAACAACATCAGCTTTACCTTCATCTTCTTTCTTACCTTTCGGTGTATAATTTTTATTGTACTTTTCTTTGTTCTGCAGCTTCCAATACTCAGAGATGTCATGTCTAGCTCTCTTGCAGTATTTGTATGACTTATATCTTCCTCTGAACTTTGATCTCCTACGGTGGCTATCAGGACTTCTGTCTCTTGATTGGTTGTTTGTGTCTTGTCCTTTTGTCTGCCCCGAACAACCAAGTATTCTGTTTGTGAATTTGAATCCTTAGAATGTACCGTCTTTTTTATCTTTTTTTGGCATGCAAAGTATCATAAACTTCTTGCAAACTTAGAGTATCACAACTATAAAGAACGGTATTTCTGAAATTTGCATATGAGCTAGACAATGAACATAATAGAATAAAACCTAAATCCTTTTCATCATATTTACCTTCATAGACTCAAGGTTGGCAACAATTTACAAGAAAATGGAGAGGTAATTCATGACAGACCCACCATCTTGCAATTTGTGAAAAAATAACTTTTATTTAGGTGCATCTTATTGGTTAGATCTTTTGTCATGTAAATCTGCTTCAACTTCAACCACAGCGCTGTAGCTGTTTTCTTCTTAAGCACATCCTGTAGAATATTATTGATAGATGAAGATGGATATATGCCATAGTCCTATGGACTTTTCTCTTCTTGTTACCGGACCAATTATTGAGCCTCTTACTGTTAAATCCATCTAACGTATCATCCAAATTTTGTTGTGCTAGAACTGCTCTCATCTTAACTTGCCATAACGAGAATCTCGTATTACGGTCCAGAAGCGATAGATTATACTTCAAACTCGCCATGGGGAATTAATTCCTGAATCTGTAGGTATAAAATTTAGATAAACTTAGCAGAAACATGAACATCCGGTACATTTCTTGGGTGCACCAAGCGAAGTCTTCGAATCTCCCGGTAGCTTCGCCGTGTGAACTTAGGATGTGTTTGGTTTGAGAACGAAGTGGAATGAGTTAGATCCATTCCTGTTTTTTGGGATGGGATGGTCCCAGTTTCTGTTTGGTAGAAGGGATGGAATAAACCCTTTTTTTATTTGGTTGGAGTGATAGAAGGGGATGGAATGATCCTACCACCTGTTTGGATGGAAGGATGATGCTAGGATGGCTGGATATAGATACCTCTTCACATTTAGTTGGTAAGGTTATCTCTCACATTAAAGTACCAGCCAGTCCGACCTCAGGTGAAGTGCTGGTCCGACCGGCACCCTATCTCATTTGCGCTGTCGGTACTGGACGCGGCCGGTCTGACCAGGTGGGGGGAGACGGTCCGACCGCCACCCCACTAGAACTCCCTGTTAGTACTAGATCTGGCCGGTCCGACTGGGTGGGGAAGGCAGTCCGACCGCCACCCCTACTAGAACTCCCTGTCGGTTCTGAATCGAGCGTCATTTTGTTCTCTTTGTCCAAAACACGATCCATTTCATCTTCACAAGAGAGCAGAGCAAAGCCAGCACGAGAGGATCGAGGAGGAAGTGGTTAGCTGCTGGCATGAGACGCCTAGCTGTCGCTGAGCTCGTCGTCCTCGTAGCGGCGCTCTCTGCCCTCGCCGCGGTGCTCCTCCTGCTCTGGCGATGCCGCCGAGCAGCTAACAAGCAGTAATCGACGACGTCGGTCGTGGCACTCCAGCTGCCGCCAGCCGTTGTTGCCTCCGAGGCCTAGCTTCGGAGTTCGAAGAAGCCCCGGCGCCGCAGGGCGCTCCGGTAAGCTCTGCTTCGCCTCCTGCTCTGCTCCCGCCGCCGCACCCGCGTGGAGCTGGCCGACTCCGCTGCCATCGCTGCGCAGGGGGAGGAGGTAGTGGAGGAATAAGTGACCGTCGCCGCTCCCTGGGCGACGCGCCCGCGAGATGGGTCGACGCGGTCCGGCCGTTTTCCCCGGATCAGCCTAACCTGAATATCAGTGGAATATTCTCTACTAGGTCTATCCTATCCCATCTAATCCTCAAACCAAACACTTATAAAAATGAATAGGTCTATCCCAATCCATGAAATCTCTGAAACCAAGCACACTCTTAACAAAATTGCCGGAATTTGATCAAGCAGCAAGCAGCGGCTTGAGTTGATTTTTTTTCTCTCTCCTCGGGACTGTACAACAAGATGGCTATGCGCTGCTGCTTTTTCTCTGCTTAGCACGCGTGCGTAGGGCTAGATACTGGCTTTTAATCGGTGTCTCGGCTCCGAATCGTTCCGTGTTGCGAACGATGACGGACAAGGCGTCGCTTGCTTCCAACTCGATGTGGCTGGCTTGGATATCCAGTGCTTTTGATACCATTTATTATAAAAATAGATATAAATAGAGATATTAATTTTTATCCACGGTGGCTGTCAGGACTTCTGTCTCTTGATTGGTTGTTTGTGTCTTGTCCTTTTGTCTGCTCCGAACAACCAAGTATTCTGTTTGTGAATTTGAATCCTTAGAAGGCACCGTCTTTTTTATCTTTTTTTGGCATGCAAAGTATCATAAACTTCTTGCAAAGTTAGAGTATCACGACTATAAAGAACGGTATTTCTGAAATTTGCATATGAGCTAGACAATGAACATAATAGAATAAAACCTAAATCCTTTTCATCATATTTACCTTCATAGACTCAAGGTTGGCAACAATTTACAAGAAAATGGAGAGGTAATTCATGACAGACCCACCATCTTGCAATTTGTGAAAAAATAACTTTTATTTTAGGTGCATCTTATTGGTTAGATCTTTTGTCATGTAAATCTGCTTCAACTTCAACCACAGCGTTGTAGCTGTTTTCTTCTTAAGCACATCCTCTAGAATATTATTGATAGATGAAGATGAATATATGCCATAGTCTTATGGACTTTTCTCTTCTTATTACCGGACCAATTATTGAGCCTCTTACTATTAAATCCATCTAACGTATCATCCAAATTTTGTTGTGCTAGAACTGCTCTCATCTTAACTTGCCATAACGAGAATCTCGTATTACGGTCCAGAAGCGATAGATTATACTTCAAACTCGCCATGGGGAATTAATTCCTGAATCTGTAGGTATAAAATTTAGATAAACTTAGCAGAAACATGAACATCCGGTACATTTCTTGGGTGCACCAAGCGAAGTCTTCGGATCTCCCGGTAGCTTTGCCGTGTAAACTTAGGATGTGTTTGGTTTGAGAACGAAGTGGAATGAGTTAAATCCATTCCTGTTTTTTGGGATGAAATTGTCCCAGTTTCTGTTTGGTAGGAGGGATGGAATGAACCCTTTTTTTATTTGGTTGGAGTGATAGAAGGGGATGGAATGATCCTACCACCTGTTTGGATGGAAGGATGATGCTAGGATGGCTGGATATAGATACCTCTTCACATTTAGTTGGTAAGGTTATCTCTCACATTAAAGTACCAGCCGGTCCGACCTCAGGTGAAGTGCTGGTCCGACCGGCACCCTATCTCATTTGTGCTGTCGGTACTAGACACGGCCGGTCTGACCAGGTGGGGGGAGATGGTCCGACCGCCATCCCCACTAGAACTCCCTGTTGGTACTGGATCCGGCCGGTCCGACCGGGTGGGGAAGGCGGTCCGACCGCCACCCCCACTAGAACTCCCTGTCGGTTCTGAATCGAGCGTCATTTTGTTCTCTTTGTCCAAAACACGATCCATTTCATCTTCGCAAGAGAGCAGAGCAAAGCCAGCACGAGAGGATCGAGGAGGAAGTGGTTAGCTGCTAGATGAGACGCCTAGCTGTCGCCGAGCTCGTCGTCCTCGTAGCGGCGCTCTCTGCCCTCGCCGCGGTGCTCCTCCTGCTTTGGTGATGCCGCCGAGCAGCTAACAAGCAGTAATCAACGACGTCGGTCGTGGCACTCCAGCTGCCGCCAGCCGTTGTCGCCTCCGAGGCCCAGCTTCGGAGTTCGAAGAAGCCCTGGCGCCACAGGGCGCTCCGGCAAGCTCTGCTCCCGCCGCCGCACCCGCGTGGAGCTGGCCGACTCCACTGCCACCGCTGCGTAGGGGGAGGAGGTAGTGGAGGAAGAAGTGACCGTCACCGCTCCCTGGGCGACGCGCCCGCGAGATGGGTCGACGCGGTCTGGCTGTTTTCCCGGATCAGTCTAACCCGAATATCAGTGAAATATTCTCTACTAGGTCTATCCTATCCCATCTAATCCTCAAACCAAACACTTGTAAAAATAGATAGATCTATCCCAACCTATGAAATCTCTGAAACCAAGCACACTCTTAACAAAATTGCCGGAATTTGATCAAGCAGCAAGCAGCGGCTTGAGTTGATTTTTTTTCTCTCTCCTCGGGACTGTACAACAAGATGGCTATGCGCTGCTGCTTTTTCTCTGCTTAGCACGCGTGCGTAGGGCTAGATACTGGCTTTTAATCGGTGTCTCGGCTCCGAATCGTTCCGTGTTGCGAACGATGACGGACAAGGCGTCGCTTATTCCAACTCGATGTCGCTGGCTTGGATATCCAGTGATTTGATATCAATTATTATAAAAATAGATATAAATAGAGATATTAATTTTTATGTAAAAACCCTTTACGGAAAAAAAATCATAGACATCGACCGATAATGATCACTATTAAAAAGTTGTTACAAACGCATCTAATAATAGTGGGACTGTCACCTCTTCTCGTGTGATCTAAAAAAATATATATGTGAAAATAGATCTAGGAGTTCTAATAGGAAAAAATTAGAAGTCCTATTAGAAAACTAATCTAAATATATAGTATCCTAAAATTTGGATCATATGTTTAAAAAAAAAGGTATTAACACATGATGTTTCTATTCTTCTGCATCAACGCTCTTAGTTGTGCGTAAAATTTGGTTTTCCGTTGTGAAGCACAGTCAATTAACTGGTCCGAAGAACAATACAACAAAAGCTATGTGCAACACCAGCGATTTTACAAGATTTTTATTGGATTTCCTTTAAAATTCTCATAAAATTCCTCCGATCCAAAGAAGTCCTCATCTTGTGGTGTAGTAAGCTAGTAAACATGCAAAAACGAAAACCTGCTCTGAATTTCAAATGTCTAGACCGGGGATACCAGCAGCCTATGATTGCATTGCGCCCTGAACACAACCACTTGCGATTATCCCCAAGCTAAAATGGAAAGGAAAAACTTGCGTCTCCATACACGATCATGGCGACAGTGCACTTTGTGTGCAGCTCTGAAGAGCATACCATGTTACATGTTTCAAATCCATGGCCTACTCTGCTACTCACCCCGCCTGTACTTTGCTCTCCTGCATTGATTCATGCCAGGGAATTCGACAAAACTGTACTACCCCATGCGAGATGCACTTGATATAGTAGAAGCCGTATTCGTTTTTCAATATACTTATATTTTTTTCTTAATTATTCGATATCAAGTTTTTTCTTGGTTGTTGAGCGTTTTTTTTTACTACCCACATGCAGATTTTACTACATCTCCTTTTTCTGGTTCTCTTGTTCCTGAAAATATTATATCTCCTAGATGCCATAGAGAATCGCCTAGACGCCATACCGATAGTTGTTGATAGATCAGGTATCAGCAGAACACCAAGACAAAGGAAAAAAGTTCAGTTCGCCAGAAAAGCAGCAAGACAGAAAGGTTATCACTTTATCAGCAGATGATCAAAATCAGGCTGCTACTCAAGACAACCTCTGCTTTGCTCTGCAATACTGGAGACGGCAGCAAGATGCAGCCATGGACCAATCCACATGTACATGTACATATTCAGAGGGCACACACGTACAAGTATACAGATCATGTGTAAGACCATACAACTATACAGGGATGCATGCTGCCATGTTGGTTAGTTCAGAATTATTAACTGCATGCACATGTTGTGTCGCCCTAATGAGTGGCTGCGATTGGCACCGCGAAATTCGGAGGCCCAAGAATGCACGTTGTCTTCGCATCTGGCAATGATCTTGTCCGTCCAAAAAATTGTTTCCAACTTAACTACAGGTGATAATTTGTACTGAACTACTGATTATATGCATTTATGCTGCATAAAAGTCACTCGGATAATAAGAAAATTGAAGTCTCACTACCAATAGATACCATTGTAAAATTTGTACTTTACCTGTGTGGCGATCTATATAATATAATAGCGTAATACTTGTTATGGTTAATTTAGAGAAAACTATCAATGTGAAACTCTCTTGGCTTCCCAACTAGCTATCAGCACCATGGCATAACTACCAAGCACACTTAGCAACCAGAAGAAGGCACATCTGATGTTTCCTTAGTGAGCGTGTAGCTTGTGGTTCAATTTTCATGTCGTCATAATCATATAGCTACTGTCATGTAAAATTGGGTAGATGGCGCAAACGCATCACTTGCTACATCAACAGTGACACTTGCTACTATAGCATGACAAATTTCTTGTACACACTACAAAGACATTCAGGGATAACAAAGTTTCCTTTGCCAGTTATCAGCTAATCCAATCCACATAGTGTGAGCATCACTTAGCTAAACCCTAACCTAAAGTTCCACTCCCCCACTAAGACCTTTTCTGGTTAATCTCTACCGCAGGAGGATTGAAGGGGATTTGGAGAGGAATAATTCTACATCTATTGAGGTGTGAAATTAATCCCCCTCAATCACGTCCTTATGGGATTAACCGAATGAGCCCTAACTGTTAAATGGATCAGATCTAAGGATTAATTAGATACAGTAACATCCGACTTGTTTGAGCCGATGTGTTAACTTTTACTAAATTTTATGATTTTGTTGGTTTTACAAATATATCAAATACATGTTTTCATGCCGTGGAGGAGGGAATCATGTGTTTTCTAAGTAAAAAAAAGAAAGCAATGAACAGTTAATGAGAAGTTAGCTAATGATTCAAAATTCATAATAATAGCTAGTAATTCAAATATTCAGTTTAGCATGAGGCAGTTAGGCCTGGAACCAGAAAGCCATACATATGATATATGGTGGTCCTGGGCTCGTGGTCCTGTGGCCCCTGGACTTCCTGGCTTGCCTAAACTACCAGACCAACCACCAACACATCCCAATCATTGAAGACAACTCTATGTAACTTGTCTAACTAAACTCCAAAAAGAAATGGTAATATGAGATCAGTTTTATCTTGAAAGAACTGTTTGCACTAGCTAATATTAGGAAACGAACATGGGAATATCTTCTTCAATTCCTTTTCCAACTGTATTTAGAAATAGTTTCTCTCAGTAAAGCGACTTTGTCGCATTTAAGACGTTTTCTAAGTAGCATGCTCCATAATAATAACTCATAGAGTATACACGTGTTTAGTTAGATTTTTTCTGTATAGTGTTTCTTTAAGAAATACCTTTTTTATGTTTTTTAGACACTTACCCTTAATACTAGATACTATTAGCAGATAAATTATATAGAGACAGACTTAAAAAGGAGTCAAAAGAAAAGATTCCATCCACCGTTTGTCTTTATCAAAAACCTATCCTTTCCAAAAATGACCAATGGAAAGAATCTAATTCCCATGGGTTTTTATGTACTGTGTTTTTGACAGCAAGCCTTAGATTCCTATGAATCCTCCCTCTTTTTTTCTACCAAGCGCGTAAACTTAAAAATAGCAATCTCTTTTTGTGCAACCCATTCGCCTCTAAGCAGTTATATTTATATATTTATATGCAAGCTCCGCCACGAATTTGAGCTAACTGTTTATAAATAAAACTAGACGATATTGATGAACTAAAAGCCAAAAGAAGTTATTTCATAACTAAAAAGTTAATGAATCCCAATTACCCATATTTTGAATAATCTAGCCTCTTTTTCACGGTGAAAACTATATATATATATATATAGAGAGAGAGAGAGAGAGATGAGCTACTGTGCTTCGCGAAACACGGATTGCCCCGTGCTTCGCGACTGTTGCTACAAATTAGAAGTTTAAATGAGCGATCCAAACCGTTCATCATGATCTCCATATTGAAATAAGGTGGAGACCAAATTTTACATTTTTAAAAAATTTTTTACTATTTTTTAGATATGTATGAAATCTTGTTAATCTAAGGACTTCAAAACCTATAAATTTGTATCCCTCTTAAAAATAGTAAAAAAATTTCAAAAAATATAAAATTTGGTCTCCAACCTTGTTTCAATATGGAGATCATGATGAACGGTTTGGATCGCTCATTTAAACTTCTAATTTGTAGCAACGGTCGCGAAGCACGGGGCAATCCGTGCTTCGCGAAGCACGGTAGCCCATATATATATATATATATATATATATATATGTATATATATATATATATGTATATATATATATATATATATATTGAAGTACCCATATGTGTGGACCTTGTGATGCATGGATGAGTGATATCTGTACTCCTTTAAAAGGGAGTAGTGGTGGCGGTGAGTGGTGAATCTGTCACTACCCCCACCACCAACTTCCTATTTTTTTAAAAAAAAAACAGTGTAGGTCTAGAGAACCCACATGTCAACCGCCTCCACTAACTCTTTACTTTTTGTGGAAAGAAAAAAGAACAATGTAGGGCTAAAGTGTCCGTATGTCAGTAACAAATATGTACAGAAATTAAGAGATAATATATGCAAAAGATAATGGTAATAACTAGTTATACTCCTTTAAAGAGGAGTAGTGGTGGTGGTGAATCTCCCACCACTCTTGCCACCAACTCTCTACTTTTTTAAAAAAAAGAAAAAATAATAGCGTGGCCCTAAAGGATCCATATGTCAATCGCCTTCACCAACTATCAATTTTTTGTGGAAAGAAAAAATAACAGCGTGAAACTAAAAGGACGATATGTCAGTAACAAATACGTACAGAAATTAAGAGATAATATATATGGAAAATGATGGTAATAACTAGGTAATAATAATTTTTTTTAATTAAAATCCCATTGCAACGCATGGGTAATATGCTAGTTGAGCAAAACAGCAACAAGCGCCCCAAGTATTTACAAGAAAAAAGAGAGCTGAAATGACTACTTTGACCCGGACCTAACCAGCAAAAGAAATATCAAGGCAAAACTTAATTATCAATCAACATCTTTACTCCTCCCTTTCTTAATTTCTTTTTTGAGCCCCTCTCTCTCTCTATGTGCCTCTTTTTGTTCAATTAATTAATTTTCCCTTTCGATCTCTCTCTCTTTTCTTTTCCCTGTCAGATGCGTGCAGTGACCGCGCGTGATTAGGATCAAGCTCACGTCGTTTTCGTTGTGGCACTGATTGATATCTGGCTCTCTAGCTAGCTCAGCTTGCTTGCTTGCTTCAGATTCCTAAGTAATTACCTCTGAATAATTAAGTTTCGTGCCATGATTTGGTACACACGTAGTAGTAGTGTCCAGCTTATTTGTCACTGAATTTATATATTCCTCGTGCTTATCTTGTGAGGAAAAGTTTGGATATATCAAGATGATGTCATTATCTAGGTCCAGTAGCTTGTTGAACATATAAACATTGAATTTATATGTTCCAATGTTCAAAGAATTTAGTGCCCAAATTGTGTGTTATTGATACTGTGCTGATGTCTTTTTGGATAAAACAGGCGGTAGAACAGACTATAAGTATTATTTCGAAAAAAGATCAGTCTGTATGTCTAAATTTTCTCCAACAATTAGTGAGTGCCTTTTAGCACGAACTAAAATTCAGTTAAATGTGTATGTAGTTTGTGAAGGTTGCAAAAGAGCACCCTTAGTTAGGATATTATATATTACCTCTCTTAAAATATAGCAATCTTTTTAGTTTAATTTAAGCTATAAAATTTACTACATTTTGGGAAGGAATGAGTAGGCCCTAGTATGAAAAGATGCACATCATGCATGGCATCTGATCACTCATGGAACAATTAATTGCAAAGGCCAGACATGTCCTTCCCACCAAACTATTTTTGCTTACGCATATGCAATCAAATTTAGTTGACCACGACATTTAAGCAAGATTTTCTCCCCCTAGGTAACCAAAATTAATGTAAGGTTGGATTAACAACAACAAACTGTACCAGGCACATATATCCACAGCCATTAATTTGTATTATTACAATTGGAGAGCGTGTATATATATGTCTATCTTCATCACACCTCAAGCTGAAAATTTCAAAACAAAGGAAAAGGTATGGATAATATACACAAGTTCCTTACCATGACCAACAAACATATGAATATAACTAGACATGTTTAATCACCCCCAAAAAACAAGAAACCCCACATAAATTATAATTTACAACTGATGAGGAGACCACATATATAATCTTCAGTAGAGAGGACCAAGGGTGAAAGAATTTAATAACAAATGTTCTTGCCTGCCAAGCGTGTGTATCTTGATTACTTACTTTTGTGCAGATAGAGAGAGTGATCACATTATCTTAATCTTGACTTTAATTACCACCATCTATCTTAGCTTTGCTTGCTTCTGCAATGATCACTTCTTCTCCGGCTCAGCTGCTGGTGCAGCCGCCTCGGCCTCCGCCGCCGCCGCCGGCGGCTTCTCCTCCTCCTTCTTCTCCTCTACCACCTCCGCTGCCTCCGTCGTGGCTTCCGCGGCGGCGGCTGGCTCGGCCGGAGCCGCTTCCTCTTTCTTCTCCTCCTCCGCGGCGACTTCCCGGGAGGTGGTCTCCGTCTCCGCCGGCGCCGCGGCGGCGGGCTCCGGCTCGGCCTTGGGCTCCTCCTTGGGAACGAAAGGCGCGACCTTCTCCAGGACGAAGGCGATCGCCGGGGAGAGGGGCGTCGTGCCGGACTTGGCCACCGCGTCGCTCACCGGCTTGGCTCCGGGGAAATCTGACAAAAAAAAGTTGCATTAGTTTCGTTAAAAATATTCATGGAAATTAAAAATGCGTTTTATTGTTTGCACCAAAAATAAAATATTTAAGGTCTATATAATGAAAAAATATGTTTATTCAGGAACGGTAGGTTTTTAAATGATATACACGCATGAAATTGTTCCAATATCATTTATTTGTAGTTGTACCCAAATTTGAGGTTTCACTAAAATAGACTAGAAAAAGGACTGGCTTTTATATATGACTGGAAAAAAAATAAGTGACTGAGGGTTTAATTTTAAAACTGTGTTAGTTTCGTTGGTTTTTGTTCAAACTGGTTTGGTTTTTGTCTGCATCAGCTAAAGTAACGGAGTTTGCATGTGAGATTCTGTTCAAAGAGACATGGATGAGAAGATTCCTCTGCAGTCAATTTTCTACTAGCAAGAAGGAATGAAGTCTAGATTGTTGTTCAGAGGGCAAATAGTAAAGGTCTCTATCGAATAAAAACATAAGAAAATGGATAAACAAGATTGCTAAAAGAAACTAGGGATTCTATTTGTTTAGAGAAAGGTGATTGATAAATGACAACTAATTTGTTTAAAATATCCCCTTTTTTATGCTATGATGTATTTTGGAAATACACTAAAGTGAATAAGCGATAAAGGTTCTTTATTTTCATTACAAATGACAAGTTACATTTTTTAAAAAAATAATTATAATTATTCTATTCAATACATCATGTAATCAAATACAAACCAAGAATAACTTGATTTTGTCAATTCTTACCAATCTTAGCCAATTCCTCAAGGAACTTGGTGACTGCAGGTGCGTTCTTCTTGATTTTGCTGGCTGGTATTTTGTCCTTTAACAAAGCCTACAATATTTTTACAGAAAGGATGTAAATTTTTAGCACTTGAGGCAAGCATATCATCAAGCTTAAGCAACCAAAGAAATCACCTGACAACTTATTTACCTTAATCTCGGGAGGAGATGATTCAACAACCTCCACAACCTTGGGCTCAAGCTCTGTCTTCTTGTCATCAATCTCCTTGCCAATCTCCTCCTATACAAATACATATCACACCCAATCAATAAAAAGAAAGTGAGAATAAACATAAACTGTAATTTCAACTTTCATGTGTGTGTGTGTGTGTGTGTGTGTTCCTACCTTGTTGAAGGATTTCAAGAACTCAGCAGCAGCAGCCTTCTTGCCATCCTTGTCAAAGATCTTGTTGAGTCCAGGGAGAACCTTGGTCTTCCAAACACTTGCCATCTCTCTCCTTCAGCAATCTCTACTATTCCAACATGAGAACAAAATCCATAACAAAATCCCATCTTAAAAAACAAAAACAAGAATCCACAGGAGAGTTCATATATCATGGAACCATACAAACATGCATGAAACCAAGAAACCAAAAATGACCAGAGTAAGCTAGAGAAAGAAGCATACATGCAACAAACAAGGAGAAGAAAGAAACAGAGAGATAGATGGCTTTGGCCTCCTCTCTGTGATCCTGCTTGTGTGATGTGTTGTACTCCTCGCTGTGATCACACCAGCCTATCAAATGGGCAGAGCCACCTTGCCATGAGAGAGATATATAATGGGCTGGACAGAAAGCCACCCTGAACTTGGGAGAGATTTACATGTCTGCCCCTGCAAATGACCGCATTGGTTGCAAGGAGGTGTCAGGGGCATAAAAGTCAAAATGGAGAAGATTATGGAAGGGGTGTCATTAAGCCACGGATGACATGATGGTGGGTCGTGGAGCGCTGGACGAGAGAGAAAGAGGAAGAGTATTTTTTGCTAGGATCCTCTGTGCTATCACCCTGTAATCTGTTTCAACTGAATGGATGCTAAGAAAGTTACCTTGATTTGAGTCATTTATTTAAGCAAATAGAGGCTTATAGAAAAAAGGTTAGGTTAGGGAAAGATTATTGTTTGTGCATAGATATCATCCTATAAAATAGGATCACTCTATTGAAGAAACTAATAATTGAAAAAATACGGCTTGGTTATGCAATTTAATGAGTTATTTAATGTTTTTTTCCTAGAGTATTAGGTCGATGTTCAGTATATGTCTTTTCCTATCTGATACTAATCACCTTTTAGGGAAACGGGTTATTTGTCTCTTACAAAAAGAAAGAATAATATGGGACACCACCACTATAGATAAATCTTCCTACCCTATATAATTATCTATCGTCATGTTCTAAAAATAATGCGTATTCAAATGCTAATCAAACTTTAGCAAAAACAACAATATCTGTGTTCAAAATGTTCCATATTTTACATTTGAAAATTGATAAGCACAGTCATACCCTAAGTGCCGTCATGTATAATACGTAAGATACCGATTTATATTTAATCGATGCTCACTTTTACTTCAACTCTCCGTGTGACGATCGTCGCAGCACCGCGTTCAATGAAACAACCCCACTCTCTAGAGCAAGCCTCACATCCTTACCCCCACAGAAGATCAGGGACAGCCAGATAATACTAACAGTGTCCATGGCACTGGCGTTCTTGTGTGTGGCCCACACCTGCTCGAAGGTGGGCCCCACACCTTCCAAGAGAGAAGTAGCGTGAGCTCCTCGAAGAAAGCCAATATGACGTCACAAACGATCAAACGAAATAAATAAAACTAATCAGAAGTTTAATGGAACAAAGCCCCAGCTAACTTGCCACCTAATGGTCTCAGGTCAGACAAAATCCAGCAGCTCTGCTAGCATTATTGTTTGGTTAACTTGCAACATTAGCTAGAATACTCTTTTGATCTTCTACAAGATTTTTATTAGGGTTTTGAGGCTGCTTGTATGGAGAGGAGAGACAATAGGGTGTTGTACTCCAATGTGCTGGCATGAATGGTACATCTACCAGCATGACAGCTCCCCTCCTTTCCCAAGTGACCGTATGTATGCCGTTGGACTTTGCCACGTCGGATGTACACCACATATATATAATATATGTCCACATTAAGGGAAAATTCTTGTTTGTCAAGGCTCTCTGGTGTAGTTGTATCTCTTAAGTAATTTTTGCAAATTACAGCAAATTGTAGAAATTTTCGCAATCCTCTAAAAGAAGAAAAAGACGACGGAGCAGCCTGTGAGTCTCGGGGTTCGTTTGGGGACATACGATTTTCTTTTATCAGTTTCCGTAGGAATAAACTGTTTTATACATAATTAACAAGACACTGATTGCATGAATTTTTTTAATCGATGTATGTTGTATTTTGAATGCCAAATTGCCAATGAAGTCTAAAAGACTAATAACTACATGAAAAATTGAAAGAAAATAAAACAAAACGTAGGCCCTCCTCTACTGTCCTGAATAATAAAATTCATGTCCACTTGTCACATGACAGCCCTCATTTGCTGTCACCTGTTTATGAGCCAGGTAACGAGACCAGCTAAGTGATGCATACCTCAATCAACACACACCAATTTTTAATTACTTGAAACAAATTTTGCATTATTTTGTTCTACTAGTCAGCAAGCTATGCTTGAGTGTATGCAGCACACAAGCAACCATGGTGTACTTCAACTCTGCTTCCTGCACACAATTAATTAGGTCAGAAATGACTTCCTGAAAAGATAATCTGGGAGCCCCAGGAATCAAATTTTCCAGGTCAAGTTACTTGTAATGGCTGAACACTCAACTAATGACCTAAGATCAGTTTGTTTAATACCAACGGAATAAAACTTTCCATGCAAATATTGTTTGTGTCACCAATCAGATCAGGTTATTATTCAGGATAACCAACCATCCATCCAAGTAGTATCAGAAAACTTTCCTCGCAAAAAAAAAAAGGAAATTGCAGAAGCTTTTTTTTTTGCAAGGAGAAAAATAAGGTCTTCCCCCTTTGTGCCAGCACATTTGCGATGGCAATGGGACATGCAAAAGTCATTTGGAAAGAACACAGTTATTTGCATCCTAAAATTCTTGGCAATAGAATATGAATTATATGTAATCGTCGCCCCCACACAGAAAAACATAGTACATGTACTAGCATATTGCTAATTGTACAACTATTTATTGTAGAGCATTTGGTATTAGTTATTCGACGCAGCCGATTTAGGAGTAACATCTTACAATGATTGAAGATGTTTCTGTAATCATATTTTCTTTGTACCTATGAAGTGATTACGTAGTACCATCTCACAGTGATCTAGGAATCCTGTAATCATAATTTCTTATAAATATTTGCAACATAAAGAATAGTGTTAGTTGCTTTTATACTAATAAAATTCTTAAATAGTGACACTACCACCCCCTGAGCATCTGTGTCCAACTACCACTTCTATTCAAAGAGAAAATTTAGGTGAGTTAGCTATTGATTTCCAAAGGCATATACAAAAGCTACTAGTACATATACATGCAAATATTCTCTTAGGTAAGTAGTGATGTACACGAATATACACAAATGATTCTTCATCGCAGATCATGAAAAATACAGGAACTAATAAATATATGAATCAATTATGGTAATGAGCCCGTCAGGCTCAAATTAATCCAATCAATCGTGCAATTTCAAAACATTGCTATGGTGAACATGCAAACACAATCTTCTCGAACCCTCCAGGCCAATTAATTAGCTGTCATAACAACTGGAAGATGCGATATATCCTTGTCGTTGCTAACCGTACGTGATTTGCAAATGGCACAGTTGGCACGATCTCTGTAGATTACATTTTTTCCGACGATTAATTAGTTTAAGTTTAATATGATTGTGCTACACGTAGGTAAGCACGTCTAAACAGCTGTGCTTAGCATCTACTACCTCCGTCCCAGATGAGTTTAAACTTTATCCTATTTCACATATATCAATACAAAGCTCAAACATTAGAATATCCTCTACTTTATCAAACTTTAATGTACTTGTTTTTTACTTTAACAAACTCCAATATATTTGTTTCTCACTTTAACAAACTCTAATATATTAATTGATCTAAAATGAAGTCTTTGTGAAACAAATAAGATAGACAAAAGATAAACTTATTTTATAACAGAGAGTAATAGAATGGAAATAGCTTGATCGTGGCTTCTTCAATAAGATTGCATTGACAGGGACACCGGACATTTACAAATTATTTCACATTCTCAATGCATTTGTTCATAAAAACATATTTTTCTTGGAAAAGACATGTCCAGATACATTGATCTAGCATCTCGCTGGCTAATTATGTTTAAAGTCCATCACATCAGTAGCATGTATCTATCAACAGAACAAGTAGAAAAAAAAAGAAGAAAAACTGAAGCTGCTATGTATAAAGATGAGAAGCAATCCGTTCAAACACTCCTTTTGACTATAGAAAACATTCAGAATACTCTACTACTTGATAATAAGGGCAAAGTGGATATGGAGCAAGAATTTATTCAGAATGAGCACTGATAAAATGTGGTGCTCTTATTGGGATTTCACAAGAGCAACACGAACAGACTCTCCTACAATCAACCTGGGAGACGCCCAGGTTGGCAGCTAATATTTCCAAGTATCATGCCATTACAAACAACGTGTTTTAAGCTTTGCTGCAGGACTCCGATGTACAATGTACTGAAAACATGGATTCTAGGTACAGGGAAAAGGAACAGCAGGAGCAGGGGAAGACAGAAGAAAGCACATCAGTACCATAAAAATGTTACCACACACAGCAGCAACAGCATCAATCTAGAATCTACACTCAGCCAACCACCTGAAAGAACAGGGGGACAATCAGTGCCTCTGGAGGAAGAATTCAGTCAGCAACTGTAACTAATCCTGGGTTTTCTTAGTTCAACATGTTACGTCGCGAAAGAATTCGGTGGGAACTGAGGGCAGGCAGTGCTTCTTAGCCACAAATTTGTACTGCAGAAATAAAGGTACAGGAGGACAGCATTAGAAACAGTACAGCTAACTGAAGAAATGGGAGAGGATATACAGTTATACCTTATGTTGGCTATACTTCTCCCTGATTGCAGGAAGGTTACTCCCAGGACCAACACTGAAAAGGCGGTGCAATGCCTTTACGCAGTCGCTTAACTCTGACGACTTGTATTGCGTGTAATGAGCAAGGGTGAAATTCTGCTTCCAATTTACAATGAGAAGCATATGTTAGCTCGTGTAAATGTTCTATTTGATTGTTGGTATAAAGATTTTTGGAAAGGTCAGATATGATGATGCCACCACTTACCCAGGGGTGCTTTGTTGGCTGTAGTATGAATTTGGACAAGAAAATAGCTGATGCCGCTACTAGTGAAGGAGGGTAGGAAAGTAGATTGTACTCCAGCAGTGATAGCTCAGCAACATAATTGGCTAGGAACTCAAGATGCAGAGCTGGATCCTGCACAACAATAAAGCTGTTAATGCAATGCATCATGTAAGCTAGTATGGAATTTGCAGTAAGCAGGAGATGATTAAGAGAGCAGCACCTCATCAGATACTTGTGCAACACGAACAAATCTCCTGTTGTAGGCAAGAAGAGAGTTAGTGGAGTTCGATTTGTTCCTATAAACATCAATGAGATGAAAGAGAATAGAACCTCAAAAAGCATTTTGCTGTAGGTGCAGTCATTTCAAACTTCAGGTAATTCAAGACAGAAGCTTCCATTTCCAAAACCTGATTATCTATGTGTTGTCAACTCCATTTCAAACATGGTGATAAACAAAGCAATTGTTTAAAGATATGCACAACAAACCTCATCTCTGAAGTATGTGTTGTCAGTTATATAGCAGAATTCTTCTACTTGAGGTGCACATATCTCCTCATATTTTCTGATATTTGAACATGCCAAAATCAGTATGGAACAACCAGATGCAAACTAAGAATAAATTGAAAAGTTGCTAGTCAGATCTTACGCAGCAATAAGCATACAAGCAACACCAAGTAATTGCAACCTTTGACGATTGATCTCATTGCCAGAAAGATAACGGTCAATGTAGTTAACTGTCAGGTATAATGTATCAGGAACAAGGCGATATTCTTCAGCGACCTGCACATAGCAAAAGCATGAATACAGTGGTAAGTAACGAGTGTGGTCTCTAGGCTCCTACCAACCATAAAAATTGTTAGGCACAATATCTTACTTCCACAAGCCAATCTATCAGGATCGCTCTCATGCTTGGGTTTACATCCTTTTGGATTGTTTCCATAAAATCAGCTGATGGACGTTTCCTGGTCTGCTTCCAGTCAAATAGAAAATCACAATGTAAATATGAAATTCAACCTAGATTTGAAGGCACTGTGCTCAGATCAGATTAAATGCCATTTGGTCAAACTCACTGCAGTAGTGCAGTCCATGTCACAGAAAACATAATGAGCTTGAAAAATACTTCAAGAGCATTGATTACAACAATCGAAGTCATGTACCAATTCATCGTATAAATCAATGCTTTAAGCAGATTGTTCAAGAGCATTACTGGCTGTGATTACAATTTCTCCATATTATGTTGGCTGTGCTTTTACTGGCCAATATGAAGGCCATTACATGGAACCCAGAATTTAGAAAAAATATTCTTCAAGCATGTTTTACGTAAGGTGTTTACATAATATGCAGAGCGAATTACTGAAAATTGATGGTCCCAAAGCATGTCTGATATTTTGATGATAAGGTGCATAATGTTGCTGCCCATCAACATAGGGAAAACACAAAAGAAGGGCTAGTGGAGAAATATGAAAAATATCCTGATAAATTACATTGGATAATGCATTATTGCATTGTTCTATAGTAGTATGCCTTACATCAGTTATACCCATTGAACCAGGGAAGTCCACCTATTGCGTTCTTAATTTAGTCCCATTCAAAACAAACTTTTGACTTGTGTGCAATCAAGTCTGCAATCATGAGCAAGAAAAAAAACTTTCCTCTAAATACATACTACAATGAATAACAACTCCTTACGCAGAGTGCTCGAGGAAATATTTCAAAGATACAAGGTATTACCTCAGCCTCGCGCAAGTGCATGTAGATATCAGAAGCAAGAGTAGCACACAACTGCGGATTCTCATAGTTATTGTCAACATCACAAATTTGGTCGATTTCCATTGGGGAAGGAGCATCCTTCTTCCACTTAGTTTCTGCAAAAGAAACAAGGGATAACTTCACTCAACAGATCTAATAAAATGCACCATATAACACAAATCCTAGCCATAGCTGCACATTTCAGAAACCAAAACAAACCTTCAACATCTCTATCCTCTGAGATATGCAGGTTTTCATTTGCTCGCCGCTGCAAGGAAGCAAGAACTGAGGAGGAGTCCACATTATCAATGTACTCAAAGTCTGGGCTTTTCATTGAATCGCATGTCGACATCGTCTCGTCGATCGAAACTGAATCTCCTGAATGCATAGGAGAGACGAAGCTGCTGCAGGGTACAATGGCAGGTGCGAGTGCGACAGCCGGCACAATGCTAGGCACTTTAGGAGGGAGAACAGACTCCTTTTGCGCAGCGCTCTCATGGCGGGATATGGCCAGAGCCGCTTGGTGGAAGCCGATTTCACCGCAGAGGCCCGATTCGTGCTCACACTGCGGCCACTAGCCAAAGATCCCTTCTTCACAGGGGCAGCTGAGGTTGCTGAATTCAACTTCTGCAGGAGAATCGAACAAAAGATTTATTTATCTCAAGATATTCATTTGGGGTTCCAAAACAATCATGCATGAAATGGGATAAAAATTTTGGAAACATTAGCGCCACACAATATCATAATACCAACAGAAGATTCCAAAGCAAGCAAACATGAAAAACACTTCACGAACACCAAGAAGCTTTATTTTTTATAGTGGCAATGAACTTTATGCTCCAGTGAAGTTTAGACTGTTGACCTCCGATGCTCCCCAAGAAATCAATAAATCAATCAGATACCAAGACCATGAAAAGAATCCTCAAAATGATCAAAGAAAGGAAAGCTGCGGCAGAGGTCCAAATTTGAATGCCAATAGCAATTAAAAACAAAAGGGCAAGAAAATCTTGGGGATTGGACGAAGAGATACGTTTGTAGGCTACAACACGAGAAATTGAAGAAATGCTGCATAATAGATGAAGAAATGAAAATCTTGTAGGCTGAAAGAACTCAAGAACACAAATTCAAGAAACACTACTGATCTGGAAAGAAAACAAAATCGAGGCGTATGTCCTCCACAAGAAGAAAAGGACCAAAATTATATACAGATCGCTTCGACCATTCACGCATCACGAATCCCCCCTATCCAAGAACACAGGAAAGCGGCCTTGATCCGTCCCCGGGGCAACCAAGAACCAAAAGAAAGCCACCACAAAGAACAAGACCGACCCCAAACGCGAAAAGAACAATGTTTCACGAAAGAAACGCCCAATCCCGCAGCGATCCATCAAACGCACGGAAGCCATACCGCATTGCCGACCTTCCCGGGGGCACCAGCGGGGGCCGCCCTCCCTCCCGCAGCGACGTTGGTGATGTTGCTGAGCGCCACGCGCTTCTTGGCCTGCTGCGCGGCCGCGGCAGCGCCCCCTGCAGCCGCCTTCCCCCCTTCCTCGGCCACCGCGGGGCGCTTCGCCGCCGCGGTCGCCATGGCCGACGACGACGAGCGGCGGGAGGCGGCGGCGTGGCTGCTCGACATCGACGGACGGCGTGAAAGCTCGCCTTAACAACCACCACCACCACCGGAACCCTCCTCCTACTCCGACTACGGGCTAGGGTTGCGAGGGCGGCGGGGAGCGGAGGCGGAGGAGGGCGAGGGTTTGGGTCCGGACAGAGCCCAGGGGATTGCGAGGCGAAGTGAAGAGGAGGGGAAAGAAAAGGGAGAGGCGTTGCGACGCCGGGGTGCTATTTTTAGGAAAACACCCCTGTACTTTCAAGATGTTACCAGTTTTGGGGCTACCTCCTGCCTACTGGGCCAACATCTCTTGGGCTTGTAGCAGTTCAGTTGTTCAAATTTCAAACAAGCATGTGCTGCAACTTTGGTACTAATCCGGTTGGGTTATTATAGTGTTGTTTTATTCATAAGTTGTTAAAGTTACTTGACCATTTCTTCGCATTGTAGGTGGGTTGTTACGTTATTTACCGTTGTTCATAATAAGTTGTTTCAATTATCCGACCATTTTTTCGCGTCGTAGGTGGGTTATTACGTTTTCAACCGTTATTTATAAATACAACAGATGAAGAATTAACTTGATTGCAAGCGTTACTACTTTTGTCGGAGAAGAAATTGAATATTTTAAAAGATATTGATGCTTAGAAATTTTTTTAAAAAATAGCCATAAACATATCTCAAACGACATGGTTTCATGATTGGTTACTAACGGTCGGGAAGTTTGAAATGTGTGCAAAACGGTTTATTTTAATGATTGATGGCAGAGATTTATAACTACGGTCGGGAAGTTTGAAACGTGTCCCATGGTCGAGAAGTTTAAAAAATGTCCAAAACAACATGTTTTCAAGATTGGGGGAGTACCATATGTCTATAATTAACGGCCGGGAAGCAAGATTAAAAACCTTCCTTAATTGTGTAAAAGGCAATTATAGAAATCTTTTTAGATTATAATTGCAAAATATTGCACATGAAAAATACCCCCTATAAACTCATTTTATTTAATTGCATAATAACGTCAAATAAAAACGACCAGAGGGAATAACTACGGAAAAAAAATGAGACTATAGTTGACAGATAACGTAGTACTCCACTACACCCTATAGAAGACATAGTACATAGCAGTATAGCAGTACATTTTTCTTTGGTTGTTCCGAATACCTGTTCCTTAAAACTCAAATGTCAGCTTTTAGAGCACTATTAAGATCGATTTTTGTTCCTTGTGGTAAGTTGAGTAATCTCTTCGAATTTTGAAATCTGAATCCCAGGTGAGACGGGAAGGACTCCTTTGTCACAATGCAGTTTAGGGAGGATCAAGAAGATGTCATCAATGTAAAGAGCAAGCACAGCAAAAGGGCTACTTTCTTTATTCCCAAACAAACCAAATCTCCATTTCTTTATCACCACAACCAGTGGAGGGAAACGACCACGTTTGAATCGTTCGTCCATAGCCGTCCATCCTCTCCGCGACGGTGGAGATGCCACACGTGGAGGAGCGTGCCGGGGCGCGGGCGCACGTCCCTGGCCCCACCTGTCAGCCATCCTCATTGCCGTGCCGTTGCTGCTGCGCGCTACGCTCACCGTCCGTGAGCCGAGTGAATCCCATCACCTGACGCGCACTGCCCACGTGTTGGTACTTTGGCCTGGGATTTCGGTTGGGTTAGGCTTACCAGGGAGGTGAGTGGAAGGGCCTTCCGGATTTAAATTTCTTCGAACTGGAGGAGAGAAGGTTTGGGATCTCGGGGTGTGCATTCATTCAATTCAAATTTCAAAAAAGTTCAAAGACGGAGGAGGGCAGTGTGGCCTATGGGTAAACGTTGCGGCAGACAACGTGGGGCCCACCTGCCTGCCGCCGTGGCTACGATGCCGTTCGGATGCACGAGTCAGTGACCGTTTGTTTGTTCATGCGGGCGTAGTGATTAGCGCACTGGTGACCGGTGCGCAAAAATCGCATCTGTCGATTACAATTGTTTGGCAAATCAAATTTATTTCTGGATTTAAGGACTCGCTTGAACCGTATATGTATGGATTTTATAGGAAATAATTTGATAGCTTCACTATAAATAGAAATAAAAAATCCAATGTTGTAAATGAGACTAAATGCTACTACTATTTTGGAAGGTGTGATTCATTGTTCTTGATTTAATAGTAGTCCTCACAAAAAATTCAAATATATTATTTATTATTAAAGATCCTAAAGTCTAGTAATTTACAACCTTGGAATTTCATGGGAACAAAACACCACTCGGCTTATTATTCGTAGCCAAAAATTGGTTCTTTTTTAGAGAGGAAGTATGTATTTGGGGACCCAAACAGCTAGTTTTGTGGCTACAGCTAGCATCATGTTTGATACATGAACACGAACACATTAAGGGAGTGTTTGGTTGAGTGCCCCACTTTGCTAAACAATGGCAACCTTTTTGAAGCAATTATTTGTTTCCCTGTCGCAAGTGTATCATGCCACGATTTTTTAACTGTGGAGCCTGCTAATTGTACTCATTTTTTTTACCTCATCTTGCCTTGGCCACACCTTAGAGCAACTTCAACAACATGGCTAAATTTCACTCTCCATTTGCCCATTTGGCCAGCCAAAAAGAAAGATTCCTCTCTATATTTTTTTTATGCTCTAACAGTCTTTTTATTTCCTACTCTCAAAATTTCCTAAAACCCACATGTCATTCTCTCTGCCCTTTTCTTCACTTCCTCTACCACAGATGTGGGGACCGTTCGGAAGGGGTCCAAACGTCTCACAATACACGTAATCGCCCAGGAAGTTCAGTTAGGCATAGAATGATACAGAAATAGAACTTCGATTAATTATACAAACCAACAAGTTTCTAGTAACCAAACTCAACACACGCACACAACGGGCCTATGGCCGTACACGTATAACCAAAAGACGTAACTCTGCACCACAGGAACGGCCTGAGTGTAGAGTTGACCTAGAACTCGAATCCTTCGTCTTCGTCCCAATGACGGCTTCCTCGACTTCACCTGCAACTTCTTCCTGAACGGCTGGAACCCAAAATATGCAAGACTAAGTACACAAGTACTCCGCAAGTCATGCAGGGAAACATATAGTGATGCAGGATATAACAAAGGAGGGAACTGGTTTAACGCTAAACCTTATTAGTAATTCACAAACATCTCAATTTATAAACAAATTTAGTTTTAAAGGGTTTAATATTACATGTCGGCATCTCTCAATTTAAACCATTATCACAATTCTACTTATGCCATTACTCTGGATTCACCCATAGACATATCTCCATTAACCGAGAGCACGGCATATTCGAATACCAAACGACTTTGCAGTGTCTACCCAGCTTTACCCGCACGATACCCATAGCTAGCCAGGCTGAAGATAACAAAGTGTAGTACTGCCCCAAGCTCATCTCTATTCTTCCTAGCAGGTTATAAGACAAGGCGCCTGTTGGCCTCAACTTGGCCTTCGCAAGGGTGTGCACCAACCTGACGACTCGTCCACCCATTATTGCACGACTAGGAGGAACACGCAATCCCCAAAGACCGCAAAGGGCACCGCAGCACCCACACTCATAAACAAATAATCTTACATCACTCAGTGGCCATTACATACGTTAAAGCCTAAAATACCAATACACTGAAAGGATGCAGAAGTTTAATTCACTGAAGCAGTACACACTGGGTCCGAATACCTTGATCGTGCGGATGGGCGCTAACTATGTCACTTATACTGGCACAAGGAGGTCATGTCCTTAAAACTTTAAATATATCATATACTTCCAAAACTATCACATAAAATAACAGTTTCGTATAATATTCAACATGTTCATAATAAGCAGGATTAACCTAGAGTTATCAAAGATATATATTAGGCTCAACTTAAGGCACGGCATTACATTTATAACAATATCAAATAAAAGGTGTTATCTATTTTGAAATACTTTAGAAAATTAACTCATGCATCCTATTTAAGTACTTCAAGATAGTACTCTACCCAAAATATAACCAGCTCCAGATTGGGTTCAATTATTGTTCAAAAGATGCATGACTTGCCTTCAGGATCGGCGTAGTCGTACCAATCGTCTCCTCCTACGACTGCGTAGGTGTATGCGTCAGCTGCGGACTCGGACTCCTCGATTGGATCTGCTGCGACGGAATCTATTGATATACAAATAAAATAAATAAGCGAATAATTCCAAATAAATACGAAAAATTCAAAAAGTGCACAAGATATTAAAAGAGGAATTATGGAAGAAATTTGGAATTTTTCCGAAGTCGCGTCGAGCGGAAACCCTAGAGCCAAAATTAGGGTTTCGTCAACGGATACTCGGATCATGACGAAACTGGCGCAGATGGATTCGGAATAATTCAAGGAGTCAGGAATAGGTCTCGGATTTTTGTTCTGAGGTCAAACGGTCACTGAACCAGTCAAACCAGGTAATTAAAGGATTTTTGGAATTATCTTTTAAAAGGAAATGGTTGGTTCTTCGGTTTTCTTTGGTTCAAGGAACTCGACGGCGGTTCAAGGCTGCTGACGGCAAGAGAGGCCGAGGAGCGGTGAAGTGGGGCCGGTTTCGGGGTCTAGAGGCTGAGGTGACTCCATTCCCGGGGTCTACTGTGGCTGGGGAGGCAGTGGCAAGGTCAGTGTCGACGGCCAAATCGTGGCGGCAGTGGCAGACCATAGCGGCGTCGCTCCGGCGAGCTGGCGGCGGGGCAAGGCGGTATAGAAGCATTAGTGTGCCATGGGGAAGTTGACGGTGGAGGTGGCTTGAGCTGGGAATGCCTAAGGGGGCGACGCACCGTGCAGCCAATGGCGGCCAGGAAAGGGGCGGCGCGGCGCGGCGGCGCCGACATCGTTATGGCGGTAGAGCGGCGGTGTAAGGAAAGGGGTAAGAGGCTCCTGGACTTGGGGAAGACGATGGATACCTCAATTTTGGGAACAGGCAACGATGGTATCAAATTTTTAGGATTGTGCAGCCGAAGCTAGCAATCTTCTCTGTTTGACTCCGGCGACGGTGAACGGCGTAGCAGAGGCTGGGGCGGCTTCAGGGAGATGGGAGAGGAGGTGTAGGCAGTCCTTTTCTCTGTTGGTGCCGAGCGATGAGGAGCAATGGAGGGGAAGATAGAGAGGGATCAGAGAGCAGCGGCGGTGTTGGTGAGCTCGAGCTGCGGTTGGAAACTAGAGAAGCTCTAGAAGGACGAGCAGAGAGACAACGCGTGGATAGAGTGGAGACATGAAGCAGCCGTGTGTACAGCGATCGGCAGCGGCGGCCAGCGCTCACACGCATGAACGCAAAGCAGAGACAGAGGAGACAAAAAAAAAGGGTGGTTGGGAGTTGGGCCGGCCTGGGCTGGCAGGCCACAAGAAGAGAGAAAAGAAAAGGAAAGAAAAAGGCGAACTGGGCCGAGGGAAAACGGATCGACGACGAGGGAAAGAAAAATGAGCCGATGACCCGAGAACAACGCAGACTCGTTCATGAGGATTTAAGATGAATGGATTGATGGATGGATTGCATTTCTGAGAAAATAGAAAATAAAAAGAAAAAGAAAACGAAGAAGCAATTACGATGAACGAAGAACGACATTTTAAAATTGAACGAAACGATAAACTCGACGTGGATTTTTGAAAATACACAGAAATAAAAATGGTTTTAAAATTTAGTCATTTTTAGGGCTGTTACAACAGACACAGAGGGGAGACAGGCGATGGCGGCGCAGGCGGCGGGGCGGGCGGTGGGGCAGGCGGTGGCGGCACAGGCGGCGAGGTAGGTGGCAGCGGCGGGGGAGGCATGCGGTAGCTGAGTCAGGCGGCAGCGCAGGCGGGAGTCCAGGGCGGGTGCCGAAGATCGACTCCGAGAGCGACATCGGCGAGGAGCTGGGGAACGTCGCCGGCGAGATAGAGTTCTGAAGCGTCGAATTCTGCTACCCGTCGCGACCAGAGAGCCCCATCTTCGTCAGCTTCAGCCTCCGCGTGCCGGTAGGGCGCACCATGGCACTGGACATTCGGCGGCTCCGGCTCAAGTGGCTGCGTTCACAGATGGGGCCCGTCAGCGAGGAGCCAGCGCTATTCGCCACTGTCGGAGGATGAAACCTCGACTGCGGGAAGTCCGGAGACCCCCCTTTGAGATTCGGCCAGGGGAGTAGTTCTCAGGCGAATGCGGCGTCTGGTGTAGAAGAAAGATCGATCGGTGGATGACGGCACACAAAGAAGACAGGAGGAAGTAGACAGGTTCGGGCCGCTCGGAGGCGTAATACAATACTCCTGTGTGTTTGCTATCTGTGGTGAATGAGATGGTTTTGAGTTGTTACTACAGTGTGTTCTTCCCATGCAGCTCGGGCCCTGAGAATATCTCTCTGTAAGCTACCTGAGTTGTGTTCGTTGCCTAGCTTAATCGCCCCCGCGAGCCGGTGGCATGGACCCTCCTTTTATAGGTCAAGGGAGTCCACAGTGCCAGTACATGGAGAGAGAGAAAGCGCTGTCTTGTGAGTTCTCCTGTTGCCACGTCCGCCTGCAACGCCCACGCCGGAGTTGGAGGAACGTCCAGTCGCTCACGCCCGCCTGCTGTGCCCATGCCGGAGTAGGTCTGCTGCAGGCGGCCGAGTCATCGAGTCGTGAGGATGTGACGGGATGTGACGGCGCACGCTGCCGAAGTCAAAAGTCTTCTGACAGCACAGTCGGGTGTCCATGGGGGGGGGGCATCACAAGGCGCCCACGCGTGGCAGAGCAGGCTACAGGGGCGACAGGCCCTGTCGCCTCGTCATTAATGCTGGTAGTTGGGGAGCTGGTCCGCTGAGTTCTTTGAGTCAATCGGCCCCCGGGGCCGAGGCGATCGGCACCCGGGACCGGGAGGATCGGCACCCGGGCAGTCGGCCTCGGGGCCGAGCATCGGCTCCCGGCAGTCGGCACTCGGCCTCGGGACCGGGCATCGGTACCCGGGTCCGGGGGGATCGGCACCCGGGCAATCGGCACCCGGGTCCGGGGCGACCGGCACCCGGGACCGGGGCTTATGGCCCCGGGCCCAGGAACGGAGCTTGTGGGCCCCGGGATCGAGCACAGAGCATCCCTTCTCGAGGATGCCCCCAGGTCCCGGGATTCGAGGTGGCCGTGGATGTCCGTCGCGAGGCGCCCGGGGGATGCTCACCCGGGCCCGGCCAGTGCTCGGGCCCCCGGGTACTTGGCGGGAGAGCGGCCGTAGCCGGCCTTCTCTTGCGCAGAATGTGGACTCCGGAGTATTTGTCGCGGCCGAAGACCCTCGCGTCCCCGGGGACTAGGGGACCCCCAGTCCCATTTCGCCGATAGTGGCCCCTGCCCCTGTTGCTCGGCCGGGATCAGCCCCGGGCAGGAACAGGGCCACGTCTTGAAGAAAAGTGGGGACGCGGGGTGCACCTGGTTCGCCATGGACTGGTGTAGCTTGACGACTTGTTGATTTAGACGGGATACATGCCCGGGACCCGGGCTGGAAACATGGAATGAAGTGTTGAGGAAGGCTGGCGGCAGCGATCGCGATGGCGATGCAGCAGCTCACCACCCGTACCATCGCCACCGAGTTCTTCGTGGCGACCCGTTGGCCGGAGACCACGGCAGCAGAGAGGCGCGTCGTCCGATCGGAGGCCGCCACCGAATTCTGCCGCCGACGGTGCCTCCCGCGCCTGGTCCGAGATGGAGGCACGGGAGAAGGAAACACTCTCCCGAGAGGAAAGCGTCCGGGCCCAAGAGGCCGGGCTCGCGTCTCGGGGGTCTGAGTTCGCCGCGCGCGAGGAAGTCGCGGTGGTTCGCGAGGAGGCGCGGGAGGCCGTGGCCGAGACCGCTGCCCCGGGGGCAGGGTTCCTCGACCGCGGCGAGCACCTTGTGGAGCCGATGCCTGA
Organism: Oryza meyeriana var. granulata; assembly: GCA_003991445.1. Taxonomy (NCBI): domain Eukaryota; kingdom Viridiplantae; phylum Streptophyta; class Magnoliopsida; order Poales; family Poaceae; genus Oryza; species Oryza meyeriana. The sequence continues at coordinate 35,181 of RYFJ01000185.1, read as the reverse complement.
CGAAGAGTCCTAGGAAGACGCTGGTTTCCTTCTGGCACCATCCGCAGCCGCCTTCTGGGCCCGGGGGCCCTCCATGCCCCCGAGCGCTCCCCTTCCGACGCCGCCCGGGGTCCGGTATGAAGTACACCGGTGACCTCCCCCCATGCGGCGACATCTCTGGGCCTTGCTCGTGCTTGCGCTCCGGTTTGCCTGTCTTGTACAGAGAGAGAGATATTTGCATATGTATATGATCATGTTTATATTTTCGTACCTTGGTTTATTGTGTTGTTCGGAGGTTGCTGGTGTTCGGGGCCTCGTGTCCGGGAATGCCAAATATCAGGCGTCATCCGACAGCGAGATCCAGCAGCTGCGAACAGCCGTTGGGCCTAAGGCTCCTGTCCGGGCTCTGGTGCAGCCGCCTGCCCCGGGAGCTCGGTCCCCAGGGGCAGCGAACGCGACGGTTGAACGCCCCGGGAGCTCGTTCCCCGGGGGCGCGAGCAGTCCGGATGTGAGCTTTGCGGAGCGATGAAGTCCGTAGGTTCGGCCCCTTCCGTCTTTCGGATCCGGGGGCCCTCTGTGCCCCCGGGCGTTGTTGGCCCAGGGAGCACAGCGAGGCCACGAGAACAGACTCTTGACTCGCCGGGAGGCCCTCGGGAACTGACTCTGCCGGGCACGGGGTCGCTAGGCAGCGAAGCACCTGGCGCCTTGGCGGCGGCCGGGGAGGGGCTGGCCAGGTCGGGCACCGCAGCCCGCCCCGGGAACCTAGGCTGTCCACACAAATGGGGGAAGAATACAATTTATGCAATATGTAAGTCGGGTAAGGTTACGTATCTGGACGTTGCAAGTGGCGGTATGGCTCCGCGAGCACGATCTCGGGGCCAAGAGCGTTGCTCGCCCCCGGGAACGCCGAGGATCAGGCCAATCCGTCGTGAACCGCCGTAGCGCCCAGGTCCCCGAGAGCCTGGCACCAAGGGGCCGCGGGCGTCCGAGCGCGAGCCTTGCGGAATCGGTTGAGTCTGTAGGCTCGGCCCCTCCCGTCTTCCGGGTCCGGGGGGCCCTCCGCGCCCCCGGGCGCCATTGGCCCAGGGAGCGCTGCGATGCCGCGGGATCAGACTTGACCGGGCGTGGGGTCGCCAAGCAGCGGAGCATCCGGCACCCCGGCGGTTGCCGGGGAGGAGCCGGCCAGGCCGGGCTCCGCAGCCCGCGTCGAGGTTCGGGAAGCCTGCCTAAAACCTGCCGGGAATTGGTGTAATCTGCACACGATGAATTGTGAGAGTATTTGGCTCATTCCCTTGTCCGTTCCGTGCTACGATCAGTGGCGTCGATCACCTCCCGAAGGCATCTTTGCGGTCGCGACCGTGCGGAGGGAAAGATTACGCATAAGCATTTCACCCCCTACCTCCGGAAAGAACGGATCCCAAAGCTAGCCAGGCAGGACATCGGAGCCGCAGGGACACAGGGCGCCTCCCGGAGGGCGCCATCAGGTCCCCGCGAGCTCGACAACGCCCTGGACCTAGCACGTCGGGATACGATTACTCGTCGGTAAGGAACTAATGATAATGCACGAACCCCAACCGTCGCACGGGCGCGGCCCGAGTATGCCCCCAGGGGATGAGACTGCCATGAACGCAACACACGGAAAAAGACGAAAGGGACGGCACCGGGATATATATTAAAAAATGCTGATTATATGAAAGCGTATACACAAGGGGGCCCCGGCTAGCGCTGAGACTTTGGAAAAATCCGGCGCTGGCCCGGGCGCACAGCTACTTACAGGATGTATTTATGGAAGAATTTGTAAAGATGCTCCCAAGCTTACCGAGCCCGGTCGGGAATCATCGATCATCAGGAAGGGGCTTTCCCACAGGGGGAAAGGTTCATTTCATTCCGACCCGTGCGAGGACACGGCGGAGATTCTAACCCCCAACCTGAAGTGATCGGGCCCGAACCTTACGCCAAAGATAGCGCTTGAGGCCTTGCTGGTTACGAGTGACGTGGAGCGAAGCGCGCCACTTTCGTTCCTCGAGGAAGTCGAGGTCGCCGAGCTGCATGTTGTTGTGGTTGATGTCACCATTGTAGCGCTGTACCCGAGAAGTGCCGAAGGTGAGTTCTGACGGCAGAACGGCTTCGGCCCCGGACACTAGGAAGAAAAGGCGTTTCCCCGGTCGCCCGGCTTGATGTGGCATGATTTGCCCCCGGTACCGCCGGGAGCTCGTCAATCCGCTTGACGCCATGCTTTTTGAGGTCACTGTAAGACCTTGTCTTGAGGCTCCGCATGATCTCTGTGTTCGCCCGGCCAGCCTGCCCATTGCTCGCTGGGTGGTCGGGGGAAGCGGAGGAGAGCTTGATGCCGACGTCGGAGCGGTACTCGCGGAAGAGCTCGCTCGTGGAACTGCGCGCCGTTGTTGGTGACGATTCGACGCGGTGTATTATTACAGAGTACCTCGCCGACGAAGTTCACCTGCATTTGTTACGTGCTTCCCGATCCCAGCCCGACGGGGGCCGGTAGCCAGGCTCAACTCCCTGAGAAAGAGCGATCACTTCGCAGTCGGTGATATACATAGGCCCGGGCACCACTCCCCCGAAAGGGAGCGAGCACTTCGCGGCCGGGAGTACATATAGGCCCGGGGCCCCAGGGGCCCCGGCTGGAATACGGTTTGATATATGCCGAGATCCGGAGGCCCGGGCTTGGAAGGTGTCGGGACGTCCTTCCCGGACACGCTCTCGCCGGGGCGAAGCTGTCCTGGTTATCGGTCCCCATCTGGTTATGAAAATATTGAGGTTGTCCCGGGCGCCACGTTCCTAGGCTCGCACTCGCCTTGGCGAGGCTGCCCTGGTTCGGGCTCCACGGTGCCGGGCCCAACAAGCGGATCCCGGGCCACGCCCTTATCGGGCGAGGGGCCCTGGCATCCGGGGGGCCGAGCTAGGATGTGGAATGGATCAGGACGGGCTCCCCGGACCTGCTCTCGCCAGGGCGGTGCTGTCCGAGTTACCGCGCCCCATATGGTTGTGAGAATATTAAAGTTGTCCCGGGCGCCACGTCCCTAGGCCCGCACTCGCCTTGGCGAGGCTGCCCCAGTTCGGGCACCACGGTGCCGGGCCCTACAGGCGGATCCCGGGCCACGCCTTTATCAGGCAAGGGGCCCCGCGACCCGGGGGGCCCGACTAGAATGCGGTTTGATATATGCCGGGATCCGGAGGCCCGGGCTTGGTTGTTCCGGGTGCCACGTCCAAGACTCGCACTCGCCTTGGCTAGGCGGCCTGGGTTCGGGCTTCCCAGAGTCGGGCACGGGCCGTGGACCCCGGGATATGGTCCCGGGAACCTTGGCCTCGGCTCGGATGTTCTGGATATGTGCCCGGGCCCTGGGGCCCGGACCGAGATATGGTACGAGTCGGCGCCACTTCCCCGGACCTGCTCTCGCCGGGGCGGTGTTGTCCGAGTGGTCGCACCCTTTATTGTTGTTCCCGGTCGGGAACGTGGTTCGGACTGTCCGCCTAAGGATCGGATCGTCCGAGTCCCGACGATCGGACCATCCGCCGAGGGTTCGGATCGTCTGAACCACCTCGATCGGGCTTGGCCCGCTACTGCTCCTACCGGAACTTCCTGACGCGCTCGGCCAGCTTTTGGACGGCGCGGCATTCCGAGAGATCGTGCAAGTCCGTCTCATGGACGGTGCACCACTTCCGGGCTATGGCCAGCTCGAGACGCTCGGCCAAGCCCTGGACGGCGCGGCACTCCGTGATGTCGTGCCGGTCTGTGTCGTGGAAGGCGCACCACCCCCGGGCTGTGGCCGGCTTGAGACGCTCGGCCATGCCCTGGATGGCGCGGCACTCCGTGATGTCGTGCCGGTCCGTGTCGTGGTAGGCGCACCACCCCCGAACTAAGGCCGGCTCGACACGCTCGGCTGAGCGCTGGACGGCGCGGCACTCCGTAAGGTCGTGCCAGCCCGTCTGGTGGAGGGGGCACCACTTCCGAGCCGTTGCCGACGGCGGCGGCGCACGTGCGGCCTTTTGCTGCTTGCCGCCACCATCGCCTCCGCGGGCAACATAGCTCCGGGGGTTGCCCGTAGCCGCCAAGGCGAAGCTCTTGGCTGCCGCCTTGGCCTTCTGGCGCTTCCTCCTGTTCCGCCGTAACGCAGAACGTGAGAGCTTGCCATCCTCTCCAGGGCCCCTGCCGGGGGCCTCGGGAGACGGAGAGGTGCACCGTGGCGGCCTCGCCACCGGGCTAACATTGCCCGGCGGGGTGTAGCCGCCAGACTCCTCGCCGTAATCTCGCAGATGATAGCCTCCTGCCATGAAGCACGCCGGTGTTGGAGACGCCGGCGTACCACCTGAAAAGGAAACTCCCCCTACCTGGCGCGCCAGCTGTCGGAGGATGAAACCTCGACTGCGGGAAGTCCGGAGACCCCCCTTTGAGATTCGGCCAGGGGAGTAGTTCTCAGGCAAATGCGGCGTCCGGTGTAGAAGAAAGATCGATCGGTGGATGACGGCACACAAAGAAGACAGGAGGAAGTAGACAGGTTTGGGCCGCTCGGAGGCGTAATACCCTACTCCTGTGTGTTTGCTATCTGTGGTGAATGGGATGGTTTTGAGTTGTTACTACAGTGTGTTCTTCCTAGGCAGCTCAGGCCCTGAGAATATCTCTCTGTAAGCTATCTGAGTTGTGTTCGTTGCCTAGCTTAATCGCCCCCGCGAGCCGGTGGCATGGACCCTCCTTTTATAGGTCAAGGGAGTCCACAGTGCCAGTACATGGAGAGAGAGAAAGCGCTGTCTTGTGAGTTCTCCTGTTGCCACGTCCGCCTGCAACGCCCACGCCGGAGTTGGAGGAACGTCCAGTCGCTCACGCCCGCCTGCTGTGCCCATGCCGGAGTAGGTTTGCTGCAGGCGGCCGAGTCATCGAGTCGTGAGGATGTGACGGGATGTGACGGCGCACGCTGCCGAAGTCAAAAGTCTTCTGACAGCACAGTTGGGTGTCCACGGGGGGGGGGGGGCATCACGAGGCGCCCACGCGTGGCAGAGCAGGCGACAGGGGCGACCGGCCCTGTCGCCTCGTCATTAATGCTGGTAGTTGGGGAGCTGGTCCGCTGAGTTCTTCGAGTCAATCGGCCCCTGGGGCCGAGGCGATCGGCACCCGGGGCCGAGTCAGTCGGCACAGGGACCGGGGCGATCGACACCCGGGCAGTCAGCAGTCGGCCTCAGGGCCGGGCATCGGCTCCCGGGAGCAGTCGGCACTCGGCCTCGGGACCGGGCATCGGTACCCGGGTCCGGGGGGATCAGCACCCGGGCAATCGGCACCCGGGTCCGGGGCGACCGGCACCCGGGACTGGGGCTTATGGCCCTGGGCCCGGGAACGGAGCTTGTCGGCCCCGGGACCGGGCACAGAGCGTCCCTTCTCGAGGATGCCCCCGGGTCCCGGGATCCGAGGTGGCCGTGGATGTCCGTCGCGAGGCGCCCGGGGGATGCGCACCCGGTCCCGGCCAGTGCTCGGGCCCCCGGGTACTTGGCAGGAGAGCGGCCGTAGCCGGCCTTCTCTTGCGCAGAATGTGGACTCCGGAGTATTTGTCGCGGCCGAAGACCCTCGCGTCCCCGGGGACTGGGGGACCCCCAGTCCCATTTCGCCGACAGCCACCACCATCCGGGAAAACATCCTGTTCGGCAAGGAGTACACCGTGGCGGAGGAGGTCGACGCTTGCCCACCCAGGCGGGAGGCCAGGGCGGCCAGCGGCAGGGAGGGCACGCAAGCGCGGCTGCCGAGGCGGGCAGGCGGCGGTGGGGGAGGCTGGCGCGGCCGGCAAGGCGCGGAGGCGCAAGTGTGACCGACGCAGGAGAGAGGTGCCGACGGGAGAGAGAGAGAGAGAGAGGGATGGGAGAAGAGATTGGGGTGGGCCCCACCATTTGGCAAGCTAGAGTTGCGTGGCCAAGTTTGTGTGGAGTGGAGTTTGGCCAGCCGAATAGAGAGTCTATTGGAGCTCTTTTTTGCCTATGGTGGCTAAATTTTAACTTGGAGAGCCAAATAGCCATGCTATTAGAGTTGCTCTTAGCCAGAGATTGGCAAGGTGGTTTGGCATTGACATTGAACAATGCATGCCCTAAAAAGTTATGACAATAATAGTCTAACTTGTTTTTACTTGTCATATAAAAACAATACTTATTCAATGTGGTGTGATGGCATCTACAGAATAGCTATATCACCATTACCATACAGTATTTTATTCTTGTATATAAATAGCATATTGTGCCTGAAATATTATTAAGGTAAGTTTTACGGTAAGACATCACGACTTTGGGGTTTTAGCTCCTGGACACGGCAAAAGTCAATCTTTGGAGAAAGACACTCTCAAAACGTGATCATTTGCTACCAGACGCCATGTCCATTAGAAAATTTATTTTAGGTTTAATAGGAGAAAGAAACAGTGTGAAAGTTCATAAATACCCCTGGCCCCACATGTCAAGTCTCCCATCTCTTTCTTTCTCCCTGGACTATGCACCTGTTGTGCCGGCACGCCACAACAACAATGCTATGCATGAGCGGCGCCTTGTACGTCATGCTCTCCACCAGCTGTTGCTTGCCACCTTCCCTCGCCTTGATCTATCCGCCTAGCCGCCAGCCCGTCGGGCTCTCCACCTCTCAAGGCCCCTCGCGCGGTCCTGCGGTCTCTCGCCTCCCTCAGCTTGGGTGGCAGTAGCCACTGAGACTGACTGCCGATGGTTGCTGAGCGGCGGCCATGGCCCATGGTTGCCTGCCTCCGATGACTACCACCCAATGAGGGTATTTCTGAACTTTCACATTATTTCTCTCTCTTATTTAACCAGGAACGAATATTCTAATGGACACAGTGTCCAACAGCAAATAACCACATTTTGATAGGGTGTTCCCCCAAAGATTGACTTTTGTCGTGTTTAGGAGCTAAAATCACAAAGTCGCGATGTCCTATACCAAAATTTGCCTATAATGTACTCTCTCTGTTTCAAATTATTTGTTATTTTAGTTTTGTCCTAAGTCAAACATTTAGGTCTTTGACCATCAATTTGTAGAAATTCATATAGTTTAACATCATAGGATTTATGTTTTTAGATTCACCATGAGGAATACTTTCAAATATATAATTCACATGTGGTTAAACTATTGTTAACGTCAAAATTTGGTACGGTTCGTTACCATGTTCGGTTAAGGAAAGAAGCGATATCAGCCGTTGGAAACTAATCCAGAAGAGTTCGAGCTTGGGAAGGAATCGTGAAGACCACGTTATGGCAGTTAATTACCTTATCTATTAATTAGGTAGTTTTGATAATTTTTAGGAAACCTGATCTCGTATCTGATCGGGGCTTGTTAGTTTTCCTTTTCTAGTTAGGAAAGTCCTGTTCCGTGTCCTATAAGGACTGTAATAATTCGGGGTATATATACGTATGCCCGGGTACCTTGTAAATCATCTCTCGATCAATCAAATTCGACGCATCGCCACCCTTTACCAACGGGTTCTTGCTTCTCGAGCGGGGCTGCATCGGTTAGGTCCGAACTCCTGCGAGAGGGTAAGTCTCGTTACCCCGACTACCAATCGGCTAGGACTTTCTCGGTTAGGTCCGATATTCTAGTCGGTCTATGGTAGTCGGCTTACCACGGTGTATCGGATCTGTCTACGGCTGCATCGGTTCGGTCCGACCTCTTAGGCTGGTCAGGTATATCACATCACGCGTGCATAGTTTTTATCAGTTTATCGGGGGTAGTTTATCATCAGTTTGTGCTGCATCGGTTGGGTCCGACCTACTAAACTGCTAGCGATAAATTATTCCTGTTAGGCTGATATCCTTTGTGCAAGCGTCTTATCGGAATGTATAGCCGGTAAGTTATCTCATTACATCACAGTTGCATTAGGTCTATCGGCTTGTTGAGGTTCCTTTACTATTATCAATCTGTGCTGCATCAGTTAGGTCTGAACTACTAGATCGATAATAATAGATTTATCCTTGCCGAGCCGATCGGTGTATATGCGACGTTCTATCGGAGTGTTTAGCCGATAGGTTATCTTTTTATAAAGCCGGCTGTATTATCCTTACTGTTTTGGTCATCTATGTTATCATCGGTTTTTCTAGCCGATGCATATGTGCTTTCTCAGCAGTCGGCTGGCTTACTATCCTGCATATCTATTTTATCATCGGCTTCTAGCCGATGCACACGTTGTACTAACAGCTTATCTATTTGTTTATAGCGCTATCGGTTTCCTAGCCGATACACAGGTGCCATCGGCCATCGGCTACGAGGAGCCTACATCAGTCCGTATCGGCCGATAGCCGATGTGCAATTGCTGCTGATCCGGGCGCGAGTACAGGCGAGGGTCCAGGCACGAGCATAGCGGCGATCTGCTGGAAGGAATCCGTATCGGCTTGCTGGCCGATTGGATTGGTGATCTAATTTCTTTATCTCCTTGTCAATTGCTGGGTCAAATTGACTGGCACGCCCGCGAACCTCAATATTTTAGGACCTGCACTGGAGCTAAGCAGAACTCCCAGGCCTTCGTATGTTCAATCGCATCAAACCAGATCATCAACAAGCTTCTTGGCACACCCGGTGGTTTTTGGTGCGAACAACTATACAAATTTCTAAAAGTTGATGGTCAAAGTAAAAAATGTTTAACTTAGGACAAAGCTAGAGCGATAAGTAATTTTAAACGGAGGAAGTAAAACACATCATGTCGGTAGATAACTCATTTCTCAATCACTCTACCGCCTTTTTCATGCCATCGAAAAATCCTATATGGTAGTGCATATACAAAATACATATTGATTGCCTTTCCAAATGCCCTAATGTGATCTCCGCCTTGCTCCCAAACCAAGCCAGGAGGGATACTTCAATTCGAACTAACCACTAGAACATGTGAACTAAGGGCAAAGAATTGCTTGTTTTAACCAATTTTTTAGTCAAAATTAAAGGATAACAAAATGAGGTGGGTGACAAGAAAGGTGCATCATCTACAGAAGGAGACGTTATTTGTTAGGTTTAGTCCCACATCAGATATTGATGATGAAAGAGAATAACTTAAAAGATAAGGATCAGCCCCACCTATTATGGTTAGTATTTTAGGTTGTGTAGGCATGTGAACACATTAAGGGATCCTTTGGAACACAAGATTCTAAAAACACAGGAATTAAAATGTCACATGCTATTGAATCCCATAAAAATGTAAAACATAGGAATATGTGATGTATTGTGTTTGGATGGATAGCGCAAGAATTTGGTGGCTTCAATCCATCCAAACTCTCTCTCCAAATGACTTGTTGAGTACACTAGTACTTACCCTTACTCTATATATACTTTATCCCCTCAGTGCTGGAAGAAGAGATGGATCCAACCGACAAGTTCTTCCTGGCTTCGAGGAGTTTTAGGGTTTCGGCTTTGTTCCTGAGTCGCGCTTGTGGCTTTGGGCTAGTTTCCGCTTCCGTTCCTTTGGTAATGTATTGTTGTGAACTCGGGGTATGTCCGTAATTCCAACCTGCTTGTAAGACTATGTTTGATAATAAAGAAAGTTGTGCCATGATGGTTCCGTCGCCTGTTGTACTAGCACTATATTTCTGGAACTGGTACTGTTATGCATGTTTGTTCTACGACTCAAACTCATCCTTCTCGAAAGGCTAGTTTGGGACGTGACAAGGGTCCTTTGGAACATAAGATTCTAAAAACACGGGAATCAGAAAATACATAAGATTAAAATGTCACATGCTACTGAATCCCATAAAAATGTAAAACATAGGAATATGAGGTGTACTGTGTTTGGATAGATTGTGCAAGAATTTGGTGGCTTCAAGAGAGAGAAGAGAGACAAAGAGAGAATGTTCATTGGACTTCTCATAGAAAATTAAAATGAAGTTTGAGCTAATTGGAAATAATTCCTATGGGATTGGGTCATAGGGTACAAATCCATAAGAATTTAGCTTCCACAAATCCTTTGTTCCAAACAACACATGTTAGAAAAATTCCTAGGGATTGAAATCGTCTAGAATTCCTTTGAATTTCCCTAATCCAGAGCCCTAAGTTGTGACTCACATGAAGGATTTCCTTACCAAATTATAGCTCCGCACTATAAGATCAATGTGTTTGGTGCTCACTATGCATGCCTTGGCGCCCACGTAATCGCCACTTGGGGCATGTGCAGCGTGTGCTAGAAAGAGAGGCTAAGAAAATTTTAGCCTTTCAAGCTAGTAGGAGCTAAGGCTTACTTTGAAAATGAAGGAAGAAGAAGAAAATCACGTAAAACGAGGTGAGTTATTAGTGCATGATTAATTGAGTATTAGCTATTGTAAACTTGAAAAATAGATTAATGTGATTTTTAAAGCAACTTCTATATAGAATTTTTTAAAAAAAACATACCGTTTAGCAGTTTGGGAAGCGTGCTCATAAAAAACGAGGGAAGTTTTTACTCCAAGAGGTAGATCCGAATTGTACCTAAGCATTGTGGAGATGAGAGGTTAGGAGCAAAATTTTTGGACTTTCTTTCATCAACGATAAACTTATTCACCAACGATAATTGATAAAACCACTTACTTGTCAAAGGCAAAACATAAAATTTCTCTAGATATAATGTTACATCATTTCTATGTAAATCAGTTTATTTTCCACAAACTAAATGAATCACCTTACTGATATTTTTTCTTGTACTTGGATCCTGTTTGGGGAAGCTTCTACCAGATGTAGCATCTCTTAGAATCTTCAACTGGCCAAAGTTTCTCAAATAGTCCAGATTTTCACCCAGATTTTAAAAATCCACAGTTGTGGAATACAAAAAAATAAATTAGAAGCCAAAAAATTCTTTCTAGCTAGCTTTTTACTGGCTGCTTTTAGAATCCTATGCTCCCCAAACAGAGCTTAAAGCCAAAATTGTATGGAACCATGATGTGGGAGTGTGACAACGTAACATGGACCGTGGGCCGTCTAAGAAAGCCAACCCAATAACCCTCCCTTCCCAGCTCCGCCGCTCTTTGCAGGAGGCCGGCCGCCGCCGGACTCCGGAGCCTCTCGGGAACACCGCCCCCCCGGCCTTGGCCATCCCCCCTGCCGACCGACGAGACGACTCCGTCAACCACCGCCTCTTCTCCGCCGCCGCATTTCGCAGTTGCGCTTGCACCCCTCCCTCTCACCCCTCCGCGGCGCACGCGCACGAGCCCCACGCGCGCTCACGTCCCTCTTAAATTTAGCTGATGCCTCCTCTCCTCTTGTCCGTTCCATCCACCTATTCTCGCTCCCCCCTCCTCCTCCCCTCCCCTCGCCCCACCTCGCGCCCGCGCCTGCGTATCGATCCCCTGCCGGCCGGCTAGCTTCCTCCGTTCCCCGTACGCGCGTGCGGTGCGGTGGTGCGTCCATGGGGGCGCGCGCCTTGGCCTCTCCTCTCGCGGAGCGATCTCCCGGCGTGGGGTTTGAAGGCCGCGTCTGCCTCCGTTGAATGTTGGTTCGACCGCTTGCTAGGTCCGTACTATCATCTTGTTCCCTGCACACGGTTTTTGTTCTTTGATTGAATTTGTTGTGATCGGTGAACCCTTGTTCTTCTGGAATGCATTGTGAGGATGCTGATTTTTTTTCTCCCATGTATTATGAGGCAGCGAGTTAGATACGATCTGTTAGATCCAGTTCTTCATTTTGATTGATTTAATATGTCCATTTTATAATTGTTTTGTTAGTATTCACAATTTTGCGTGATCATGTAGACATGCTGGTTTGACCTTGGTAGGAAATGGCACCCATGTTGTGTTGTTCAAAGAAGTCAAAACAATCACGTATAGCTGTGCCTTTTTTTTGTTATTCTGGCTGATTTTTCAATTAAAAAGCTACAAAGCACACGTAACAAATACTACCTCCGCCCTATAATATTGTTACCTTTATAGTTCAAATTTGAACGACAAAGATAATAATATTATAAGACGGAGGTAGTATATATTTTGTGATGCCTTGAAGAAGTTTGCACAATTTATATATGCCGCATGTTGTATTATATTCTGAACTCATAGTATGCCTGTTGGGCTCGAATGCTCGATATTGAAAAACTATCATGATGGATAGTATATGATATAGGAGACACATCGGAATACGAAAATAAGTTGAATGCCCAAATAAGACGAAAATAAGTTGAATGCCCAAATAAGTTCTGGTGAACTCATATGGTTAGATGATGTGTGTGCTTTCACGGCACCTGCATTACTGTTCTTGGAGGTGCTCCCGTTAATTGGTCTTGTTTGTTTGAATTGCATCTAGTAACTCAAAACCCGTCTGGAATAAATTCTATGTTTCAGTATGTTAGTTTTGAAATCTGTTGTCCTTGAAAAAGTTTTGGGATTTTTTTTTCTGCTTTGGACTGATACTTATGAGCTCATGCTGTAAATGATTGAAACTAACCATTATCATCACCGATTTATTCCTGTCCTAATTTTCCCATTTTGTGAAGTTTCAGATGAACTCCATGTCATACAAGAAGCTGTCCATAACAAATGACAGAATGGATTTCAATACTCATGGAAACGCAGAGTCCCATGGGACGTTAGAGCGGAATCAATTAGCTGTTTCAGCCAATCCATCCACAGCCTCCAGGCCAACTGCACACTCACAAACCCCTTCTGATAAGAAATCACGCCTCAAGAAGAAACCGGATCCAGCTGAGAAAACAATCCCAGGTCCTGTGACAAACCGCGCAACAAATCCTGTGCAGAGTTCAGCAGCGACGACAACAAAATCTGAAGCAAGTGGCACAACTACTACACCATCTAAATCACCAGCGAGCAGCAACAAGACCAATGATTCCTGTGTAACGTCTAGCAGAGGTAGCATTGCCAGAAGTAACAGTCTGGACAGCTGCACCTCCGGTCAGGTGAAGCGGCACACCGGAGGCGACCGCAGGTGGGAGGCCATCCAGTTGGCCAGCTCCAGGGACTCCCCTCTCAGCCTTGTCCACTTCAGACTCCTGAAGCGCCTCGGATACGGAGATATCGGCAGCGTGTACCTTGTGGAGCTCAGGGAGACCGACACATTCTTCGCGATGAAAGTGATGGACAAGGAGTCACTCATCAGCAGGAACAAGCTGGTCCGGGCACAGACCGAGAGGGAGATACTAGGCCTTCTTGATCATCCCTTCCTGCCCACATTGTACACCCACTTCGAGACCGACAAGTTCTACTGCCTTGTCATGGAGTATTGTTCAGGTGGCAACCTCCATTCGCTCCGGCAGAAGCAGCCCAACAAGCATTTCAATGAGCAAGCTGCAAGGTTTGGTCCATTTCAAGATCACTCCGGTGTTCTCTTTGCATCACCATACATACAATGCTTCCACATTGACATGTATATAGATCATTTGCTTATAATGATTCTGAAATGTCTAATTGTTTTGGTCAGGTTTTACGCGTCAGAGGTGTTGCTTGCGCTTGAGTACCTGCACATGCTAGGTATTGTGTACAGAGACCTGAAGCCTGAAAACGTCCTGGTCCGGGACGATGGCCACATCATGCTGTCCGACTTCGACCTGTCGCTGCAGTGCTCCGTCAGCCCGATGCTGGTGAAGTCGTCGTCGGTGCACGCGGGCGCCAACGGCGTCGTGAAGGGCCTCTACGCCGGTGTCGACAACGAGGCCGTCGGCTGCATCCAGCCGTCGGCGTTCTTCCCGCGGATTCTCCCCAAGAGGAACCGCAAGACGTCCAAGTCGGACTTCGGCCTCCACGGGTCGCTGCTGGAGTTCAACGCCGAGCCGACGGACGCCCGGTCCATGTCGTTCGTCGGCACGCACGAGTACCTGGCGCCGGAGATCATCCGCGGCGAGGGCCACGGCAGCGCCGTCGACTGGTGGACGTTCGGCGTCTTCCTGTACGAGCTGCTGCACGGCATGACGCCGTTCAAGGGGAGCAGCAACCGAGCCACGCTCTGCAACGTCGTTGAGCAGCCGCTCCGGTTCCCCGACGGCGGCGGGTTCCCGGCGGCGAGCGGCGTCGCGCGTGACCTCATCCGCGGCCTCCTGTTGAAGGACCCCGGCAGGAGGATCGCGTCGAGGAGGGGCGCCACCGAGATCAAGCAGCACCCGTTCTTCGAAGGCGTCAACTGGGCTCTCGTGCGCAGCGCTCGCCCGCCTTCCGTGCCTGACCCCGTCGACTTCAGCCAGTTCGGGCCGAGGGAGAAGGCGGCGCCGGCGCCGGCGCCGGAGAGCACCGCGCCGACGAAAGCGGCCAAGCCGGCGGCCGCGAGCGATTCCTCCTCCGGCGATTTTGAGTATTTCTAGGACTGAAACAGTGAAACTGAACCATAGATACAGAAAAAGAGTATACAGACATCTGTGTTGTTGTGATTAACAAGTCTTTGATTCTTTGTTACTGTTGTAATGATCCTTAATTACCTTACATGATGATTCTTGGAATCCTGGTATACACAAGAAAATCCCTGTATACTTTGAGACGTCCTGTACAAACTACAAACAATGTGATAGTTTGTTGTTAACGATGACTAATGAATTGACGAGATTTTGTAACACAACAGACAGATGCAGATGTTCATTTCTTAGCTTATCAAACTTGCCTCGTGCAGCACAATTGGCTGATTAACCTTGCCTGATGCAGATGTTCATTTGTTACTACAGGCTACAGCTTGATCAAACTTGCCTCGAAGAGGAAGACAAACTATTCTTTGCAGAAAAATTTTATCTACGCGAGCCTTCGACTTTCATCAGTTTGAACTTGGTTTTGGATACTAGCAGGGTTTACAAATGAACCGGGGCTCAAAAACCGCTCCGCATTAAGGTCAGTAATTGCGGTTACCGACAAAACCCTGTGAAATTCATACGAATTTTATCAAAAGTTTAAATTTGAGTTTGATTTTCTCTAACTCGTCCGGTTTCACAAACCGGACCGTGTCGATACGTTCAATAACCGCTATAACTGAGCTGTTACTGTCAAAATTTAAAACCCTATGGTGGTTACTGGTTCTAACCGCCACGCAAACTTCGTCATGAGTGAACCTATAATTTGCTGTAGTTTACAAGTTCGAGCATAAAGTTGAAACTGGCACGTCTTCAAAAAACAAAATAGAATCTGGTACTACCACGTAAATACAGGCATTGAAACAAGTGCAACAAACAGGTTCTATTAAAAATTTAAAATGCAACAGGTTCCAGGTCTTACAGAATTGGACCACACTTTGATCATCTAATTGATGTATCATCAGAATCGCTAAAGAAATGGCTAGCACTGAAGTACTAAACTCAAGCCGAATTTTTACATAATTTGTACGGTCTTGCCTTCAAAAACCTACGCAGTATGTGTAGCGCGTGCTATGATATATACAACATTTTCATTTTAGAGTTAGGAAGGTGGAACTTGCAATGGTCAAATGCTCCGAAGAAACGATCCTAGCTGCCGGTAAACACAACAATCTCATCTGCAGCTGACGAGTCTCTTGTCAGTTCCAGGAAGCGAGTGCGGTTTGCAGCCAAGTCCTTCCTGAGTAGTTCAGTGTACTTCTCCAGTGACTTCTTGAAATCTGCGAAGGATCTGTTGTCGCGGGTATACTTGGTGCCCTTCCCAGAGGATGATCCAACGACCGTTCCAGATCCGTATGCACTGCACGCATCCAGGATGGCACGCTCACGCTCATGGAAGTGGTGTGAAACAAGGGACTCAAAATGCTGCAGCGAACAAAAGGCATGTGAGAACGAATTCAATGTCATCAAGAAAAGATTAGTGCAAGAGGTATGGAACTGAATTGTGTTTATAGAACTTTGAAGGTATAAGGTGATGATGTTCCAGAAACAAAAATGTTCTCGCCCCATTATTCACCTGTTCATTTGCAATACTTACTCAAAACACATAATTATACTGTCTGTCTTTGTTCGTTAAATGTTCTCACATATAAATTTTGAAGTTGGCAATCTCATGACACAGCACAATTTTCCCACTGGACAACACCTCTCCTGCACCTGGCCGCCTGCTGGAGAGTTTCAGGGAGTGACAGGTACAGTTCGTACAGTATGACTATAGACTTATTAGGACGTCATAGTTCCAAACTGTTTATCAGTGATTAAAAGCATAAACAAGGAGCAGTTCATTGGATGACTGTATGGGCACTGCTATAACCCTGACAACTGAAATTCTTCTTGTTACTACTACTATTATTTTCCAGAGCAGAGACATTACTAAATTACCACTTTTAACTTCACAAGAGATGGGATTCTGTAGTTACCTTTGGAGGCTTCCGAAGTGAATACAGCATTGTCCTGCAGGATAGTAGGAAGGCAGTCTGATTATAAGCCAATGAGTTCTTTTCTCCAGGAGCTGTATTAGCAGAATTTTTGTTGCCTGGCTCATTAAAGTATGGTTTATCATTCAACACAAGACCCTGGATGGAAACCAACACCTGCAGTATGGTGGATTTTGACTTGCCCCACTTCTCGCATCCAGTACCCCACCAGGTGTTCAGCAGGCTAAGGCAAACTTTCCCACTCTCATACAAGTTTGGATTTAACCGGAGCCCACCCGAATGGTAATGAACTTTCTGTACATATTGGATATGATTTTAAAGAAATTATATTAATGGTGGTAGTAACATAAAAATAATGGTGGAAAGCAGGTGTGAAGGGGTTGCGTACTGGTGGACATTGTGGGTATTCAGAAGGAAAGCGAACATCAAAGAAGAACAGACCATCATGATATGGAGTTCCAGCTGGCCCAACAATAGCAGCCCTCAGCAGATCAATCCTATCCTCATAAGCTCTAACATAGATAGATTCTGCATGATTGAAACCAGACTTAGATGCATTTCTAGTATTAAAGTCATAAGCTAATTTCAGGCACAGATCCTCTAAATGAAAGATTTAAGGCATAAATGTAAACTGCATGTAATGATACTTGTGATATATTAGCTTACTTTGGTGACATGATTTGATATATGCACATTCTTTTCCATTTGTCCCATTACCCAAACTTAAAAAAAATTAATTTCTGAAGACATGTCCTATGGTGCTATGACAAGATTACATGGAAAAGGGTCAATAAATGCAGACCATAACTAAAAATTATGCAGCACATTAACTTAATTAACAGATATGGCACCAATAAAGTATTTTATACATCAAACCTAGACAATGTCATTAGCTAGTTTGGGACTCAGCAACAATCACGCCAAAACTCCCAACCACACAAGCAAAATTGGTATATTCAATGAATATATCCTATTCAACCCCAGACAGGGCATGTGACTGTCTTTAAGTCAAGAAAGATTTCAAATGTATTCTGTTGGCATGTCAAACTGATCAGATCTAATCGGCATAAAATAGCAGGTCAGTGACAGTAAGAAAGGACCACCATATGTGTTCACCATCTAGGACAATTATATGTGTTCACCATCTAGGCATTGACGGTTTGATAAAAATGAATACAAGATTTGCCCTATAAAGGCATGTATTGACCAGGTAGATCTTTCTGTAGAAGCTTCCATTCATTTTGGATTGTCTTCACCCAATCTTTGGTGGTCTGGTCACAAATAAAAACAGGAAATTAATTCACAGTTGGATCTAGTGAATAGTGATAGAATAGTATTCATAAAATGGCATAGCATACCTTCCCTGGTGAATTCTTTGCGTAGTAATGATCAGAAAAATCTTGAACAACATCAAATTGGTTAAATAAATTGTAACCATCACTTTCAGATACATATTCTGTTCTTGTCATTGATGAGATAACAATTGAACATTCAGGCTCATGTTTTTGGACCGATAGTACAGTACCAGTCCCACTTGAAAAGGGATCCACAAGATTGTTGTTTGTACTGACATTCGCAGTGGGGTATGGACCGGCAACTGAAAGCCAGTAGAGTGATGAACAACTAATTTCAAACAGTGATGTTATAAAAAAAGTACACCAAGCTTAAGACAGAGATACAGAATGGGATACAGAAGCTCTAACTTCCAAAAAGAGGTTTACTTGCATCAGTACTGAGTACTGACTACCGACGGCAAGGCAAAGAGATATATGTAGTTCTGTTAAAGTAACAACTAACAAATAACTAATTCCCTTTAGAGGGAACGGGAGGAGAGGGCCCTAAATTTTCGTTGATTTAATTTTTCTAAAAAAACAGGTTCAGGAACATGAAGCATGAGGAATGTTTACCTATTATAAAAATTGAAGTTGTTTCCGCCAATTTTTGGTACGTTGTCCGACCCCCATACGATTGGTATGTCGTCCGTCCGACTGCGTCATCCGTCGTGACACCAAATATTCCGTCGTCAACACAAACGTGGCTTTCCGGGGAGTCCGACTCCTTTCACCCGGTGCTCGGCTCTGAAGTGTGTTCGTCGAGGTCGGTTTCCAGATCAGTTCAGACTCCAGATCCCATTACTACACAAAGAAAATCGATCTCTCTCCGCCCTCGTCTTACCTCGATGGAATCGTGAGCGCGGTTGTCTTCTCTTCTCAGGTGGAATCACCAGCAGCCAGCAAAAATTGGGAGGGAAGGAATCGTCGGGATCGGAAACGCTGGTTGCTCTTCCTTCCGCATCGCAGGTGGTAGGCTCTGCATCGAGCTCAGTGGCGGTGAACTTGCGTGACCGTAGCCTATACGGCTATACCCAAACCCCTTCAATGACACTGCAACATGTCATACGTTATCCTCCCCATCCACACAACACGCCACCGTTGTCGTCGCCGTCCTCCCCATCCACACACGTCACCATCGTCTCTTCCCATCAGCGACGGTCATGTCGACAAGATCCCACGGGCTGTTAGCATTGTCGTGGCTCCACACGCCATCATCCTTAGGGATTTGCGCTTCGTCATCGCAGGCAGGACCACGATCTGAGACCTCTCCTGGATCCGTCGCTTGCGTAGTTGTTAGAGTTTGTGTCGAATATGTGTACGTAGTCGGTTACAGTTTATGACTTGGAGTTATAGTAGGTATTAGGGTAGAGTTAGAGTCGAACACTGTCCTAGGTTCTCTCTGAAATAGAGAGGCGGACCTATTGTAACCGCATGGCGACTTAGCATAGGCGAGATGGAGCGGCTGGCCGGTAGCGTATTGGTCGAGGGTCGTTGTAACTCTGATACGTTGTAATTATGCTGGATCGGGGAGGAGCGCGTGTAATTAGTGCCCCGGGGATGTAGGCTTCAGCTGAACCTCGTTAACAAATATCGTGTCTCGGTATCGTCATCAGTTTTGGATCTCCTATGGCGTTTCTTCCGCGTTCGGTTATCGATGGTTTATCAGTGCCGGTTTTCTAACAGTAGTCATTGGTGAAGCATCCTCGGTTGAGGTAAATTATCAAGCTCTCGTGGGAGGGATTCACACCGTCCTTGATGGAGAAGGCGACGGACGGGGATCTCCGGTGTCTAGCAAAACCAGCTCATTGTCACCTCCCAGGTCCGCAACTCGCTCCTCACCACCAACTTCCCCCCGAACTTTGATCCCAATGCCAGGATCCGGTTCCTTACAGCGCGCCGACACAGCTAGGCACACCATTGGTAACCGCCTTGAGCCCAAGGTCATGTGTGAGCTCGCATGCTTCCACCAGTTGTGGGAGGCCATCGATGTCGAGAACTACGTCGGCAGAGCTTGAGCGCGCGGACGTGGGTGGAGCTGCAAGAAGAAGGCCTTCAGGACTAGGGAGTTGGTTTATGATGTACTAATTCTGAATCTAAAGTACAGATAGCAGCATCTTCTCAAGCTCAACATGGAGTAGGAGATTTCCTCCACTTCAGAAGCTACTTGGATCAAACTCGGGGTGAAAACCGACTCAATCAATGGGTGATGGCACAGAGGACAAGAGCTACCAAGGGCAGTTCTTGATGGACCAGAGGACGGGACCATCATGTCACTGAAGAATGCTACAGCACATCAAGCAATGAGCTGAGCCGGCGTGCTCACGATGGCATCAGGAGGATGTGGCCTGACATGAAGCTTTAGCTTCCATTCCTATGGTGCATTGACGATGATAGCGCGAAAGGTAGCTACGATTGCTCGACATATACTGAAGATCAGAAGCCTGCTTGGAGGAGTTTCAGCTACCAACAGATTTCGCTTGCAACCAATGGCTTCCATCTAGGTAAATATTTTCATTACTTCACTACGGTTTTTTTATTATGGTCACCTCAAAAGAGATGAAAGCGTGTAAGGTTTGTAACGCATTTGATGGTTTTTCATAGATAATATGGCTGGGAGAGGAGGCTATGCAGAATTATATAAGGGTACCCTATCTGATGGACAATGTGTAGCTGAAAAGATTGGGACAAGGCAAGCCCACTGAACAGAAGGAAAAAAAGAGTTCTTTTTTTTTAGAACTAGGGATCCAGGGACATGTCTGCCACCCAAACACTGCTTATCTGCTTGGCTGCTATGTTGAGAATGGACTCTGTGTTTGAGTTATATGAAAACGGAATGCTCACATCGACACTTCATGGTACTGAATTTTAAACAGTAGCAGCAGTAATCACGTGGCAGTAAAAGATGAATTTTTGCAGGGAAGTGTGGGTTCTTTATTTAGTAGTATTGTTCTCGATCACAATACTATGCCAACTCCTGCCTCCTCAATCTTCTGCCCTTCTCCCATCTTAGACCTCTCCTCCCCTCTCACTCTCTCTAGCTTAGGTTTGGCATGCCGCTGCCACCTTCTGCCGTCAAACGACCACCCCCCCCCCCCCCCCCTCTCTCTCCCTCTCTCCTTTTACGCCGCTGCTTCACTTGGGCATCCATTGACCATGCTCTCTTTCATAAAGTTTTTTTTCTTTCCGCTGCAACGCATGGGCACTTTGCTAGTTTACAAAACAAATAAGGAGGAACAAGTTGCATGAAAAGATACCTTTGCAAAGAGGATTAATGGCTTTGCCTGCATGAAAAATATTCTTTTATTAGACAACGCCAGGCAGAAGAGAAAAACACTTGATATATCTTTCTGAAACAAAATGGCAAGAACTCCACGCTTCAGTGGCAGATACTGATTTTGCAGCTGGGTATTCAGGCTAACGAAGTATTAAGTTTTTTTCTTTATACAGTTTAACAAACTTCAAAACAATGACCACCAAGAGGAATGGATTCATATACCAGACTATTCACTAGTTAACTCTCCAGTGGATATATCCAACCAAACAAGTAGCACTCTGAATCTGTCAAGATTAAGTTTGTAGTTTTCCACATCACATTGTGGTATACTTTGTTAACCTCAAAGCATCTGGTAAGATGCACAAATATCTGTTCACCTTTATGATAAGTCATAAAAAACAGTGTCTTTCAGATACTTCACTTGTTGGGTTAATCTAATATAAATAATACGAATATGTGCAAAGATGAGAACCCTCGAAACATGATATAACGCTCCCTCTGATATAACAATCTAGACCAATGTACAAAGCCAAAATTACCCGATAATTTCAATCCATTATGACAACCCCGCTTAATCTGCAGTATTTCTTAACCAGAAAACGCATTCATATTTGAATAAAAAATGCAGAATTCATGGAAGAGTACAAAAGACGAGCTGATGATAATACGCCATCAGAAGTTGAAAGCATCCTATGATCAATCAATCAAACAGAATCAGCTGATGTGAAGATCCTGGTAAATAGGGATAATAGTACAACACCTTTCTTCTTGGAATCCTTCTTCACACAAAACAGCTTGAGCACCTTGTTCAGAACCATCCTTAAAACCCGTTTCACACGAAACGCACCTGAAAAACATGAGACGCCATCGTCAGAATTAGACAGCGAGAAAACACAAAAGGGTCCTCCACCTTCAAAACAAATCATCTTCTCATCAAGCATAACTGAAAAGGGAAAAAAAACTCATCTTGTTGGAGAATCCCAACGCCCCAAGCAACTAATACTCTTTTCTCCCTTTTATTTACTTTTATTTACTCATCAGTAAACTTTTCGGTTAGAACTCCACACTCCAATCAGTGAGACACGCGAAGGCCGGTCCAATTGGACCGGGACACCATTACCCCAAGAACAGACAAAAAAAGCAAAAAAAAAAGGCGATCGAGAGAATTGAGAGCACAAAAAGCGAAACGCTAACTACAGCAACCGAACAAATCCCGGAAGAAAAAAAAACAGAATAAACTTGGACCGTCGCCATCTATGAACAGGAGTATCGTATCATCCACCACCCCAATTCCACAGAGAAAACGAGAGATCACGGACATGGTACAACGAAGAAACCCCAGCGCTAGCTAGAATCAACCGCCGTCCAGCGACCCCGGACATGCATCACCGCACCCACGCACCCTCGAGGGAAAGAAAAGGAAAACCTTTCCCCGCAAGAACGACGCCTGCATCGATCAAGAAGACGACGCAGGGAGGCAGGAAGAAGAAGAAGAAGAAGAACCTCGGCTTTCTCGGAGGATCGAGCAGCCACGCTCTGCTCTGCCTGCAGGGGAGGAGGGTTTTAGTCGGTGGAGGAAAACGGAAGTTGCTGCTACTGCTGCTACCACTGCGCCGCGTAGGAGTGAATCGCGGGTGGTGAGTGGTGAGGCGATGAAGAAAGGAAGGCGCAATGGCCGCGAGGGAGGGGGTCACACCGACCGCACGGACCCCGGCCTTGCGTTGCGTGCCCCGCGAGGAAAAGAACCAAACTCCTCACCTCTCTCCTCAAAGGCCGCTGCTTTTGCTTCCGCTGCTGCTGCGTCGCACGGCGGCCGCGTCGTCTCGCCCTCGTCGTGTCCCGGAATTAGACGTGGCCCCGTTCGTATTGCCACGCGAGGATTCGGCGGGGTAGTGACCTGGCTGGCGCTCTCCCGAAGGAGATGACCGCTACGCGTCCAGTGTACATAAATTATCCCAAAATAAATTAATTTTTTACTCTCTTATCTACTTCATCCGTCTTAAAATTAAAAAACTAGTATCGAATATATCAGATACATCCTAGGGTCCTCTGTTTAGTACTAGAATATATCACATCTAATACTAAATTTTTTATTATGAGACGGAGGGAGTACCAAAATCGAGAATTTTTCATGCTTTAATATATCTTACCTACTCGCTCTATAAAAAAACACACTCACATATTTCGAGGCAAGATTAGTACTCATACTAACCAATGAGTTATGACAAATTACATTATTACCCTTATTAAATAATCTTAGTTGTATTTCCAAAGCAACTATTAACTCTAATTAGTTGAGATAAACCAATAAGAGCTGTGAGTGTATTAATATGTGGATGCATTGATGAAGAATAGGGAGAGAAGTTCATATCTAAATGTACTTTGGAATAAGAGAATGATAATTATTTTGGCAAAAAGTTTGAATCCTAGAACATCAAGTAATTTAAAACGGAAGGAGTATTAAGAAAACAAACTGCACTATTCCTCATTAGTGTAAATGTAATATTAGTGCATAGATAGATAATGGGTATTAAAGGGATAAAATCTTTTGATTTGTGAACCGAGTATAGATGAGAAGATATGAATTGGTTTATTTTGGAACAAAGTTTAAATTCTAGGAGTTGATTTATTTTAGAACGGAGGAATTATTCATCTATTCCCCTACTAATAATACTTTCCTCTTGCTTGCACTATTTTAGACTTTTCATCTTGCTTGCACCACTTTAGACTTATTTGGTATGGTTCAATCTCTTAAATCTAACTACTGGAGTGGAGCGGTCCGAATTTCAGGCCGCCTCTCTAGTTTGTTTTTTTTATATCACTCTAGAATGTTGCGCACTCTTTTTTAAGTGAAACTACGATCATTTGGTTAGACTCTAGCCTTTAGCTTCAAGAAAAGTGAAGCTATAGCCCTGCCAAAAAAAGCCTTAAGGTGTATTCGAATATGAGTTTTTTACTTGGCTACATACTCGTTCTTTATAAGCACGTTTTTAAACTGCTAAACGATATGTTTTTTAAAAAATTTTCTATATAAAAGTTTCTTAAAAAATTATATCAATCCATTTTATAAATTTAAAATAATTAATATTTAATAATTATGTACTAATAACTTGTCTTAGTGCCCCATCGAAAATCTCGCTCTACCCCTAGATTCGAAACGCAGCCTAAATTTATCGTGAGATTTTAGAAATCGATAGAGGAGTACGGTATGTTTTCGGCGTGATGCGTACTAGCTTGGAAAGGGCACAAACGACCCAGATTTCCTCTTGCTGGCAACGTCACCGTTCTATCAACAAGATGGATGTGTGCAGTTGGACGAGCCGTGATAAATATTACTGTACCATTTTTTTTTTGACAATTGCGCATTTGTTTCTGTTTTGAAGCCTAACTAGCAATTTAACCCTGCTTTTTAAAGCTTACTTATTTAACCCTATTTTTAAAAAACGAAGATCGGGTATGACCCTACTCCGTAAAGGCTACCTATCGGTGTTAACTCAAAAAAAATGGCATTTATACCCTTGCTTATTTAACCCTACTTGCTCAATTTGTTTTATTTATTCGACCTAACTTTATACACTTAGTGTATATAAAATACTCTTCATTTTAAAATAAAAAAATATAGTACTAGATATGACACATCCTAAAACTATGAATCTAAATAGGTTCCTTGTTCAAATTTAAGGGCATGTTCGAAATAGCTTACGACTGTTGCTTCTTCTCTTGTTTTTTTATAAGCACGTTTTTCGAATTTCTAAATGATGTGTTTTTTTAAAAAAATTTATATAAAAGTATCTCTAAAAATCAAATAGATCCATTTTTCAAGTTTCTAATAGTTAATATTTAATTAATCACACGCTAATAATATTTTTTGTTTTATATGCGGCTTATAAGTCGCACCGATAAGCCTAAGGGGGTGTTTAAATTGGTTTATTTGTGGCGGCTTATAAGCCACATGCAAAACGAGAAACATCCTTAATACATGATTAATTAAGTATTAATTATTAAAAACATGAAAAATGTATTTATTTGATTTTTTAAGATACTTTCATATATAAAGTTTTTTTAAAAACATTGTTTTACGTTTTGGGAAACATGCTAACGGAAACCGAGCGAGAAGCAAAAAGCCAAAAGCAAAAATGAACACCCTGTAAGTGGGCCTCATTCAAGGCCCATCAAAATGAATGTGCTGGTGTATTCTAAATTTACTTTTCATCTTTTTTCGAAATATAGACAAATGCAGATGCTCATATATACATGCACACACTCATCCTCATAAACGCACACACACATAAACTTCTTGCCATCGACGAGTACATCGTCTAACACTGAAAGAATAATTAGCTATAAATATAAGTTCACGTGCCAAGTTTAGGACTTCAACTAGGGCGGACAAGTGTAACGCCTCGATTTTTCGGACCGTTAAAAACCTATTTTAATAAAACCCTAATTTTCAAAATTCAATGTTCTTGCGTGTGTCTAAGAACTAAAATGCCTCGGATCTCAATTAATCCTCTCCTTGAGACCCTAAAACCCGCAATCAAGAGACAAATCTCAAATTTCCCAAATCGAAAGTCCTAATCCAAATTCAAGATATTGAATTCGAATTTTGCAATTCGACATTCCTCTCTCAAACCCTCCAATAAATTTTTCATTATTTTAATCCTCCCCAAAGAAATTCAAAATCTCATCGGGACCTCCCTTCTAAAAATCCCCAAAAATGCCCCATCCCAAATCTAAAATCAAGTTCACATTTTTCCGTGAATTCCCCCTCTATTTGTTTCTTTGAAATTCCATCCAAATATTCAAATCCATTTCAAAAAAATATTATCATCCAAAATTTCAGTCCAAAAGTATTTGTTCGAATCTCCAGAATTTTGTAAATCCAAATTTCAAATTCTGAATAAAACACCCATTCAAAATCCTCAAGAAACCCTCTTCTAAAAATCCCCGAAAATAATAAATGTAACTGTTTCATCTGGACTGCCCTTTCCTCCCTCTCGGCCTGGTCCTCCTCAACCATCTCTCCCTCCCTTCCTCTCCTCCCGTGCAGCCCAGTCGCCCACGGCCGGCCCGCGCAATGCTCCCCCGCGCCTCACCGCCCGCGCGCCACGTGCCAAACGCACGCCCGCGCCCCACCGCCTCTCACCAATAGCGGAGCCTACCTGTCGGCTACGTGGCGGGCAGCCGCCTGGCCGCGCCACAGCAGTCGTCTTCCCCTCGAACTTCGCCTCGTCTCGCCCACCACCCGCTCGGCGTTTTGCCCACGTGGAAGTCGCAGCGCCGCCGTCGTCGCGTCGCGTCGCTGTCGGCCGACCGCCGCCACCAAGAGCCGCCTCGGCCGGCGTAGCCGCCCCGCGCTTCGCTCCCCGCGCCACCGCCAGGCCATCCTGGCTCGGCGTGCACCACCTCTCTAGCTTGTCTGCTTGCGCTACCTCCCTTGCCTATAAAACCCGGCCGCCCCTCCTCTTTTCCCCTCGCCCCAACCACGCCTCCTCGGCCTCGTCACGCTGCCGCGCCGGTCCGAGCTCGAGCTCGAGCTCGAGCTCGGCAAGCCGCCGCCGTCGTTGCAATTTCAATTCGGTGAGCTCCCCTCTCCGACCTCCTCCTCTCCTCTAAATCCCGACCAGCCGCACCCCAGAGCCGCCTCCAATCCATTTTCCCCCGAACCCCGCCGCCGTCGCTTGCGTTCCGCCGCCGCACGCCATCCTCTCACCACCGCCCTCTGCTCCTTGCCGCCAGCCACTGTCACACAGACCCTCGCCAAATCCGAGCTGCTCATCAGCTTCCCCCTCCCCTTTGCTCCTCGCCGCCGTATCCCGCCCCTCCTATCTAGCTGCCGCTCGGGGCGTCGTGCGCTGTCGATTTCCCCCGGCCGCCCTCTATCTCTCGCCCTCCCTCTGACGAGTGGTCCCCGCCTCCTCTTTCTCACTGCATGGGGGCTCGGCCGTCTCTCGGCATCGATGACAAGTGGGCCTTACGTGTGGACCCGCACAGCATATATATAAATTTCCTATTCTGTGTCTATGACATGTGGGCCCATTTTCTTAATCCTCTCCAAGACTGACGTGTGGGCCCTCTATTTAATTAATTCTTTTCTCAAAATCTCAAGTCACGTAGGCCCCTTATTATTTAAACCCATTCCCTCTTTAACATGTGAACCCTCCTCTCATCTCTGTCACTAACATGACGCCCTTATACCTCAGCTCCCCCCTCTCTCTCTCTGACTATGGGCCCTACTTTTCAGCCAAGGGAACATTTTCTTGGTATATTCCTTTTTCAAGCTAAATAAATCCTTTTAATTTCAGAAAAATCATTTAAACTTTAAAAATCTATATCTTTTTATCTATAACTTCGATCGACCCTGTTTAAGTCTCAAATTTTTCTAAAATTGAGATATACCTTATGACACTATTATTTATTAATAACAGTGTAACATACCAGAATTTCGACTTTCGAAATTCTAACCAAAAAAAAAATAACAAAAAGGACCTCGAGGGTAAAATCCTATAGTTTCCAAACTAGGGAGCAACGATAATAGGTTTTGACCAAGTTAAAATATCTCAGGAGTGCATAAAGATTTTAGGAGTTAGCTCACGATAAATAGAAAATGTAATATGACTAAATATGTATTGATAAAAGTTTGACATAAAGTATAAAGATAAATAAATTATTACCATTTCTTGCGCATACCTTTTTCTGGATTGTTTTTGGATCTTATATTGCACTTTCATAATAGGATGCATATATATTTATATAGCCTAAATAATTTCTAAGGAGAATATGTCTAACGTAAAATCATAGAAAAATTCCTGTAACCACTACCACAAAATTAATCCACTGTAAATTTTCTATAATCTTATCACTTCAATTGGTACTTCAATAAAATCTCTCAAATCAGCTAGACTAGGAAGCTAGCTAAAGGTGAATAGGTATACTTCTAAAATTCACCAAATGAAAATGAAGAATAATTGGACAGAGCTCTCTTTCCAAAGTGTGTGCCAACAAGAACCCTACCACCAGTAATCTTGGTTTAATTTATCTCCCAAAGAAAACACATCAAATGATAAGATCAAGGCACTAGAGAAATAAATGAAACTTCAGAAAAACTGGATCCACAACCCTACTTTGCGAATCCACCAAAAATAAACCAGATCACTTCTAGCAACAAAATTTGGTCAGCAAGTTAATCACATTCTTCTCTATCTCCAGTAATTTTTACCAAATTTTATGAATTCAATAAGTGTCTCAAATAAATACTCTTAATTCAGCAATACAGAAAAACTTGCACCTGCAGACAGCCTACTTGACACTTTTGCCAGAATTAATCCATCGATCACATTCTCACCAAATCTTACCAGAACCTGGATTATATTGTGAACCAATTACAGTAAAAATTCCAGTACAATCTTCACAAAACTTGAACATGAGATAATAGGACAAAGCACACTGACTCAGACTAGTGCACAGCAGAAAATGCTTTTCGGCCAAACTTTGCCATTTTCTCCAGAGAAATCCAAAAGTCCCACAACTCTGAATTTTGGCACAGAGCTAGCCAATACCATCTACTGCCCACAGTAATTTTTCCCAGATTTATACCCCATGGTAACTTAGTAAAACACCTGAGTAAAGACTGCATGTTTTGGACAGCTCACAAAACAGTCTCTAGAGTGTTCTCCTCTCTCAAGTCACTGACTAGTGGGACCCACAGGACCCTGGCCCACCTGTAAGCCTTAGCCTTTCATGAGACAGTGTGCTTCACCAAGGAATTCACCCACACCTCTCTCATCTTCCTAGAACATCACTACTTGGACCCACAAGTCATAGAGAAAATCTAGCCAAATATATGTAGAAAAGTGCTATCTTACATGTGGGACCCACCAAGGGTACTGTAGAGATGGATACAACTCAGCTGTTGCATGGCAGACTTGTCCTCCTCTCCTTCTTCCCTCTCACTCTCTCTGCCTACTGATTCAGCCAGCCCAGCTCCATTCCTTGAGAGCATCGACATTTTCACCTCAGAAAGCATCAACAGAGTCTCTCACCTCTCCTCTCCACGTTCCTACCGGATAAACCCACGGATTCCCCAAGGATCACCGCCAGCAGCCTCACTTTTCTCTCAGCCAGCAGTGTTCGATCAGTCCCGAGCCAACGCCGGTGAGCTCCATCCTTTCTAAGTCTCAGGAACATAATCTACACCTTCTAATGGTTCCATTTTCGCACTTTACAGCCCTAGGTTCATCGGTTGAAATTGCCCTGACGCCGCCGTGCTCTGTCTCTGTCCCCCGCCAGCGTCGCTTCGCCGTTTCGGCCGGCACAGGAGGTTTCTGACCGAGCCAGCTCGCCAGTGTCATCGCCTTACTCCCAGAAGACAACCGGCAGAAGGAATCGGGAGATGATGCAGTGAAGCTTGAGATCGAGGCCATCTTCTTCCTCTCCAGTCAAGTCGCCGCCGCCGTCGATTCCTCACTCCCCGGTGAGAGTTAGATCGATTCATCGCACGAGTAGCTACCTTAGGACTCACAGGACGTCGTGCACCCTTTTGCCTGGCAGCTCGTTGGCCGGAGGATGCTATCGACGAAGATCCACTGCGTTCCACCGCCGCCAGCCTGCCTTCGACGTTGCTGCTGCTACGCTGACTTCGCCGGCCTCGCCAGACGCCACGGTGAGAACCCTTACACCTAGTAATAGCTCATGCATGCATGTGCACGGCCAAATCGAGCCCAAACCAAAGCCGGCACCATCAGCCCGAAAATAGCCGCCGCTGGAGCCCGCCGCCGGCGAGATTCCGATCACCCGAGATGGCAAGAAGACCACCCACAGCTTCGCCACAGTCTTCCCCACCTTTTCTCTTTTGGTCACTACCCGAGCCGAGCCACCATTCGCCGCCGCTGCCACGGAAAAGCGCACTGTCTGCGCCTCCTCTGTTTCGCCTGGCTGGACGGTCTGAACTGCAATCGGACGGTCCGATCCTTTGCTGCGCGCGCCTGCCCTGTTCTGTCTCACCAACGCGCGGGCCCCATCCTTTATGAAATCAGGGAAAAACAAATAAAATACTTAAAAGCCTTTCTGTTCAACTGAAAAATAGAATAAATTGTAAAATCCATAGTAAATTCATTTTAACTCCAAATTGGGTGAACTAAGATCTGTTGAAATCACAAAATTATGAACTTTATTTCTGTTGCTTGAAATCTGGAAGAATCAATACCTAAAATGTCTCAAAAATAATAAAGGATATAAAATACTTAAACACTATACTAATGCTAGCTACTTCACCTGTAATTCAATTAATGTTTGATAAGTTCCTAAATACTGGACTTCTCAGTAGAAGACTAAAACTTGGTTAAATCTGAGCTAAAGATACTTTTATATAAAATGGAGGATAGGTGGATACCTTAATGGGCATATAAAAATACATTAACTTCTAAAATCTATAAATAATTCATATAAGCTTCAAAAATGATGAAATCAATTTTGTTAACTTCAAAATATTTTGCTCTCCACTTCTGACAATTGAGGATTTGCTAAAACTAGTATGAGAACCCTCTTTATATTTTATACAGGGGATAAATGTTTTATATAAGATCTAGGAGGTAAAATAATTCATAAAAATCATATAAACTTCATTTTTACTCTAAGTAAAATACACCCAAATGACAATAAGTCTACACCACATTCCCCTCAAATATCAAATGGTTAAATTTCATAAATACCTTGCCCTAAAACCCGTGTATACTAAAATACATGTATAAATATGTATACTCGCCTAGAACTTGGGAAATTAATATCTCTTAAAAAAGAAGTCGATAAAATGGAAACTTCTTCACCACAATTCATCTAAAACCAGTACCTAGCCACTGTGTAAATTTCACACATATTAAGATAACTTCAATTTAACCTTATACCGTATTCTAACGTATTTTCGTATAGAACTCGTAAAATTTATAACTCTCAAACAGAACGTGATAAAATAGAAATTTCTTCACCTAAATTCACTTTAGACCAGTAGCAACCTAAGGCATAAATATCATGCATATTAGAGCATTTCATATTTTCTGCATTATTTGCTATTTATACGATCATACGTTATTTTCCTTCTAGAGAACGAATTCGATATCGGTGAAGGAGTGAAATAGTTGGAGTCCGAGTACTCAAGAGTAAGGCAAGTTTTCTCCCCTCCTCCTTGAACAAATTGAATCCTATGTCTTGGGGAATGAAATGTGTTGTTTGTAAAATTGCATGCGTATTTGTAACTATCGGTATTTAAATTGTGGAAATGGGTAGTTATAACCAATTTGTTGCATAACCAACCTTGAGAACTTGTATCCCTTGCTGATTGTAACCTTAGAAATCATTAGAGCATTTTAATTGTGCTTATTTGGGGCTATATATGCTTATACATATATAAATTGCTTAGCCATGCTTAGAGATATGCTAGAATAGATTGTGATCACTTTATAAATGAGATTTGGGAATTTTTATGACTTCTGGACAGAGGTGAAGCCTCTGATTATTTGTGAACTAAAATGATGAAAAACCTGATTTAGACTTGGGCGGCAAGTGGTGTGCATATGGAGTAGTTGCACACCGATAGGGGGAGTGTTTGCCCGGGTTGATTAAGGACCGAACTCAGTGTCATATTCTCATGTTAAACAGTACAACCACATGTGCTAGTTATGGGATAGCCATAGCGGATTAAGTTATTTAATGTTTAGCCTTGCACTTTGGTAGGCTGAGTAGGGGCAGTGCCTACGAATGTACGGTAGGACTGTCCAGAGGAGCTACCTATGTGAACCATGAGGACTGTGATCACCTCATGGCGTAGCGTCTAAGTTTTCCAATACAACGTTGTGTGCCTCGTGGGGAGCCGTGTAGGCAGATTCCACGGCGCTGGGTTTAAGGCGTGGGCCCGCCACCCACGACATCGGGTTTGCACCCCGATGTGGAGTAACACACCTCGTGCTGGTGCAAGGCTAAATGTTAGGTAATGTAAAAGCTGTGTTGTGACCTCTAGACCGCATTCAACGTGAAGAGTGTGGTGGTACCGACGGGTACCGGACAAACTAGAGTGTAGCCGTTGGGCTTCTATCACATCATGTGGGTAACGATGTACAAACTCTGCAGAGTCAAAACTAATCGGTTAGCCGTGCTCACGGTCATGAGCGGCATGGTTATGTCCATTGAGTATAGATTTATGTTTCTAAAATGCTTTATGAAATTGGGATGAGGATTGGTGATTTATGAGAACTATTATACTTATTACAATGCTTATGGTGTCTTGTTGCCGAGGAGGGCACAAGCAGGAAAATTATTATGTTGATATTATGTTGATCACTTCACTACTTATTATACTTGTTTAAATGCTTTCTAAATTACCGTTGCAAAATGATTGTGAACTAAAATTAGCTTTACGCAAAACTGAACCCACAAATAGCCTTTCCTTGATTTAGAACTTGCATGTATTGTAGGATTGACATTGCCAGTACATTATTTCGGTAATGTACTGACTCTTGCTTGTATTTCCGTTGATTACCTGGTTATAGGTTGAGTGCTACGGGATTCCGTTGCTTTTTTAGGATTGATTCTTTAAGGGGTTACCCTAGTCGGATTGCCTGTGTATGGGTAGACAACCTTCCGCTGAATCATATTATTTGGCCTTTTGCCTATGTAACTGATGTAGAAATTTAGTTTACTTACTTGTACAACCACTTATTGTATACCATTGCTAGAGATGAAAGTGTGGACTAGCAATTTTCCTGGGCTAGTCTGCATGAGTATAGACTTAGAACAGTTGAGATGCATGGAGAATAGTTCAACCGTAGCATGTCCTCAGAGATACGTATCGTGTTTTGGTCGCCGCCTTCGTGTGGTTTGAGGGCATATCTCGCCGTGTGGACTGGTGTAACTATTCTTCCAATATTCTTGTGTTCTTAGTCTGGCGTTCGGTCTTTGTTTTGCATTATATTTGGTGATTTGTGTGACAAGGCTGCGATTAGGTTGGATGGTTACAAGTTTTAATTTGGTTTTTATTCCGATCCATCCCAACTAGATATTTCGCGTTGTACGTACCAAACTTATAGTGTGGAATAATCCGAGTGCCCAAGCGGTGGTATCAGAGCAATACCGATATAGGAAGCCCTTAAATTTGGTCGTTATTTGGGGCATTCTAAAAGTATTTTGAGAACTTTGCTCTCAGCTACAAACTATTTGTGAAAATAAATCTAATTCTTAGTCTCATCCCTCGTTAAAGACTACTTCTTCCGTATGTCTCATATGTTTTGATTTTAAACCATTTTGCTCTATAGGACGGAAACTTTTGAAAAAACGTTCTTCTAAAATTCTTATTAACTTTCAACCAGTACCAAAGTGGTTTAAAGTTTTAAAATTCCCTTTGCAAGTAATTCCAAACATCTAGTGCGACGATTTTTAAATATCGGTTTACAATGGCCATAGACTAGGTTTTGGAATAAAGATGGCAAACTAAAAATATGTTAGATTTAAATAGGATGTACACTTCACCATGGTACCACCTCTGTACCAAAATGAATTTTGGTGTGATTTTATCTTCTCCTATCCTGATATTTCAAAACTTACCGAAAGATCCTAGAATGGATAGTTTTGGGGGCAGGTTTGGAATCGTTGTGCTTGGCCACTAGATTGTTTTTCTTAGCGGACTCGCACAAAACTCATGTAGCCTATGGATCTTTATCTTCATTTAGTAAAAAGGAAGTAAGTTAAAATGCTTCAAGCTTGTCTTAACAATTTCAAAAGCTAGTAGTTGACAAGTTTGAAATAGTAGTTTCATATTTCCATAATTTTTGTGTAGGGTCATCTAAAGCACTAATCTGAAATTTTTATAATAGCTGTAGACTTACCCAGTAGGCATCATGAATTTTTCTGGAATTTTTTTTAGGTCTTGCTTCCGGCGTAGAATTAAATTGATGCATGACATGTTCTAAATCTGTAGATAAGCCGAATTTGTTAAAATTTTGTATAGGCAAATCCATAGGTGGTTAAAATTTTGACCTGTTTTCCAGTAGTTATGACTCACATGGGGAGCACATGAATTACTTGAATTTTTTAGACTACTAATCACTACTAAATTCAATAGAATACATGGTCGTGTCTGAAATCTGTAATTAACATAACTTCATATTTTTGTGTATGTTAAACCATAAGTGGTAAAATCTTGAATATTTTACCAGTAGGTCGTAGACTCTCCAGTAAGCTTTGAATTTTTTGGAATTTTTAGATGATGAATATGATAAAATAAACCACACATTAGATATGGTTCAGAATCTGGAACCTGTAAGGTTACTACTTAACATATTTTAACAGCCCAACCATGAGTGACAAGTAACCATTTTTGGGTCAGTATTAGGAACCCAGTGAGGAAGCCTAAAATTTCTTGAAAGAAATTTTTGAACCCAGTAATGTTAAAGAACTAAATTGACAAGTGAACCAGAATTTGCTCCAAACTGTATAGTCTGGTCTGTTTATTTTCTCCACAAAAATTATTTGTGGTAACATTCTAATTGTTTCCCAAACAAGAGAAATTTAGAGAACTTGCATATAAAGTTGTTGTATTAATCAGGTCTGTAGGATGACTTAGACCCTGTCATTCTAGATAAGGTGATAAGACAGACTCTAGGTTGTTGCTAAATTTGTTCTTTCACAAAGGTATTGATTAAAACTTCTAAAAATCTTCACAGGGGGGGTAGTACTTAATTCGTACAATAGTCAGATGCATCGATAGCTTAAGGTACTAAAACCTTCTACGTAAGATCGACATATTGTTAGGTATCGGGTAGTTTTGCTCTAGGATATAGGTAGTTTGGTATTTTTTTTAGCTTTTCTAGTTCTAAATCATGTTTGTCACAAATCTTTCTAGGTGAATGAGAAGTGTTAGTTAGAAATTGCCTAGACTATTCGGTCTTTAATTTGGAGAGACCATAGCATTTAGAACTAAAATATGCCTAGTTATGCTAGCATCTCCAAAAACCATATTGGTTATCTTGCCTAAAGTTGTGTCACCCACATTGAAATAGAAATTTTTAGTTAGTAAAACCCACTTATCAAGGAAGTTTCACGAGTAAGGCTAGGAGACTTTGGTAGGGGATGAAATCTTAAAACCAAATAGAGTTAGATGATAAACTTCTAAACTTTTGATAACTGCATACCTACTCATCAAAAACATTATTAACCAGAGATCAGAACTTTGATTAGTGAAACTATTACATAAGCATGAACATCTCTCGCATCACGTGTTGCACATTGTATCAATTATTCGCAACATAATACATGTGCACCACCATAGAGCATTGCACATTAATCAACATATTTGCGCTATTACGCATGTGCATATCTAAACCACATAAATAAAG
>RYFJ01001718.1:0-141112 GCA_003991445.1 Oryza meyeriana var. granulata | reverse complement strand
ATTTTTCTTTTCATTTAAAATTATAATATATATTTTATCAGCAATAATTTTTATCTTTATAGTATTATTTTTATGGCTAGTTGATGCCCTGATCTAAGCGCTGCAATTTTCTTACGCAAATCACCGTTTATAAGAAGGGACAAAGAGCGATCACGGCCATTGCTTTCCTTTGAGCCCTATGCCCATGACTCAGGTTGATGGAGGTGCAAAGTAGCTAGTTCTGCCACCAGATGATAGCAAAATCTTTAAATTCAACTAGTAGTTGTCTAACCTTATGTTGATCAGGTACAAGGTGGGAAGCAAATTTTTGTTCTACTGTCATCTCCCAACAAGATATTCCTCAGCATCATATTTTCCATTAAAAGGATGGTATGGTAAATTTTATTTTTCGCATAAGGATCGATCATTATTAACCTTACGTATGTTACGCTGATTACCTCCATACCTGTGCGATTGCGGTGAGGTGTCTGCCTTTGACGCAGAGTGTTTCGCGTGTTCCGCCTCGCATCACAAACAGACCATTCCGGCAACGTCACGTAGACAACACCCTCGTCGGAGAGATCAGTCATCATTCTCGTCCTTGTTGTCATCGTTGGTAGGCTGGATGGTTGGCCTCAAGCTGTTGAACGCTTCCGGTCAATGTGGACTCAGGGGAGGTCCCTCGGCCCCCGCTCTCATGGTCACGCTCGAGCCGCCTCAAGCGAATGGGCGACGTCTTCATGGCCGTTCTGACTACATCCGTTAGCTTGGCCACCTCGCTAGCATCTGCTCCTTCAGGTCCTGCAAGTCACTTTTCAAAGCAGACTCGTCGTTTGGCATGGTTAGTTATGAATAAAATCCCTATCAACGGTATTTATGGGTAGGGACGTGGGATCACACCCTCACTCACGTCTTACCGAGTTCTTACCAAGTTCTTACAACGCAAGCAGGGATGGTACAACGGCGGCTGGTTCGTGATACCTGTGAGGCACGTGGCACCGAGGTTGCAGGATCTTTTCTGTACTGATCTGAAGAATATGTGGAGCTTGGAAGGCACACACAAAGAGAAAAATATGTATTTGTGACACACAGTGTCAGTACAAGATAGCAATGCTGAATTATAGTACCCACTTAAGTACATGTTCTCGTTGGCTGGCCGAACAAAGGGGTTCAATACAGGTGTGTGAAACAAGGTAGGTGGAAATAAGGATGATGAGCAGCAAAAGTGTCAGAAACAAGGCACAGACAGCACACGCTACACACACTCAACTTGGTGTTTTCTATGTGCTCCTCTAATATATTGTTTCTCTTTTGCCCCTCTTCTTTTTTTCTCTTTTTTGGGCTGTCTTTGTTTTTGGGAAAATTTTGACTTTTTCTTTTTATTTTTGGTTGATCTTTCTTTTTAGCCTTAGGAGCACACAGGAAGTAACCACAGAAAAGTTGAGCTCAAACAAGTGAAAGGCGTGGCCTGTGGAATTTTCAAGAAGATGCGCCAAAATTCGAGAAAGGCTTGCGGGCTCGGAAAGCAGACGATTCTTCCGGGCTGTTTTACGGCAAAATAGAATCGCTGAACCGCCAAAGGGGGGAGAGACGGATGCGAAATTTTTTTCTGATTCCGAACATATATGGTTTGCTGAAAACGGAGTTTCGTATGCGAAAGTTATGCCTGTTTTTACGAACGGACTCCGAATTTAGAGGACAAAACGGATTAGAAAGTGCGGAAAGTTGGCGATTGTGGCTTAGGGTTTGATAGAACGGTGGGGAAAACAAACGAACTGGACCAAACACAATCTAACCAGCAACAAGACCTCGTACCTAGGACACAAACTCAACACATCGGACTCTGCGACTGACAAATGCAAAGGCTATGGCGTGGATGGTTGTAGGACAGGGAAATACAAGTATGGCGGTGGACTATGGGACGAAGGCAAAACAACTCAACTATGGGTAAGTTGCAACCTGACGGTATACTGAAGCCTTCTGATACCACTTGATGAGGAACGGGGTTCCCAATCTTCCGTCAGATAGATAGCTTTCGTTTTTGGTGGAACGCGACACACCGATCCGGCTTCAGATCAGAAGATCCGATTCCTGCAACCTTAGCACCACGATTCCTTTGGTTATCAACCGTGTCACAAATCCGGTTGACCTCGCCAAGAAGGCTAATCCCTGCCTGCGAAACGAAGAACACAAGCAAGAACCCGAAAGCAAGAACACAAGCAAGAACCCCAAAAATCCGGTTGACCTCGCCAAGAAGGCTAATCCGGTTGACCTCGCCAAGAAGGCTAATCCCTACCTTTGGGCGTGGCCTCTTCTGGCTATAAGCCGCCACAGATCGCCATGTATCTTCAGTTTCGACCACCCTGCTGGCAAAGAAATCTAGCAGGGTGTCAGTCACTTTGTGCTTGTCTATCAGATCAGCATATTCCCGGCTGGGATCACCTTTTCCCTTGTAGTCCCAGCCGAAGTGGCACCTCAGCTTCAGTGGCCTCATGCTCCGAGTCAAGAAACGTCTAGCCACCATGGACCAGTCAACCCGGCTTTCTTCAGCTTGTCAATCCTGCCAGCAAGTTTGTGGACATGCCCCATTTCTTTAGAGGTGGGCAGAGACGACCACTTGGCAATGATCATCGGGGGCAGACCCATGAAAGGGGGAAGGCTTGGCTCAAGATCGGAATAGTAAAACCATTTCTTATGTCAGCCTTTGAGAGAAGATTTTAGAGGGATATTGATATAAGTCCTCTTCATCTCGTTCCTGAGTTGGATGCCGGCCCCCCAATTACTTGGATTTTATTCTTGGAGGGCTGGGGCTTGATATGGGACAGATATCTAAAGAGATTCAAATGGGGTTCCACACCCAGGAAGCACTCACAGAGAGTCACAAAAAGGGAGATTTGCAGAATCGAGCTGGGATTTAGATTCACCAACTTGAGTTCATAAAAAGCGAGAAGCTGGCGGAAGAACTCAGAAGAAAGAAGAGAAAGACCCCGGTGGAAAAAAGAGGTGAAAACGACGGTCTCACCCTCTTGGGGACTCCGGAACCGTTTCCCCTTCAGCCGGACGCCAGTTGACGACATCGTGGCTCTACAACCTCAACTACTTCTCCAAGTGCTCCAGCTTGGACTGACCACAATCCAAAGTCGGCCACGCCTCATCGGTCATCTCTGGGATCTCTGATGCTCTCGGCATGGCTGGGGGTGAGGAGATTTGGGGAAAAGGCTGTCAGGGGCTTGGAATGGATGAGGAGGAGCGGAATCACCCGAGTTTCAGTGGGGAAGAGCGAGCAATGGCGAACCCGAGCGAAGCGGGAGGCGAAATTTTGGCGCGGAAGCTAGAAGACGAAACGATTGGAGGATTGGAGAAGATGAGGGAATCTTTTCTCTCTCTCCCCGCCTTTTTATAGAGCCGTTTCCGATTCGTGGGCCTGGGCCTACACAGTCGGTATTGGGCTACCAAGATATGAGTTTCTACAGTAGCACGCTCAATATGGGCCGCTCGCTGGCTTTGTTAAAATCGCAGTGCTGGTGCTACCAACAGGAACCGATGAGATAAACATGTATGCTTCATGAAGGCCTAATTGCTGAACACATGTGTTTGGGTATCTGTCTTATCCACCAGGTATTGAGGATATATCCTTATAAGGGTCACAAGCTGGTCTTCATCAAAATTGGGGATGCAGGTATCTCTCAAGTACACCTGACCACGCAATGGATTTAATTTCATAAAGTGGTACTTGGCCTACATACTTGGCCAACAGTTGCCATGAGCAATATTATTCTAGCCGACATGACGCTGAAGAGTCTAGCTTCCGAGTAGTGCACTACTCAGGAATGACTATAAATATTTCTTCCAGCTGACATGATGCTGAGGAGTCTAACTTTCGAGTGAGACGCCACTCAGGAAAGACTATAAACATCCCTTCCAGCTGACATGAAGCTGAAGAGTCCCATATATGAGTGGCATGCTACTCGGTAAAGATTATAAATCATATTCCGGTTGACATGATACCGAAGAGTCTCATATACCAGTAGTATACTATTCGGGAAAGATTACAAGGTTAAAGATCTTTGACTTTATGTTTAATTGTTTTCACAATTAAGCACAAAGTCGGGGGCTACACCTAATAGGTGCGCCTATTCGGTGCACACTATTCATACTTCTACATGGAGCCCTTCATAGCCTCGCTGCCAGCTGACATGAAGCAGGACTTGGGAAGAAGAAGCACTCGGATAAAGAGTACTCGGGAGCAATGCACTCGGGCAATTTTCACCGTGGAGGATGAGCACTCGGCATCAGCTGTGACTTAACTATGAAGGTCTTAGGGGCTGCTGTGGAGGTCATAGGTCCCGGGTAACTCATCACAAGCATATGAGCCATTCGGATAGAGAATGGGTCTAGCCTTGTAATTAGAGATATAGTAGCACCCGGCAGACTTTGCCTTGTACGATAAGGAACATACAGTCCTAGTCGGGTAAATTGTATCTCTAAGAGGAGATCTCTTGGCCGTATCCGGCTGGGACTCCTACCTTGTACCCCTGTCCCCCAGTATATAAGGGGAGGCAGGGTGCCCCCTGAGGGCAGACGATCATAGATCAACACAAATCCTCAAAGGAATACATCACAACGAAACGTAGGGTATTACCTCACATTGAGGGCCTGAACCAGTATAAATCTCCCCATGTTCTTTTGCAATCCACCGAGTTTCCATCCGCCGGGTAGCCCCATATTCATATTGCCAGTGTAAAACATCGACAAATTAGTCAAAATATGATACAAATATAGCAATAGTATCTCATAAAAACTGCAAATTGCTTAAAATCAGCATTTAGGTTCGAAGTTGCAAAAGTTACAACATAGATAATTTCTTCAACCATCCGTAACAAAATTACTACTTCCGCTACTAAACAAGAAGCATATCATGCAAAACCCAGCATCTAGGGGCGGGCCTAAGATTTAGAGGTTGTGTATTCAAAATAGTTAGGGGTAAATTTTTTTTTACAATCTAAAGCCTACTAATTGGTATGTATAACATCACATAGTAAAAATTGTATAGTATATAGCACATGGAAAACAAAATTGGGCATAAGTTATATATTCATAGAATTGATCATAACTTAAAATTGTTTTAACATATAGAAGTACTAATTGTTCAACATATTAAAGTGGCAACACATGAAACATATAAAGGATAGAAAAGGTAAAATGATAAGAAATCTTACAATTTAGAGGACAACTTTCTGATGCTTGATTTTTGAAAATGAGTGATGATGTTCTCATTCTTAACTTGCAAAAAGAATTCCCTTTCAATGAATATAACCAAACAATCATTCAAGTATTCTTGCCCCCATCTTGCTTTTCAGTTTGTTTTTGATATAGTTCATTGAAGAAAAGACTCTCTCAACACCAGCAGTTGTAATAGGGAGAACTAGCACTAATTTGAGAAGTATGTAAACAATATGATAATCTTAGTTTCTCATAGCTGCAAGCAATTATCATCATTAGTTAAACAAAAATGAATAAATCAAATGTACCTTCTGAACTTAGAGCTGATTTTGGTTTAAAAACTTGAAGAGACACTACGTGGCCACAGCTCAAGAAGCAAGGCCGCCACTAATTCCTGCATCATCGGCGCCGCTTCCTCTCGCGTTGATGCAGTGATGCTGCTAATCAATCAACTCACCATGGTCTTCGCATGGAGCTACTACTTGCACAGTCCAAAAATGCCACGGTGCGTGCGACCAGCTGTCCGGTGGGTGGTGGCTGGCTTTGGTTCCAGCGCACGCGCCCGCTGCCTGCGCCGCTATTGCTGTGCACCCGGCGGCAGCCGCCTGCCGCCGTGTGCCTACTTGGCTGCTCGCAGGCCGCAGTGGCACAGTCCTACGGGCGCCGCGCCTGCTACCCTACTCCCACCCTCGTGGCGCACGTTCGGCCACCCGCGCCACCCTCCGCTACACTGCCGCCTAGGGTTCCAGTGACCAGCCGACCAACGTTGCTGCAACGAAGGGAGGAGGGAGCCAGGAGGTCCTGTGGGGATTGGAGAACAGGGCCTGGTGGGGAATTTGCCGACTTTTTACTGTTAATAATTTAATTTTTTTAATTTATAGAACTAATTTTTAATTTTTTTTTGCAGAAATAGGCTCTTGTCGCCATGGGCCAGGGTGGCATTTAAAAACCGCCGTGGCCTAGGGCGGCAAATGGCCTGGGCCCACGGTGGCATCACCAGGCCGTGACGGCGGCCCACAGCGTCAGCGAGCCAGGGGCCACGTGGCATTGCCGCCCTGGGCCACGGCGGCGAATGGCTCCAGTGGGCTGAACGCAAAAATGCATTCGCCGCGAGGGCGGCGAATGCATTTTTGTGTTCAGCCCACTGGAGCCATTTGCAAATTACCAAATTTGCAAATTTGCGAGTGAATTGCGAGTGCTAATTTTCCTGCCTTATTTTCTTGCTAATTTTTAACCCCAAAAATTTTGAAAATTTATTTCTCAAAATTAGATTCTTAAATTCTATTTATTGTGCCATTGCATTTATTGGGTATTCAAAAAAAAACCAAATATCATAGATTGTTCACGTCGTGAAGAAAATTTGTCAAACTGAGCGTATTTCCGGATCACCACTCGCATTTCACTCCTCGTATGTCC
The DNA here is from genome assembly GCA_003991445.1 of Oryza meyeriana var. granulata. NCBI lineage: Eukaryota > Viridiplantae > Streptophyta > Magnoliopsida > Poales > Poaceae > Oryza > Oryza meyeriana. The sequence continues at coordinate 134,494 of RYFJ01001718.1, read as the reverse complement.
GGATCGGCACTCGCAATCCACTCCTCCCCGTCTTTCGCCTGCACGCTTTACAAAATTTAGTTTTAATCGTGGTTTAGGGTATGTTTTTTGAAGTTTTTTTTATAATCCGACGATGGTGGGCGTTGGTTTGTAAAATCGTACTGATCATTTTTTTAAGTTTATTTTCGGTAATACTTAATTAATGACATGGTAATAGGCCGGTCCGTTTTACGTGAGGGGCTTAGGACCCCCAGGCGAACAGAATGTTAGGGTATATGAATTTTTTCCCAAATTTTTGCGCAATGTATGTACTGAATGATTTTTAATTCGACATTGGGAGACGATATATTGTATTATTCATGATCCACTCGGTTGATACTCAACGCAGTGCACGTACAATAGCATAGTGATATTAGCTAGATGCGAGCCGTTCGCATTGTGACATGATGAATGCGACACCCATAGTACGAAATACAACAACGGATACAACTTGTGAGCAGTACAATGTATCCGCTCGTTCTAGTCACCGGTTCCTAGAAAAGCGGGCGATTCGTTCATGGTACGATCTAGACAGGCTGTAGTCGGCTGGTGATTTTGGTTGCATGTTCTAGTGCCGTGATAGATCTGACGGCGTGAAATTATCAATCCATTGTCTGAATTGACACCTCCTTGGAGGATCCTGTAGGACAAGTTTGATTAGTAAATTCGTCACGTTTGGTGAAGGTAAACTATCTCCAGGAAGTAAGGTGCGGCTTGAACTTACATCGATATCGTCGTCAAGAATGTTCAGACAAACAAAGCTTCTGCGTCGCAGAGTTCCTGGCCTTCTCGACCTGACGACCTGGCAACGATCACCACAAGCGCACGTTGGACGGTCCTCCCATCGTGGTAGTCCGAGAGGTCGATTTCTCCAGTCTGCCCCTTCTAGCTCTAGACGTTGTTCGTGCTCCGCCCTCCTGGCCATGTATTGCGCCATACTTTCGTCTAATGGGAGGTAGTCATATTCCGGGTTGTCGTTGTCAATCCACTTGATGAAGCCGCAATATCTTCCCTCGGTCTGTTAAGGTAAATATCCTGGTGTAAGAGTCGTGGGCGTAAAAACGAATATGACAAAGACTTGACCGAAACACGTACCTGGGGACTCCGGTGCACGCACTCGAAGTATCTCCAGCCGTAAGTCTCCTCCTGATGAGATACGCGTAGCCGGCAACGGTCACCACAAAGGCATATCGAGCGTTCAGCCCAAGGTGGCAGTACCAAAGCGAAACCTAAATATCACCAGCTGCAATCCTCCACGAAAAGAGGTGTAGGAGGCATTGTTTGATGCTGCTACAAGAAGAAAAGGAAATTAGTGAGGTAGGTAGTGGCCGTAGTTCATAAACGGTGTGAAGTTTGCCCGAGGGGCTGGGTGAAGGCCCTCTGCTACTATGATGGTGCTTTTATATAGGTTGCCGTGCGTCTATTTCCCTTGGACATGCATATGCAAAAAGCGGTTGAAGTGGCCGACCATGTATTCAGAATGCCCGTGACGACGCATGACTAAAGCGACGCGCTGAAAGCTCGTTTGTCGCAATGTGGTGCACGTGGGGCCTATATTATGCAAGTAAAGGTGGTCCGTACTTGCGCATAGTATGCACCAAAAGTGGTTTGTCCTTTTAAAATGGTACAAACAGGACGGAGTACCATTGTAAATATTTGTGAAAGGTCAGATCTGAAGGGTGGGATCGAGCCTAGAGGGGGTGAATATGGACATGAAAAATTTGAACAAGTTATGCAAGACCTATAAATAAATAAATACAACAATAGCCCCTAGTCCATACGCCTCCTCGTCCTCCTAGGCTGCGCTCGCACGTGCCTGCGCGAGTACGTCAGGCGGTCCGCCGGTACCCCACGGGTGGCTCGGACCGCCTGAGTACTAGGGAAAGCATCGGCGTCGTGTGGCTATGTGTGCGGTGCACCTCCGAGCTTTGACGACCCGATTACGTCCTGCTCCGGAACGAGGTTGTCCTCGGTAGAGATCCAAGCAGAGGTGCTCCGGGCAGATCCTCGCCCAGTGTCCCCCAGGTGGTGGTGAGATCCGCCGCGTGGGGCTGGTAAAGAAAAGTTTGCGTCAGCCGAATAAAAAGTGCAGTTAGTTATGGAGAATATGTTTGAACCTGACGTACCTGACAAACCTCACCCGATCGTGGAGGCTGCCATCCTCGATCCTCCGGCGGTACCGGAAGGACCTGCTCCCCACGACGTACTGGCCCCTGCAGAACCCGCCGCTCCTGCTGATGTCCCTTCACCATGGAGACCTCGCATATGTATCTGCATCGGCGGGGCTACATCGGAACGGTGACAAGTCAGAGCACGGACGACCGAGCGCATCGTGTTGCACATCCGGCCGAACGTGATCGTCTGCTCCTGCTGTGTGAGAGGGATGCCAGCCTCGAGGCGCTGCCACAGTAGGCCGAGCTCCGTGTGGACCTGCCTAGCATCGTCCGCCTGTTCAGCAGGACATGCGTGGTTAGTTGCGCATGGTAACTACCGTTGAAAATAGTATGAAAACCATTGACTCACCGCGCGGAAGTAGTCCTGGTCGTGGTGTGTCGGGTATGCATCTAGCACCCCCGCGACGTCCGCCTGTGGAGCCCCGGGAGTGAATGTCACCTGTAGTCTGGTACGGGGCTGGTACCAGGAAAGGTACTGCTCGTACCTGTCGGCTGCGTGGGGGTGAATCACCGTGACAACGTCCTCCGTGGCTATGAGCCAGTCGTTGATGTATTCGATGACGGTGGGTCTCCACAACCTACCGGCGGCCTGGCCACGCCGATTTAACCTGCAAAGCACAACCGGTGACACAATGCATAACAATACGGAATATTCATTTCCACACATACCTGTGAACGTGTTGCGGTATGGCTTGGAGGTGTGGATGGCCGAAGGTCTGGCGCATACCAAACTGCCACATCACACGCTGCGGGCAGTGCGGTTCAACAGAAATGTTGAACAACATCGGCGTCATCGTTAGCCAGTACGCCTGGTCCCTGGTGTAGAGGGACGATAGCCCAAGCGGCGCACGCGCCATCACTGCCTCGGCGCTGTACGGCTCCCAGACAACGTCGTCGTCTGTGATCTTGTCGAACTCCATGACGAAGTCTGGGTACGACTTCTGCACCTACACGTGAGCGTACCGACGCTACAAATAGGTAAAGAGTTCTCGTTAGTCCAAGTAACATAAAAAACCGAGACGGTTCTAACACCGAACATACCTCACGATGACACCACACCGTCCCCATTGTCGGATAGTCCTCCGGTGGGACATTCACGTACAGAATCGGCTCGTATGGACTGTGGTCCACCACGGGGCAGCCGATCGTGAACCGCTCTGCCGCCCAGAGCTGTAGGCGGAGTGGACAACTCGTGAAGACCGCTTCTGGCTCGGTCTTCCTGCAACCGTCGCACAGACCCCTGTACATGGCGGCAAGGATTGCCGATCCCCAACTGTATTGGGGAACAACACCGTCCTCGGCGTCAGCTATCTCCCTCGCGTAAGGGATCAAGCCCTTGTCGACTGCGTGGCCGTGCGAGTTGGTGAACATCACCCACCCGAACAGCCACAACAGGTACACCTCCAGGCTCCTCTGCAGTGAGTACGCGTTGGCCTCCGGGTCTACCTGATCAGACTACAGTAACATATAAGGAAGTTGACATTGTAATTCTAGTACGAACTGAAGGACGAACATAAAACAACAAGAAAGCATTCTTACCGTGTAGCTTAGTACCCAAGCCTGAGGGGGGCCCACATGCGTGTATGGGGAGATCTCGCCGACGAGGGGAAGCCCCGGAGCACGGTGAACCGGGGCGAACCGCTGCAGGATGTCGTCTCGCCACGCCTGAAGCCCGTCAACTGGGCCCACCGCCTCGCCGGCTAGAGGCAGCCCAAGGAGGAGGCTGACGTCCTACAGCATGGGGGCCATCTCACCGCATGGGAGGTGGAAGGTGTGCGTCTCCGGTCTCCACTGGTCCACAAGAGCTGTGATCAGCGACCGGTCAATACCCCACTTCTTCGCCGGGTCATTCGAGTCCACTGCGGCTGCTACCAGCCTACACAGCGGTAGAAGGCCTGCCTCCCGCAACCTGACAATCAAAACAAAGCAAGTTAGTTAGTTCACATATACAGCTTCACAGTACAACGTTCGTACGTACCTAGTCGTGAACCGAGGGTCCACGGGAAGGGGTCGCCTAGAAGGTCGAGGACGTAAGGTACCGAGCTCGAGGTTCTGCACCGCCGAGAGAAACGACCGATGGGACTGATCGGTGGCATGATCCAGCAGCTCAGGCGTCTGGTAGTCCATACCTGCAAGGAAAAAGAAGCGAAACGGATTAGCTCAATTAAACATAGTGCATTACAGTCAGAAAATTAACATACAGCAAAGTATTTTTAAAAGGCCAACACTGGCAAAGTGAAAACAAAGAGCACATTTCAACATACGACAATAGATATGACACGCCGACCTGGCCCACACTAAAACAAAAATCAAATAGCAATACATGCAGATTGGTACACATTACAGGGAGATTACATCAGCAACCAGCGGCTATACTACACAACATAACCCGAAGGTGCACGAGGACACCTGCGATGACACTGCCTATCAGTGGTGCCTTCCCCAGTTGGCCACCTTTCATCGGCGCCTGATCCTTCCACAGTAACTTCCGCTGCACTTGGGGCCTCGGCGTCTTTCGTGCACTTCTTGTAGGTATGTCCCTCCTCTCCACACCTACTGCAACGTATAGCGCTAACACCAGCCTCGGATTCGTCCATATCATTGCGAATCCTCCGTGTCCGACGGCGGCCTGCCTTGTTCCTTGCCTTCATCGGGTCAGGGATGTAATAAACTGGGCTTGTGTCTTCAGTGAAAGTACCGACGATGCCGAAACCAAAAATCTCGGTACTCCATGTATGCATGATTGCTTCCTTTTTAAAGTACGGGGACACATATTGGCGTTCATCAATGCCGCACTCCCCGCAAGCGGCAATGACATGAGAACAGGGCTTGTGGTACAAACTTGGTTTTCGGCAGGAGCACTTGCATGCCCCATCTTCCTTTAGGACACACTCTTGCACAGGTTTCCTTGCGAATATGCCACGCCTGGACCTGTCGGCACAAAATATCTCAAATCTACGCTCTCGTGTGCCCTGCACTCGGACTCGGTGCTTTCTTGCCTTCTTGCATTTCTTCTCAAGGTACTCTGTCATTTTGGTGCCGAACCAAAGGTTTCCATCGGCCATAGATGGGCCATTCTGTCCGCACTTGTCGTGGAAGTACGTCTGTGTTCCATGTAGGATGAACTGCTTATAAAAGTTTGCGCCCATATGACGCATGCACCATCTGCTCTTTACATCTTCCCACACCGGAGGGTATCCCTTGTCTGCGCAGTCGTTTCGCAGCTCCTCAATTGTACGCAGCATCCCTGCATGACGGTCATGTATGAGACATACCTCTGGCCTCATCCCCACCACCTTTTCCTAAACCAGCTTCAGAAACCAGTACCAACTCTCTGTGTTCTCGCTCTCGATGAAGGTAAAGGCCACGGGCAACACTTGGTTGTTCCCGTCTACTCCGATTGCCGTCAACATTTGCCCTCTGTATTTTCCAGTTAGGAACGTGCCGTCGATGCAGAGAATGGGCTTGCAATGAAGAAATGCAAACATGCACGCCTGCAGAGAGAGAGGAAGGCCCGTTGAAGGACGCTCTGCCCAGGATTTGCTAACGATGGGAAAGTTTTGGTTTCGGAGTAGCTGCCAGGATTCCTCACATAGATGGTTTCCAGTAGGCGAGGCAAATTATTGTGAAGCTTCAAAACTGCCGAATCTCCTTTCAATTATCTTCTGTTTGGCCCTCCATGCCTTGACATATGTAATGGTGTACTTGTACTTCTCCTCGATGCGCCTGATAATTGACTTGGGCTCGAACCGGAGGTTCTCCACAACAACGTAATACAGCTCTGAAGCGATGAATGCAGATGATATGTTCCTGTGGTACTTCTGAACACCCGGAAGATGGTAGTTGTGCTCCGTCACGATTGACACGGACCAATAGTCGTCATATTTCTTCCTGGATGCGTACATCCTCCATGGACATCCATCGCTTGAACTTGCACATTTCACTTCGTACACTGATCTGGTGGACTTTGATACCCAGAACTCCCTCCCAAGTGACACGGCCCACATCTTCACAGCCTCTGTCAACTGTACTTTTTCGGCGTATCTAGCGCCTTGCACCACTTCATTTTGCCGATACTCCCATGGCACGGTGTGCCCCTCTGAGACAACGAGTCCGGAGAAGTCCTCGTTGTCCCATTCTGCCGGGTATACATCGTCCTCCGAACAATCATCATCCTCCATATGCTCAGATTCTGAGTCTTCAATTTCCATCTCCTGTACTAGACCTGGGTGTCTCTCCCCTTCATCTGCAAACCCCCCTGGTCCCATGTCTTCTTAGCCTCCTTCCTCTCCGGCACCCTCGTCTTCTGCCTCATTTTGCTCCCCTGTTTCATTGGGCCCTTCCGCTGTACTTGGACTAGCCTGATCAATGCTGACCCTGTCATGCACTACCACTAGGATGCTAGGTGCCCATCCTCGCTGCAGTGCACTCTCCACAAAAAATACCCAGCTGGCCGTCGAATCTATTGGCATCAATTCCCACCAAAAACCTTCCATAGCCCAGCTAACCAATGCGTACACCGTAATTGCATTTACTTGAGGATCTACTCCGAATCCCCTCATTAACCAATTGTAAACTCCAGGAAAACTTCTCTCAGCTGGAGCTATAATTCCCTTTTGTGCTACGTTGAACTCCGATAAATCTACCCCATATTGTCCTTCTCTGACATTTCCTTCACCGTGATATATCGCGAATACAACTCTATTTGCCATTTCTGTTGACAAAAAAGATTTTCACTACAGTTATTAATCTGTACTAATCAATATTCGTTCCATAAAAAGGCTATAGGTATGAGTTAAACTATTACCGTTTCTACATTTTACAAACTAACCCAGCGGCGCTAATAAAGTTATACGCTAGGTTTTTCTAACGTGTCGAAATGACGTATACCAACGATGGCCATGGCGGAGCATATTTATTTCTAAAATATCTACAATTTACTACCTGTCCGCTAATGTTCTTCTAGTACGGTCAAATAAATTTAACACTAACGATGGTTATGCCAAACCGCTAATATTTTCAATACTATGTGCGGGTATTACACTACGCGTCTAGTACTAATTAACACTTGTCTAAAAAATTGACTACATGACAGAGGGAGAGCAAAACATACCTGGGTTCGGCTCAAAATCCACGAGGGCTTCGCTGCCGTACTGCTCCTCCTTTGCCTCAGCTCTATCGGACGAACACTGGAGGCGGAAGGGGGAAATGACGCGCCGGTGAGTGTGCGAAGGGCCTTTATAGGAGGGCTAAAAAACCGCCCCTCCCCCAGGGCGGGGCGAATGTAAATTTGCATTCTGCCCCCTGCCGGCCTCACGGGGGGCCCATGAGGCATTCGCCGCCGTGGGCCACGGCGGCAAGCCCACATGGCCCCCCGGCTAATGGCGGCCCACGCCGTCACGGCCCACTGACGGCCAGGCCATTTGCCGCCCTGGGCCACGGCGGTTTTTAAATGCCGCCCTGGCCCACGGCGGCAAGAGGCTATTTTTGCAAAAAAAATTAAAAATTAATTTTGTAAATTTAAAAAATAATTAAATTATTAACAGTAAAAATTTAGAATTTGCCTAGGTGCTTCCTGGTCTTGGGCTTGTGCAAATGGTCCAACAACGGAGGGAGGAGGGAGCTTGGCCCAAGAACATAGGTTTGTTTGCCTCTTGGGCTAAATAAGGCCTCTTTTTCATTTTTTGAATACACATACAAATTACATAGTATATATATCTATTTTTTGTAAAAAAACTTGGGTATACATTTGAATACCCTTGAATTGATGTGGGCCTACCCCTGCCAGCATCCTTTGCAACACTATATTCAAGCCAATGGTACTTATGAAACCAAACAAAATTGAAGTGGTGCTTCTTACCATATATTTCCCTGATTGGGAAATCATGTGAATAAGGTTGGTTTGGACCTTTCAGAATATATGCGCACCGAACTGTATCTTGTTCATTGACATCATAGCTTCCAATAGGGGGCCTTTCTCCTGGATCAAACTGAAGGTGGTTAACATCATACATTGGAGGTGCTTCTTGTTCTTGATTGTTGATTCAATGACTTCAGTTATAGGTGGCCTTTGAACTGACTCTTCTTCTTCAATTTGAGCTTCTTCTTGAACAGGATCTGAAGAGGATGCCCTCTTCTTTGCCTTTGCTTCATATTTCCGAAAGAGTGATGCAATGTCTCTAACTTGTCACGCCCAGAATTTCCATCCAAAATTCTGGAGTTTTATTGTGTCTAAAACCTCGTCCAGGAATCAACCGAGGTACACATGACATAGTTGATAATCAAAGTAATTGTTTACATATCGGAAGTATTTATTACAGAGGCGAATGGTACCTCACAAAACGATAAAGTTCTAACAGCAGTAAATAACTAAGATAGCGTGACAAAACCCTCTCCACGAACTTGACCGGGACTCCCGCTTAATCCTCCAAGTAGTCCTCCTCGCTAAAGTATTCTTCTAAATGATGATTGTTGATTGCAAGGTGAGTACATGAAATACTCCACAAGTCACACAGCAAATATGCAAGTGCACAGGATAACAAAGAATGACATAGTATGGCTCAATTTGCATAAAAGCATTTAATAAAACATTTAAGAGGATAATAAAGCATTAGTTATTAAGCAATATTAATCAACACTATACCGTTCACCAAAACGGTATAGGTCCAACCACTCCAACCGAGATCTAAACATATTCCACCATTCAACCGTCAAGTTTAGGTAATGTGGGACTAATCACAGAAAACATTGCTAGGCCCGCCCTTAACCGTGGGCATGGCTATTCGAATAGTTTTACTCTGGCCAGAGGTGTACCAATTTACCCACAAGACACAACTGCACAACACATCACTGTGCGCCTTAATACCACCACGGTATCTCGGAAAAGAATTGTGACAAGACCCTCCATGTAACTCGCACAACAAGAGTGCCACCCGTTGAACCACCAGTTTCTGGTAGGAGCTGATCAAGTCCCCAACAGGGAAACGATCCAACACCTAAGACATGGACTTATTGACACAGCCACAACACACCGTGGGCCCTCCGGTTGAACGAACTACACTTCAGATCCCGCCATTACCCATTCTGGCTTGTGGTTAGCATGTGTATTGCTTTGCAACACGTAGTCCGTAAACCAGTCCTTAACTATCACGAGCACTGCTAGCAACATCCACAACCCTAGTGCTCGCAACTCACCTTTTAATCAAGTTTTAGTGGACCATTAAGGTATCCTTGTATGACCACCATCGTAAATAGAATCGTCATTTCATTCAAACCAATTATTATAATCAAAGTTAATGTTACAGCCCAGAAGTTATTCTATAGTTGGCTAAGCATGGCTAAACAAAGTCCTAGAGATAATCTAGCTAACCAATAAATAAAGCTAGCTAGTCACATTTATCCCATAGGTATAATATCCAGTAATCAAGTCAAAGGGGCTATAAACAAGGATCAGGGTTTCCCTTTACCAATGGCATTCCAAAATATATGTAGAGTTGAAAGGAAATATAGCTTTAAACATAGGAACAACATGCTCAAAAATATTGAGGAATCTGTGTGACTTGCCTTGCTCCTCCTCACAAGCCTCGAAACTCTCCTCGAGAAATTGCGGCTCTTCCTGAACGTCGGCACCTAAAGGCAATGAACAAAAATGAGCAAAACAGTACATCAACACACATGAACAGTGTCATATTATATTTTTAGTTAGTAGATCTTGATTTTTAAAGAATTTTTCAAGTTGAATCACCCCAAACGGAGTTCGGATGAATTAGTTATGAATTTTAGAAGTTTATCCTCTTTCAAAAGCTTTTAAAAAGAATTAAACGAATTTATTGCGTCATTTAGGAATTAATTTAATTTGAAAAAAGGCTTTATGACGTCAGCACAGGAGAGAGGGGGTGGCTGACACCTGAGCCCCACCAGGCAGAGAGAGGAGGGGATCAGGTCCAAGGTGGACCGAGTCCACCGAGGAGGGCACCGCTATCCAATGGCCCAGATCAGATCGGGTGGATCTAACGGCTCAGATTACATCAAAGTTTTAAGATGAAACGGAGGGCTTAGATCTAATCCTACTTAGCTTGGATGGCTAGGATTAACCTAAGCAATCTACGGCTCTGACTAAACCCGATCAGACGGGCCCGCGGCTGAGCTGGAGCCCGATGTGGCGTCCACATCAGCTACGGCGATGGCGGCGGCGGCGCGGCTGAACCCGATGGTCGATGGTGCGGTAGAGAACAATGACTCAACAGAGAGATGGAGGGGGACCTGGCGAAGCTTACCGAAGCGAGAACGTGATGATTGGCGACGAGAAGCGGCCGGCGGTGAGCTCCGAGCGGCGGAGAGGTTCAAGTCGACGGCGTCGATGCTGTTCCGACAAGCTCCGGCGTCGGGGAAGTGGTGGCCGGGCTTCGTGATGCTCCCACGGACCCAATGACGTAGGCGGCGATGGTCGGCAATGGCAAGGATGGCGGCTAGAAGCTGCCGAAGACCTTGCGACGACGGTAGAGCAAAAGCGGACGCGGGGAGGCTGCTAGGGTTCGCGACGGCTACGCTTTATGCATGGAAAAGATCCCGGAGGCCTCGGGGTTGCTATTTAAGGAGGGAGGAAGTAGAGTCCATCTCAGGTTTGGTGAGATTATGCCGACAGGGAATTAGGGCTACGGGTCCGATTCGGAGAGCTCCTAAACTCCCGCATCCGGACACGTTTTTGCTCGGGTTTCTTAGGGATATAGCGAAGGAGGACAGGGGCAACATTTCCCCCCAACCAATTTGAGAAGATCGCGGATGAGACAATCGGATTTTGGGCGGGATTCACGGTGGCTGGAGTCGGGCGGAACAGGGACTCTGTCCCGATCTTAAAGACGAAGCTGACAGGTGGGTCCTACTTGTCAGCGAGAGACGAGGCGCGCGCGCGGTTAGTGGGCCGTGGGCCGCCAGGTGCGCACGGGGAGGAGAGAGGAAGTACTGGGCAAGAATCGGCCTAGAGACCGAAAGGGTTATTAAATTTTATTTTTCTTTTATATAATTGCTGTGAGGCTTATTTAATTCACCAAAAATACTTCCCTTAATCAAATAAATGCCAGAAAATTTCAGAAAATAGATGATTAAGCAAAGAATTTTATAAAATTATTTCCAAGCCCATCTTACTATAGATTTTTCTCTGTTTTTATTATTTTCACTCGTTGAGGCTTTTAATTTAATTTTCTAAAATTCCTTTTTCTCATTTACTTTTATATGGGGATAATTTAGGGTGTTACAAACCTACCTCCCTTAAACAGAATCTTGTCCCAAGATTGGAGAGATCAGGCGAAGAGGTGCGGGTGAGCAGATTTCAATTCATCCTCGCGTTCCCATGTCGCTTCTTCTTCCGAGTGATTAGTCCATAGTACTTTGCAAAACCTTATCACTCGATTCCGAGTATTCCTTTCCCTGGTCTCTAGGATACGAATAAGCTTCTCAACGTAGGTTAGATCTTCATGAATCTCGATCTGTTCTGGATCAGCTTCTTCGGCTAGTACTCGTAAACATTTCTTCAACTGAGACACATGGAAGACATTGTGTACCCCTGTCAGGGTGGGAGGCAACTCTAGTTGATAAGCAACTTCTCCTTTCCGTCCTAGTATCTTGTAGGGTCCCACGTAACGTGGTGCCAACTTTCCTTTTGTTTGGAACCGGTGTACTCCCCGAAGTGGTGTGACTCGTAAATACACATAGTCACCTTCCTCAAAACTGAGGTCCCTTCTACGGTTGTCCACATTGCTCTTCTGACGAGATTGGGCTACTCGAAGTCGTTCTTGTATGATCTTCATATTTTCTTCTGCTTCTCGCAAGATATCCGTCCCGTATACCTGATGTTCTCCCGTCTGATCCCAAAGTAGGGGCATGCAGCACTTCCGTCCGTACAGAGCCTGGAACGGGGCCATCTTCAGACTTGCCTGGTAACTGTTGTTGTAGGAGAACTCATCATATGGTAGGCTCTTGTCCCAACTTCCACCGAAGTCTATGGCACAAGCCCTCAACATGTCTTCTAAAATCTGGTTAACCCACTCAGTCTGACCAGCCATCTGCGGGTGGTAAGCGGTACTGAAGTTTAATTGTGTGCCCATCTCTTCTTGGAGTCTCTGCCAAAACTTAGAGGTAAACTGACTTCCTCTGTCTGACACAATCTTGTGTGGCACACCATGCAAACACACAATTCGAGCCATGTATAGTTTTGCCAATTTGCTACTGGAGTAAGTTGTCTTGACGGGTATGAAGTGGGCTACCTTTGTAAGTCTGTCCACCACGACCCATATAGAATCAAATCGTGACGCGGTTCTTGGTAAACCGGTGATGAAGTCCATCCCTACTTCTTCCCACTTCCATTCAGGAACCTTAAGGGGTTGTAACAATCCTGCTGGCCTCTGATGTTCAGCCTTTACACGCTGACATACATCACAAACAACCACATACTCAGCTATTTCCCTTCGTATGCTAGACCACCAAAACTTTTCCTTAAGATCTTGATACATCTTGGTGCTGCTAGGATGGATAGAGTACTACGTCCCATGGGCTTCATCCAAGATCAGCTTTTTCAGTTTCTCCTTGTCTGGTACACAGATTTGCTCCCCGAACCACACATTACCTTGTTCATCTTCCAAGAATCCAGTAGCTTTCCCCTTCTTCATATTCTTCTTGATTTCCAAAATATCCGGGTCATCTTTCTGCACTTCGTGGACCTGATTCACCAATGTAGGTTGTGCTTCTAGGGCTGCCACAAATCCTTGACTAACTATACCCAGATTTAACCGATCAAACTCTTCACACAATTCCAAAGATAACCGCTGTCCTTCCATGGCGTTGCAGTAACTTTTTCGACTAAGGGCATCAGCCACCACATTGGCTTTCCCTGGATGATAATGAATTCCGATGTCATAGCCCTTGATCAGCTCTAACCATCTTCGTTGTCTAAGGTTCAGATCTGGCTGAGTAAAAGTATACTTCAAACTTTTGTGGTCTGTATACACTTCGCTGCGGTTGCCGATGAGATAGTGTCTCCAAATCTTCAGGGTATGCACTACAGCTACCAACTCCAGATCACGAGTCGGGTAATTATTCTCATGAGGCCGTAGCTGCCGTGAGGCATATTCCACAACCTTCCCTTCTTGCATCAGCACACATCCCAAACCTTGCCGAGAGGCATCACAGTAAACTTGGAATCCTTTCTTGGGATCTGACATGATCAACACATGTGCGGTTACAAGTTTCTTCTTCAACTCTTGAAAACTCCGTTTACACTCTGGTGTCCACGAAAATTTCACATCCTTCTAGAGTAAATGGGTCATAAGCTTCGCAATTCTGGAAAAGTTCTCTATGAATCGACGGTAATATCCCGCCAATACTAAGAAACTCTGAATCTCCGAAACTATTTGCGGCTGCTTCCACTTGGTCACTGACTCCACATTGGTTGGGTCTACCGCAATTCCTCCACGGTGATGACATGTCCGAGAAACTTCACTTCTGGAAGCCAAAACTCACACTTGCTAAACTTGGTATACAACTGATGTTGCCGAAGGGTCTCAAAAATGATACGAAGGTGCTGCTCATGTTCTCCCTCAGTCTTGGAATAAACGAGGATATCATCGATGAAGACCACCACAAACTTATCCAAGTATTCCATGAACACTTTATTCATCAAGTTCATGAAGAATGCAGGGGCGTTAGTTAACCCGAAAGACATAACGGTGCACTCATATAACCCGTACCGAGTGGTAAAAGCAGTTTTGGGAATATCTTCCTCCCGAATCCTTAACTGATGATAACCCGAGCGAAGATCTATCTTTGAGAAAACTGTGGTTCCTTCTAACTGATCAAACAGATCATCAATCTGAGGTAGCGGGTACTTATTTTTTATAGTGACTTCATTGAGTGCACGATAATCAACACACATAAGTTGAGTTCCATCTTTCTTTTCCACAAAAACTACTAGCGCTCCCCAAGGCGATGTGCTAGGTCTGATGTAGCCCTTAGCAAGTAACTCTTCAACTTGCTTCTTTACTTCTGCTAACTCGTTAGCTCCCATCCTATATGGTCTCTTGTGGATAGGGGCGGTGCCTGGGGCTAGGTCTATTCTAAACTCAATATCTCTCTTAGGTGGCATTCTAGGTAGGTCATCAGGAAAAACATCTAGATAGTCCTGTACTACAGGGATTTTGGTTAAGATTGCCTGGTTCAAAGAGGTTGGAAAAGATGAGGTAGTGAGGACACGAAAGATCACTTTCTTCCCCAGGCTAGAAGTTAAGGTCACAATCATGGTGGCACAATCAATAACCCCCTTGTGCTGGGTTAACCAATCCATCCCTAAGATGACATCGATATCTCTAGATTCTATCAAGAATAGATCGGTGAGAAAAGGGGTGCCCATATTTCTATAGTCACAGAAGGACTGCTCTGGGTTGTAGATGTCTGATGGCCAGATGTATTTATTAGGATAGGCGTTCTCAACTTCTGGATGGGTATCCCATGTTCACTAGCAAACCCCACTGACAAGAAAGAATGGGTAGCACCAGAATCAAATAGAACTGTAGCAGGAACTAAGTTAACAGGGAACATACCCAAAATGACGTTTGGTGCAGCCTAAGCTTCCTCTATAGAGACATGGTTCACCCGAGCTTTGACCATGCCCGTGGAGTTCTGTCCTGGTGCGGCTTTCCTGGTGCGTTTGGGCTTAGGGCACTGATTGAAAAAGTGCCCCGGGTCTCCACAATTGAAACAGATCAATGGTTTTCCCCCAACTTCCTTCTTGACGGGCTGGTTGGTTGCTGGGGCCATGACTGGCCAAGGGGGAGGTCGGTTTGTTCCAGCATTGCCACCAGTAGCGTTGGTGTAGAACTAGCGCTGCGGGTGAGGTGCCGATGAAGATCCACCTTGCTAGGTCTAGGAAGATCTTGCAACACGTGGCCTCTGACTAGGGGATTGCTATGCCCGAAAACTTGCCATCCTGTGCTTCCTTTGCTCCATTCGGTTGTGTTTGTCTTCCTGGCGAATGGCTCTGTCCACTAGTTTTTGGAAATCTGAGTAGTCACCGGAGAGTAGTTGAACTGAGAGTTCATCATTCAATCCGTCTAGAAACTTCTCTTGTCGGTCGGCGTTAGTGCTAACATCCTCCGGCGCATAGTGGGCAAGATGGTTGAACTCATAAAGAAACTTGGTCACCAACCGGTTCCCTTGCTTTAGTGCCCGAAGCTTACACTTCTTTAGTGCTACTACTCCAGCAGGGATATGCGTCTTCTTAAAAGCGGCGGTGAACTCAGCCCAAGTGATCGGCTGTCCATCAGCTTGGTTAGCTCTGAAATGATCCCACCACTCAGACACCAGATTATGTAGCTGGTGTGAAGCGAATAAGACCTTCTCCTGGTTCGTACATTGTAAGAGGTCTAATTTCTTCTCAACAGCATGCAACCAATCCCCAGCTTCCATAGGATTAGTTGTGCTAGAGAAAGTGGGAGGCCTCACTCGCAAAAACTCTACGAGCTTGTTCTGCGGTGGAGGAGGAGGTGCCTGCTGTTGTGCCTGATTCTGCTGGTTTTGCATCTATTGAAACATCATGTTCATCAAATGCGTTTGGTTTGCCAAGACCTGGGCAATGGTAAGATTATCGTCCTGATGCGGCGGTCCGTTGGGTGCACCCCCGCAATTGTTGTTCCCAGTATTACCATCCTAGTTGCTTCTGTTACGTGTGTTCACCATCTGTAGAGCAAAGGCGAGAAGAGGGGAAAGAGCCCTTGAGACGGATTTCATGTTACTTAAACTTTCACTTTTATTGCTCTGAACTGAGTGATTAACATTTATGTAGCTTACTATCACACCATCAAGCAACTCCTAATTTAAACAGTTACATCACCACCCTCTGACATAAACTGTTGACTAAACCCCACATACACAAGCATTTCCTAATCACACAACTGCTAACACAACGATCTAAGGTTACTCATGCTAAGGTGCTACTAGGGCTTCTTAACGGGGCGAAGGACTTCTTTTGGCATCCGAGTTGTGTTCTGATTCCCCTTCATCTTCTCGAGTATCACCCCACTCCACTTCAGAGTGAGTGCGAGCTCCACTGTCTTCTGACCTTTCTGAAGATGTGCTGGCTTCTGACTTCTCGGAGTCTTCTTCTGCATTGTTAGCATAAGCCACCGGTGGAACTACCCGAAATGGGACCTGGTCGTTCAGTAAACGGGTCCTTGGCGCTAGCTGAATCCGAGGTGGAAGATGAACCCTCTTCCTTGCGGTGGTGCGAAGGTGCTTCTCCTTTGACCCAGGCCAACTCTTGCTTCAGCCGGCCCACTTGGTTCTGCAGCCTACAAATCTTGGTGTAGTTCTCATTCTCCCGTTCATGAGCTGCGATCACCACATCAGCCCGAGCATTGTCCATCGCACTCAACATCCTTACAAGTCGTTGCGTAGTAGCACTGTTCTCTGCTCCTGGGTTCTGGTAACTGCTGTACTCGTCGTTGTGGGTCCTGGATGGGTGGTAGTGGTAGGCAGTGTGCCTCAGACGAGTGGCGTAACAGTGATGAAGTTCTCCAATAGCTTCCAAAGCCACCTCTTGACATGCATGCTCAAAATTCCTTCCTCCTGCTCCAAAGATCATGGATGGAACTCCTTCATGTTCACTTGAAATCGTGAGACGGACACGACACTTCTCTTCACAGGGGTTGTGAGTGACTTGTCTGTATTTAGGGGCCGGATTGTACCCTATGGCGAAGGCCATATCTCGTAGTTCCTTAACAAATCCACCAACTCCAAACAGATGCACTAGCTCTCAGTTTGCCATCTATGGAGCAAGAAAGGAAGATTTATTGATTTTGACTAAGTTAATAGAACGAATTTTGTTTCAAATAAAAGGGAAAAAGGAGAAATAGTAAAGTTTTCATCAAAATTACGAGCAAAAGATTTAGCATAAATAAGGTTTTTTTAAGAAATTCATAACCAGTACAGTAATGAATGTACAGTACTGAGTAATGAAGAGGTAAAGAACTTGCAAAATTTTCTCTTCTTTTTTTTTCAATAGGAAAACTTAGATTTTTGTAAGAGAGAATTAGCTAAATCAAAGGGGGATTTTTTTGTACCATTAACTTTCCTAATTAAAAAAAAGAAAGAGAAGAGGACAGATCTAATTTTAAAATCTTTTTCAGAAGGCTCTTAGGGGTACCAAGGGGCTTATCCTACGGTCAAGGTGGCTCTGATACCAACTTGTCACGCCCAGAATTTCCATCCAAATTTCTAGAGTTTATTGTGTGTAAAACCTCGTCCAGGAATCAATCGAGGCACACATGACATAGTTGATAATCAAAGTAATTGTTTACATATCGGAAGTATTTATTACAGAGGCGAATGGTACCTCACAAAACGATAAAGTTCTAACAGCAGTAAATAACTAAGATAGCGTGACGAAACCCTCTCCACGAACTTGACCGGGACTCCCCCTTAATCCTCCAAGTAGTCCTCCTCGCTAAGGTACTCTTCTAAATGATGATTGTTGATTGCAAGGTGAGTACATGAAATACTCCACAAGCCACACAGCAAATATGCAAGTGCACAAGATAACAAAGAATGGCATAATATGGCTCAATTTACATAAAAGCATTTAATAAAACATTTAAGAGGATAATAAATCATTAGTTATTAAGCAATATTAATCAACACTATACCGCTCACCAAAATAGTATAGGCCCAACCACTCCAACCGGGAGCTAAACATATTCCACCATTCAACCGTCAAGTTTAGGTAATGTGGGACTAATCACAGAAAACATTGCTAGGCCTGCCCTTAACCGTGGGCACGGCTATTCGAATAGTTTTACTTTGGCCAGAGGTGTACCAATTTACCCACAAGACATAACTGCACAACACATCACTGTGCGCCTTAATACCACCACGGTATCTCGGAAAGGAATTGTGACAAGAGAGGGGGCGGTTGACACTTGGGCCCCACTAGGCAGAGAGAGGAGGGGCTCAGGTCCATGGTGGACTGAGTCCACCGAGGAGGACACCGCTATCCAACGGCCTAGATTAGATTGGGTGGATCTGACGGCTTAGATTACATCGGAGTTTTAAGATGAAACAGAGGGCTTAGATCTAATCCTACTTATCGGATGGCTAGGATTAACCTAAGCAATCTACGGCTCTGATTAAACCCGATCAGACGGGCCTGCAGCTGAGCTGGAGCCCGACGTGGCGTCCACATCAGCTGCGGTGATGATGGCGGTGGCACGGCTCGGAACCCGATGGTCGACGCCGTGGCGAAGCACGGCGACTCAACAGAGAGATGGAGGGGGACCTGGCAAAGCTTACTGAAGCGAGAACGCGATGATTGGCGACGAGAAGCGGCCGACAGCGAGCTCCGAGCGGCAAAGAGGTTCGGGTCGACGGCGTCGATGCTGTTCCGACAAGCTCCGGTGTCGGGGAAGTGGCGGCCAGGCTTCGTGATGCTCCCATGGACCCAATGACGCAGGCGGCGATGGTCAGCGACGGCAAGGATGGCGGCAAGAAGCAGCCGAAGACCTTGCGACGATGGCGGAGCGAAAGCGGATGTGGGGAGGCTGGTAGGGTTCGCAACGGCTACGCTTTATGCATGGAAAAGATCCCAGAGGCCTCGGGGTTGCTATTTAAGGAGGGAGGAAGTAGAGTTTGTCTCGGGTTTGATGAGATTACACTGGTGGGGAATTAGGGCTACGAGTCTAAGTCGGAGAGCTCGTAAACTCCTGCATCCGAACACGTTTTTGCTTGGGTTTCTTAGGGATATAGCGGAGGAGGACAGGGCCAACATTTCCCCTCAACCAATTTGAGAAGATCGCGGACGAGACGATCGGATTTTGGGCGGGATTCGCGGCGGCTGGAGTCGGGCGGAACAAGGACTTTGTCCCGATCTTGAAGACGAAGCTGACAGGTGGGTCCCACCTGTCAGCGAGAGAGGAGGCGTAAGCGTGGTTAGCGGGCTGTGGGCCGCCAGGTGCGCATCGGGAGAAGAGAGGAAGGACTGGGCCAGAATCGGCCCAGAGACCGAAAGGGTTATTAAATTTTATTTTTCTTTTATATAATTGTTGTGAGGCTTATTTAATTCTCCAAAAATACTTCCCTTAATCAAATAAATCCGAGAAAATTCCAGAAAATAGATGATGAAGCAAAGAATTTTATATAATTATTTCCAAGCCCATCTTGCTATAGATTTTTCTCTGTTTTTATTATTTTCACTCGTTGAGGCTTTTAATTTAATTTTCTAAAATTCTTTTTTCTCATTTATTTTTATATGGGGATAATTTAGGGTGTTACACTCACTTAAGATAGTAAGTCATACATTTGAGGGCTTAGGCAAGCCTGATTTCTTCTTTGCAAATTGCAATGGGCAATGGCTAAGGAGCAGGAGCGGCCGAGCGGGGAGTAGCAATCGGGCGGCGAGCGCCAACGAAGCAGGATTGCTGGAGCCGGAGCAGCCGAGGGGAAGACACCGCGCGTAGGTAGAGGCCGAGGAGCCTGGCGCCGAGGGGACGACGCCGCGCCGGGTCGTCGGCACTACCGGCCTGTGCTGATGCGCCTTGCTAGGCTGGCGGTTGCCCGACTGTTGGCTGCAGTGGCCTGCGGTAAGCGCCAGTGAGGTGGGTGGGTGGACGCCAGATGCCCGGAGCCCTAGTCGGCACTAGCCCATGGCGGTGGCACGGCGCACGACTGGTGGCCGGTGGGTCACGGCGAGTGGCGAGTGGAAAGGTTCAGGAGTTGGGAGGCGGTGCCGATGTGGGTGTCGGGACTTGGGAGGCATCATTGGTTCCTGCTTTCTGGCTCCTTCCCTTCCAAGACCTAAAGGGCTACAGTATTGGGTTGTCGAGTTAGTGGGCTGGTTTTTTTTTGGGGGGGGTGGGTACTTCTGGGCCAAATTCTAGGATGTTCCAAGGCCCACCAGGACCACCCTCTGGAACCACCACTACAGCCACCTTAGTTGGTCCACCGAGCCCTTCTTCCAGTGCTCCACCGGTCTACGGTGAGCCATCTCACTGAACCGTGGACCCCACGTGTCAGCTAAATGAAAATACTTATTTTCTTAATTAAAAATTTGAGAGAATATTCTTGAAATATTCCTTTTCAATTTCTTTTCGGATTTGTTTTGGATGCAAACTTCCGGAGGTAATATGTCATCCATTCAAACCACGATTTGACCCGTTCTTCTTCCTAAATTTTTTAAAATCGAGCTCTACCTCCTGCTATAGTTTGTTCCTCATTTGATGTTGTTTTACATTGTCTTTGCTCTTTGTTTATTTGTTTCTTGCTTTGTGAATGTGTAGACGTTGGAGCCGAGGAGCAGGTTGCTACAGCAGATGCAACACATGAGCAGTACTTGGAGCAAGGCAAGTGCAGACCCTTCAATCATATTGAACCTAGTTTATAAAATATTTTGTTTTGAACTATGCATGTTTTTATTTACAAATTGTCATATTGCGTAATGACCTTATTGCTATCATTCCCTGCCTTTAATATTATTGATGACATGTGATACCTTGTCACCCAAGAATTAATGGTGAGTTGAACTTGGGTATCAACACAGTGTAGAGTAGCTATGTTTAACCGTGCTTAAGTTGTTTTACAAGAAAAATATAATTTTGACTAATGATATACGTATCACTGCTTTCATGTGAACTATGTGGCAAAATGATATCTTTCCGATGCATGTGTTGCATCATTTGTAGTAATGGACTGGTGGACAAACTGTTCTAGACCGGGCTGATGGGTGGTTCTATGTGAACCTAGCTAGGTGGTAAGGCAGTGCGTGGGACCTTACCGTTGAGCTGTGTGGTGCTCTTTAGCCACTGAAAGTGCCAACTACGTGCTCTTTGGCTGCTACCTTATGCCGTGTGTGACATTAGATTTTGGCAAGTCGCCCTGGTTAATTAAGGACTTCACTTCGTGCGGCATTGAACTGAGCCTAATGTACAACAACATGTCCTAATGAGAAGGACCTGGCCCAGTGTCACATCCTGAGTTTTCCCCTTAATAGAGCCACCAAAAATCAATATAGAAAATGCCTAAAGAAATTATTTTTATAAAGCTGGAATTTTTAGAGTACCAGAAGCATTTTAATAAATCAAAAAGCTTTATCAAAATTAAATATCAATTGGAAATCTTTTTCTTCCTTCCTTTTTCTTTTCCCCTCTTGTTTTTCTAGTGGGTCGTCCCTGGCCCACCCCCTCTCCCGCGCAGCGGACCGTTTTCCCCGTGTCTGCCTATTTCCCTCCGCCCGCACATGTCACAGCCCCAAAATCTAAATTAAGGTAATTAGTGTTAAGCCCTAGCTAATCCTTTGCCTTGTGCTAGTTGTTACTTTCCAAGTTCTGTATATCTAATAATCCTAGAAAAATTCCTAAACATGTCAGGTGATGTGAGTAAGCCCCTGTAAAAATTTCATAATTTTATCACTTCAATAAAAGCTTCAACAAAATCCCTCAAATCGCAAAGCTAGGAAGCTAGCTGAAATAAATTGGTTTACTTCTAAAATGCACCACATGAAAATGAAGACTAATTAGACAGAGCCCTTTTGCCAAAGTGTGTGCCCACATGAACCCTATCATCAGGAATTTTGGATTAATTTATCTCCCAAAGAAAACACATAAAATGATAAGATCAAGGCACTGGAGAAACAAGTGAAACTGCAGCAAAACTGGATCAGTGTGCCTACTTTGCTTTTTCACCGGAGATGAACCAGACCTCTTCTAACCACGAATTTTGGTCAGCAGGTTGCACATATCTTTCTCTACCTCCAGTATTTTTCCCATAATTTATATCCCTTATTAACCTGCTGAAATCACAGATGCAAGACAGCTGTCCCTACAGCTCACAACACTTAGTCTCTAGAGCTTTCTTCTCTCATTTCTCACTTCCAGGTGGACCCCACAAGACCTGGCCCACTTGTCAGCCTCATAGCAGCATGTGACAGTGTGATGCACTAGGAATTTCACCCATACTCCTCTCTTCTCCATAGGTTTTAACTACAAGGGCCCACAAGCCATAGAGTGAATCTAGCCAAAGATGTGTAGAACATTGTTGCCTGACATGTGGGACCCACCAGAGGCACTGTGGAGATGGAGCAACTCAGCATTGCATGAGCCAACGTGTCACTGCCTCCTTCTTCCTTCCCTCCTCTCAGTTTACAGAGCCCTGGACAGCTTAGCTTGGAGAGCATCGACCACTTCATCTCTAATCTCGCCATCAGAACCTCCTCCTCATCCTCTCCACGTTCCCACCAAGAAAACCCACGGAACTCCCAAGAATCACCGTTGGCAACTTCATCTTCCCCGGCGCCGTCAGTGTTCGACAGAAACCCAGCTAGCTCCGGTGAGCTCCATCCCTTCTAAGCCTCAGGAACATGATCTCCATCTTCTGATCGTTCCATTTTGTCTTTTGTCGCCCTAGGAATTGCCGGCCGAAGCCGCCGTCGTCCTCACCTTCGGTCCAGTGAGCGCCGCCGCGACATCGTCGCTGTTCCGGCGAGCTCAGGTGATCCCAGCCCGAGCCACCGCGCCTCCAGCATCGCTTTGTCTCCAGAAGACCGCCAACCGAAAGAATCGAGCTGTGGTATCCCGAAGCTCGAGGTCGACACATTCTTCCCCAACTCCAGTCATCGCTCCGCCGCTGCCATTCCCGTTGATCAGGTGAGCCATCCGTCGATTCCTTGCACAGAGACTATCTTTAAGAGATCCCTAACCTGGTGGACACCTGACCTCGGCCGTAGATCGAGCGAAGAGAGATGCCGCCGTGGAACCCGAAGCTTCCGCCGCCACCGGGCCAAGTTCGCCGTTGCCGTTGCTGTTTCCGTTTCACCGAGACCAGCACAACCTTCAGTGAGCATCTTGGTACCCTTTAGACGCTAAGGCATGCTTTGTTTTGGCCTGAAACCGCCCGTAGCCGAGTCGGCCTAGCCAACCCGAACCACTCCGCCGCTGGAGCTCGCCGCCGGCGATATTCCAGTCACCCGAGGTGTCAAGAAGACCACCCTTAGCTCCGCCGTGAACTCCTCTATCTTTTCTCTTTGGGGCCCGACTGCAGCCGACGCCGCCATCGCCATCGCCGCCGCCGAGAAGCCCGCCGGCTCTGTCTGCCCGCGCCCCCGCGCCCTCGCGCCCTGCTCTGCTTTGCCTCGCTGGCCTGCGGGCCCGGGCTGCAAGGGAAATCAGAAAAGAAGAAAGAAGAAAGAAATAGGAAAAGTAATTAAAAGATTTATCTTACAATAGAAAAATGGCTAAACTTTGCAAATCCATAACTTCTCCATTTTGACTCCAAATTGAGTGAAACCAATTTTGTTAGCTCTGTAAATTTGTGAACTTTATTAATGTAAAATAAAATAGGACAACTTCTGTACAGAAAATATCCATAAAATAATATGAAGCAAAATTGACTTATTTTGGGCTTAATAACTTGAAATATTCCCATAAAATTCATCCTATTTGCTAAAAATGTGAAACCACTTCTGTTAAACTCAGAAAATTGTAAACTTACTATGGAAAAGTTGTATTTGATAAAAAATACCTCCCAAAATAGGCCTAAGTAATTTTCTAACCTTTCTTTTTGTTAAACTTGTAAAATTCATATCTAAATCATTTTAAATCGGATTTCAGTAAACCAAATTTTGTCGGAACCAGGAAGATATGTATTTTCACTTAAAAATGTTCACACTCATAAAATCCTACCAGAGAAGGCAAGCACATATTTTCCACTTAGAGTTTTCCTATAGTTTCGGCTTTTGCCGTTTTCAGCCCTTCCACCTTGTCATTTTTGTATCTCCCAATCCAGGGATGCAAATGACTTGGTTCTTTCTCCTAAAATCTTGTTAGGACATGCCATACCTACTGTATTTATCTCATAATTAATTGATCATGTTGCATAGACATGTTTAATTGCTTCTTATTTGCATATTGCTTCTTATTGATAGATTCTGAGCATACGGAGTACGTGGAGATTAACCCAGAGCTTGAGTGTGACTCATCGCTGCAGCAAGGCAAGCGTCTAAGCATATTGAACCTATGTTTTCAATAAATTGATTTGTTTGTGAAAACAATATCTATATGCATGCTTCAGTCTATTTAAAATGGGAAAACGGGTAGAGTCAATATTACCCAATTGTATGCATTTCCATTCCTTGGTTATTGATCTCATGTTTATACCTTGTCACCACTGGTTAAGGACTTTGGGATACTTTTATTTTACCGAATGCTTAGCCATGCTTATTCTAGACTTAGCAAAATCCGATAGATGGAGCTATCGGTTCAAAATTAGTTGAATGCGAATAGATGGGTTAAAATCTGACAAGAATAACTTCTAATTAATATTTGAGAATATGTTTGACTTGGACGGATGATAGGGCGATGAAGGGATGGTGTTTCCCCGATGCACGTAGCTCCGTCTGGGTCGTTAAGGACCGAACATGTTGACATCTATTCAAGCACCCTACGTACTTCCACACGCCGGTCATGGGACGGCTTAACTCAGTAGCCCGGGAGGCTGCGACCATCTACGCCCGTCCATCAGTCGTGAGGAGAGACCTTTGGAGGGCCTCAGTGCGAGTGCGCAGAGCGGGCCTGCACTTGGTGAATCCATATGGCCGGAGGTGCCTCCCGCGACGGTGAGCCCGCCTTAGCTGCCACGCACGCACGCGGCTAAGTCGTCGGGGGCCCAGACGTGGTTTAGGTGGTTGGGGCTAAGCGTGCAAAAGGTTCTGTTGTGACCTCTAGTCCGCACTCAATGTGTCACCGATGGGTACGGATCAAACTAGAGTGTAGCCGTTTGGCTTCTATCACGTCGTGTGGGTAAAGATGTACACCTCTGATCAGAGTAAGAACTATTCGAATAGCCGTGTCCACGGTTACGGACGACCGCTTGATGTGTTAGTTAGTCATGTTAGCATCCAACTTGGGATTATGTAGTTACCATGACTTAGGATAGTCATGGATGGATGGGTCTATGCAAGGGAATTTTTGATGATTAATGAGGAATGGATTTATATGAAAGGTTTTATTATTAAATATGACTTGGTTTAGTAAAAGATAATATGCTTGTGTAGCATAATTGTTTGGGCAATGGTGGCCCATTGTTGAAGTTAGAGCATGGGTTTATGCTCATTTATATTTCATTTTCAGAACTATAAGCTTGCTGTCTTAAAAATTCAGATTGTGTTATTTCTCAAAATGCTTATAGTTTCAAGCATTACTTGCTCAATAAAATCAGCTTTGTGCAAAATCAAATCAATATAGCCTTTTTCCTTGATGTAGTAACCAGCATACTTCCTTTGTACTATTATTATTGTGTAAGTCTTGCGGAGTACCATTCGTACTCACGTTGCATCTTTTCAGGTGAGGTTACCGACGAAGATGGTGTGATCTACTGTTATCCCGCCGAGGGTGGCGAGGATAACGTGTAGTTGAAGTTAAGCTCTGCCCCAGTTGGTTGCCCTGTGGTTGGGTTTGGCACCACTAGTTGTTCACTTGCTGTTTATGTTTTCCGCTGCTATCTTCTGTTTACTCTGTGATGAGTTAGGGTATGAACCCTCTATGTAATATTTATAACTCTGCTGCTCGTTTATCCATATTTAGAGTACTTGTGATGTTTATCAATTGCTTGCGATGAAAGTGTGAGGCTAGTCGCTTTCTTGGGGACTAGCTGAACATGAGTATGAGTTGTGTATAATTGAGATGGTTGGGGGATAGCTATTGTGGTTCGAGTCCTCTGGGGTACGTATCGTGTTTGATCGCCACCATCGAGTGGTTTGACGGGCGTATGACGGGGAGGACTGGCAAGCTATCCTTATGATTATCTCTTTTGTACACTTCTCGGCATTTTTGGATTTGTATTGTGAGTGGATAAAGATTATGGCAAGTCTGCGATGAGGATGGATGGTTACCGCATTTATTCGGGTTTTATTCGAGACCCCATCCATCTAGATAGTTCGCGTTGCCGTAGTAGTTACTCTTCATAATGCACTTCCGGGGTGCCCACAGCACACGTTCGGCCCGTGCCGGCCCAGTGTCACACCCAGAATTTCCATCCAAAATTCGGGTGAATTATTGTGCGAAGATCCTCGTACAAGAATTAACCGAGGCACACAAACTACATAGTTGTTATCAAACTAAATGTCTTACGTAAAACGATTGTAATTATTACAGAGGCGAATGGCACCTCTCAAAAGATAAAATCTAAACAGCAGAAATAAACTACGGACGACGTGACGACTCCAAATCCACAGGCGCTTGACTAGGCTCCCGCTCAGTCTTCCAGGAATCCCTCGTTGCTGAAGTACTCCTCTGATGATGATTGTTGATTGCAAGGTGAGTACATGAAATACTCCGCAAGCCATACAGCAAATATGCAAGCGCACAGATATCCAAAGGATGGCATAATAGGGCTCATTTACATAACAACATTTAATAAAGCATTTAAGAGAGTAGTAAAACAAATAATCATTTAAACAATATTAACCAACACTATACCGCTCTCCAAAGTGGTACAGGCCCAACCACTCCCAACCTGGAGCTATCAATATTCCATCATTTATTATTAGTGTAGAGTAGTGTGAGACTAAGCATGAAAAACATTGCTAGGCCGTCCATTAACCACGGGCACGGTTATTCGAACAGTTTTACTCTGGCCAGAGGTGAACCAATTTACCCACAAGACACAACTCCATAACACGTTACCGTGCACCTCAGTACCACCATGGTACCTTGGAAAGGAGTTGTGACAGGACCCTCCATGTAACTCGTACAACAAGAGTGCCACTCGCTGGACCACCTGCCTCCAGTAGGGTTGATCAGGTTCCTAGACGAGGAGACGGCCCAATGCCCGAAACATGGACTTATTGACGACTGCCATGCGTGGACTTATTGACGACTGCCATGCGTGGACTTATTGACAACTGCCACAACACACTGTGGGGCCTTTGGTTGAATGGATCACACTTCAATTCCCGCCATTACCCATTCTGGCTTGTGGTTAGTATGGGTATTGCTTCGCAACAAGTAGTCCGCGAACTGGTCCTTAAGTGTCATGAGCACCACTAGCATCAACCACAATCCAGGTGCTCACAACCCACATTTAATCAAGTTTTAGTTGACCATTAAATTAACCTCACACAATCATAGTCGTGAGCTGAATCATCATTTCATGTGAATCTGATAATATAAGTAATAATTAAGTGATAGCCCATGAGTTATACTATAGTTTCTAAGAATGTCTAAGTAGGGTCCTAGAATTACTCTAGCCAACCAATAATTAAAGCTAGCTAGTCACATTATTCCCATAGGTACAATGATAGGTAACCAAAACAATAGGGCTATAAACAAAGATCAGGGTTTTCCCTCCCGATGACATTGTAAAATAAATGCATATTTGAAGGAAAACATAGCTTTAAACCATAGGTACAATATGCTCAAAGGTGTTTACGATCTATGTGACTTGCCTTGCAGCTCTTCAAACACTTCAAAACTCTCTTCGTAGAATCCTGACTCTTCTGGAACGTCGATGGCTAAAGACAATAAACAAAAAGAGAAAAATAGTACACAAGCAAAAATCAACAGTACAATATTATATTTTTTATTGGACAGATCTTGATTTTTAAAGAATTATGCAAGTTGAATCACCCCAAATGGAATTAGGATGAATTAGTTATGAATTTTAGAAGATTAATCCCTTTAAAACCCATTCAAAAAGATTAAACCGATTTATTGCGTCATTTCGTATTTATTTTAATATTGGAAAAAGAGATTATGACATCAGCCTTGGATCAGGGGACGGCTGACCACAGGGGCCCACAAATCAGAGAGAGAAGGGGCTCGGTCCATGGTAGACCGAGTGCATCGAGTTGGTTCACACAGAACCGACAATCCAAATCTGACCGAGGAAGATCGGACGGTCCAGATTGGATCTCGAGATTAAGATGGGTTTGGATGGCCGGGATTGAACCAAGGATGGATCGGATGGCTAGGACTTGATCACGGTGATCCGACGGCTAGGATCGATCCTGCTCGGATTAAACCCATAGAGGGCTGAGGTGGCGCTGGCGTGGTGTCGTCGTGGCAGCCACGTCGGCAACCGGTGGCGGCGGTGGCTTTGGAACTGAGGGTCGATGGTAATCGGTGGCGCGGCAGAGCTCGGTGATAGCACAGGAGGGAAGAAGGCATCGAGGCGATCCTTACCCACACCTACGTGAAGGTGAACGGCAACGAAAACCACCGGTGGCGAGCTTCTAGCGGCGGAGAGATTCGGTTCATCGACGGCAATGCTGCTCCAGTAGGCTTCAGTGTCAGGAAGATGGGACCAAACTTCCTCGCGGTCCGGCAGGTCCAACAACGTCGACGGCGACGGTCAGTGGCGGTGGAGTCGATGGCTAGGCGCGGCCGAAAGCTATGTGGCGGCGGCGATGAGATCCCGTGCGTGAATAGGCAGCTAGGGCTTGCAACAGCTCGGGGTGGTGCTCGGAAAAGATCCCTAGGCCTCGGGCCGTACTATTTAAGGGGGAAAAGGGAGGAGTCCGGTTTGGGAATGACTCTAACAGCGGCGAAAACCTAGGGCTTGAAGGTTTCCTGAACGGACTCGAGCCCGAGCTCAATTCAACACGGTTGGAGCTCCGATTCTTGGGGGAAGGATAGAGGAGGATAGGGGAAAAACAAACCCTCAATCAATTTTGGGATTGGGCTCACGCGGGGACCGGATTTGGCGCGAATTCGGCAGCGGCCTCGTCGTCGAGTCGGACTCTACCTCTAGCGGGAAGTAGACAACGACCCGACAGGTGGGGCCCACCTGTTGGTGACAGAAGAGAGGGGAAAAGAGATGGGCCGCTGCTGGGCCAGTTGCGCTCGCACGCGGGGAGGGTGAGGGAGAGAAAAAGGTATTGGGCCGAATTCGGCCGAGTGGCCTGAGAGAGATTAAAAAGGATTTTTTTGTTTAATTGCTAAAATGCTTGTTCCAATTATTAAAAATACTTCCCTTGCTCAATTAATGCCCAGAAAATTGCATGAGTTAAAGGATTAAGCAAAGTATTTTATAAAATTTTATCTCGACCAACATTTGTTGAAAATTTTCTCTGATTTTTATGATTTCACTCCTTAGGCTTTTAAAATAATTTCTAAAAATGCTTTTTCACATGATTTATTTATTTAGGGAATTTTCAAGGTGTGACACCTAGCGCGTCGTTCTGCCCGGTTCCCCCCTCACGCTTGTTGACATGTGGGACCGGGACCCACATGACAGTCACGTCTTCAACCTCCGGCCGAATCGGCCGGAGGGGATCGAGTTCGCATGGCTGTGGATTTCCTGCCTGTTGCTGCGTCCTTGTGCTTTCGCCCTCAGATCAATGCCACGGACCCGGTCATCCCCATGTCCCAATGCCAATTTCCCCTCCCCCACGGAAACCACGTGTGGACCGTCCCACGTCACCGTTTCTCTCTCCCATCTCTCTTCGAGAAATTCCATTGCCTCGGCCATGATCTTTACCTCCCCGGCCTATATAAACACTCTCTCTACCTTTTCCCTCAATTGCCAAAACTCGCCGTGCCCTCTAATGCCCTCCGTGCCGAGGAACCACAACACCGCTGCCGTTCATCACTTCTAGCCACCGCCGAGTTGTGCACTTGCTTCTGCCACCTTCGCCGCGCCCAGAAGCTCATCGTTTGCCCGTTTGCCACCCTGTTCGGCTGCATAATTCCACCACTCGGTTCGGCCATTTCCCCCTCTAATTCCCTGTACACCTTCGCCAGGTCCCGTGGGTTCTCATCCACCCCTTCGTCGCTGCCTAGCACCGTCAGAACCCCATTGGCGTCATCTTCCCAAACCCCTCCGCCGCAAGCTCCTCGTTGTCGTCGTTGGTTCGCCACCCTCCGGTCACCACGAGCGTTCGGTGAGCCATCCCTTTGATTCCCTGTCTTTCCCGCTATCTGCCGCCACTCTCCGCATGCCGGATGGTCGCCGGTGGCGACCATAGCCGGGCGCACCGCTGCCCTGCTGGTCCTGGCCGGTGGGCATGCTTGCCACTACCCTGGCCGTTCGATCTGCTTCGACAGATCGGGGCTATTCGCGTGGCCCCATCTCGGTTATGTCAAAATTTTGGGAAAATATTGGTCGATCAGGGGTATTGTTTAATTTAAGTTGTTGTAGAAAATTTTTCGGCCATTCTGTAATTATTATCTAATTAATTCGGTACTGTTTTATTTGAGTAAGTCGTGTTGCTAAAATTCTATTGTTGTTCATGCAAAATTATATCATGCATAAAATTGTTGATTTGTTTTTAAATATTTTATCATTTATTTATTTGGATCTGAGCATGCATTGATTCCCCCTCCTTGTCTTCTATAGATGGCCCACATTCCGAACCGGTGCGATGCCAACTTGGGTGGTTTTGTGGAGGAGCTTCGGATGATGGCATTCAGCATTGGCTACACTCACGCCCCCGAGTACATAGAGTTCTCACCTTTGGGGGGCGAGCTACCACACCGTGTCTGCCTGGAGCTGCCTGGCGAGCTGTTCCTCCTGACTGCAATGGAGATAGAGGTTGGTGGGCGTTCCTTCAACCACGCTTGCTAGTAGGCTGCATTCCGTCTGGTTGTAGAGCTGCGTCGGACACACCACTCTAGACTCCATACCACCACCTACTGCTACCTCCCTAGCCAGGCTCACTACCATGAGTTCAACACCTACCTGTCCACTGAGCAGGAGAACGACACCACCATCGTCCACTTGCGTCGAGCTCTGTGCACCATGGACTACATGCATGCCAACCAGGTGCGTACGGCGCATGACAGGGAGGACAAAAAGCACATGACCATCATCGGGCTGAAGACCAAGATTGACCGCCTGAACAAGGAGGTCGCCGAGCACAAGGGACAGCCGCCACCTGGTGGAGCCAAAGTCCACTTGACCCCTAGGAAGAGGACCCTTCCCCAGGTGCGCATCCAGTTGGCTCCTAGGAACGAGCCACCCGCACTCGACGCACCGCCAGTGGCAGACTCAGCTCCAGCACCAACACCAACACCAACACCAGCAGGCGGCATAATCAACGTGCCGTCCAGTGGCTGTGGCTCCCAGAGCGACACCAGCATCCAGGGGGGCTTTACTTCCACTGACGACAACAACTCCTTCAGTAGATCCCGCACCCGCAGTGAGGCTAGCTCTTTGCACACAGCAATAGAGGCTTCGTGTGTGGTTCCAAGAGCTTCTCTGACGAGGAGATGGGCGATGAGCAGGAGCCAGAGTACAACTCTGACGACCGCAGGAGCTGCTCATAGCACTAGAGGCATCATCCTTAGCTTCTATCGTTTTCATTAGTTTGCTTTCATGTTAGTTGTTTTGATAGGTGTGTTGCTTGGGGTCCAGTTGGTAGTCCATGCTGTCTGGTTTGTGGTATGGCTGCCATTAATTAGGAGTTGAATTGCTTTTATTTGTTTCCAATTATGCACATTAGACCATTAAAATTAGTAACTTTAAAGTTATCCCTTGTTTTAAGTTACCTGTTTTCCTTCTTTGCTTCTCTTCCTGTCACCCTTCAGATGGTAAACACCAGGATGGCGCCCGTGCTACCAGCGATGTCAGTGCTACCAACTAGCAAGACGGAGCACCCATGAACAACGAGATGGCAAACCATGTGCCACCCCCACTGCTAGAAAACCCAACTCTGGCGCAATTGTTGGCCAACCAGAACCAGATGTTGGCCATTATGATGCAACAAATACAGCACAACAACCAGCAATAGCAGCAGCAGCAGGCACACATACCAGCCGCACCCTAGCATTTTAAGCTACCAGAGTTGCTGCAGGTCAGGCCGCCAACGTTCTCAAGCACCACCAACCCCATGGACGCCAACGACTAGCTGTTGGCAATCTAGAAGAAACTCAACCTGCTCCAATGCAATGATCAGGAGAACATTGCTTTTGCCACCCACAAGCTCCAAGGCCCCACTTCTGCATGGTGGGACAACTTCTTTGTGACCCGCACTGCAATAACACAAGTCACCTGGGTAGATTCTGCCACAACTTCTGGAAGTCCCAAATTCCGGCAGGCATCGTGGCCCCAAAAAAGAGGGAGTTTCGTGCACTGGTGCAAGGGAACAAGAGGGTCACCAAATACCTCCATGACTTCAACAGGCTAGCATGCTACGCGCCAGAGGATGTCCGCACTGATGCGGAACGACAGGAGAAATTCATGGAGGGTCTAGATGACGAGCTGACCAACCAGCTTCTCTCCAACAACTAATCAGATTTCAAGAAACTAGTGGACAAGGTGATCCGCCAAGAAGGCCAACACAACAAGATGGACCACAAAAGAAAGACAGCCCATTTTAGAGCCAACCAGGGGCCGCATCAGAGCCCAAGGATGATGCTGGGGCATCAGGGTGGGCCTTCCACCATGATTGTTCACCAGCAACATCGTTTCCACCTAGGGCACTTTGGAGGCAACAGCAACAACAACGGTCAGCACAACCGCCACCTAGCTCCGTGCCGGCCAATAGCGCGAGCTCAGTAGGGGCAGCCCAAGAAAGACAGTGGGGGAAAGACCCTCATCTGCTTCAACTGCTATGAGTCAAGCCACTTTGCGGACAAGTGCCCAAAGCCAAGGCATATGGGTCCCAGGCTGGTAGCTCCATAGAACCCCAACACCAACAACAACGTGATCAAGGGGCATGTCAACCACGTCTCGGCAGAGGAGGCACAGGTAGCCCCGGAGGTGGTACTAGGTATGTTTCTTATAAACTCAACTACTGCAACAGTACTTTTCGATTCCGGTGCAACACAATATTTCATATCAAAGAAATTTGTGGGGACACATGGGATAAAAGTAGTGGAACTTAAGATCCCCATGCGGGTTCATACCCCTGGAAACCGCATGACCACGGATCACTATAGCCCCTCAGTGAACATAGAAATCCACGGTCACCTTTTCTAGCCAATCTCATCCTTCTTGAATCCAAAGACCTAGATGTCATCTTGGGAATGGATTGGTTGACCCTGCACAAGGGAGTAATCAACTATACGGACCGCACCATCATGATGACCAATGCAAAAGGAGATGTGGTTAACTTCAAGTCGCCAGTGCGATAGAGTCAGGGAGCTAGTCTGAATCAGGTCATAGGTGAGGAGCAGCCTGAAAGTGGGAAGAAACCAGACATAAAGGTGGAGGACATACCAATAGTAAGGGAATATCTGGACGTCTTTCCTGAGGATCTACCAGGAATGCCACTGAAAAGAGAGATTTAATTCAAAATAGATCTAGCACTAGGGACAGCCCTAGCATACAAGAGGCCATATAGAATGGCGCTGAATGAGATGCAGAAGTCAAGAAGCAAGTTGATGATCTGTTACAGAAAGGTTACATATGACCAAGCTCGTCATCTTGGGGTGCACTGGCCTTTTTTGTGGAGAAGAAAGACAAAACCAAATATATGTGTGTGGATTACCACGCACTAAATGATGTCACGATCAAGAACAAGTATCCATTGCCAAGCATTGATGACCTCTTCGATCAGTTAGCGGGAGCTACCGTTTTCTCTAAGATAGACCTGTGATCAGATTACCACCAGTTGAGAATCCAAGAAGAAGGTATTCCAAAGATAGCCTTCACCACTCGGTATGAGCTGTATGAGTGCACCGTCCTTTGGACTCACCAACGCATTGGCCTTCTTCATGAATTTGATGAACAAGGTGATTATGGAATTCTTGGATAAGTTCATCGTGGTTTTCATTGACGACATCCTTATATACTCAAAGTCAACAAAGGAACACGAATAACACCTCCGGCTAGTGCTTGAGAAATTAAGAGAGCACCAGCTTTATGCCAAGTTCAGCAAGTGTGATTTCTGGTTGCATGAAGTGCAATTCCTTGGGCACGTCATCAACACACAAGGAGTTTCCATGGATCCAATGAACATGGAGTCAGTTACCAATTGGAAATCACCAAAGACAGTGACACAGATCTAGAGTTTTCTTGGATTCACAGGCTACTACCGCCGATTCATTGAGAACTTTTCGAAGATTGCAAGGCCTATGACGCAACTATTGAAGAAGGATGTCAAATTTATTTGGACAACCGAATGCAATAGCAATTTTGAGGAGCTGAAAAAGAGGTTAGTGTTTGCGCCAGTGTTAATCTTGCTAGACCTGAAGAAAGATTTCTAGGTGTATTGCTACACACCCCGCCAAGGGCTTGGATGTGTGCTAATGTAAGAAGGCAAGGTCATTGCTTACGCGTCCTGCTAGTTGCGTCCTCATGAAGGCAACTACCCGACGCATGACCTGGAATTGGCAGCAGTGGTTCACGCCTTGAAAATTTGGTGACATTACCTCATCAGTTACCACAGTGAAATATACTTGGACCACAAAAGCTTGAAGTACATCTTCACTCAGCCAGATTTGGATCTCCATCAAAGAAGGTGGCTGGCACTAATTAAGGATTATGATATGGGAATACACTATCACCTTTTCAAGGCCAATGTGGTAGTAGATGGCCTGAGTAGGAAGAGTTATTGTAACACCGCTTGGGCAGAGACAATTTGTAGGGAGATTCAACAGGAATTCGAATGTCTAAATATGG
The DNA here is from genome assembly GCA_003991445.1 of Oryza meyeriana var. granulata. Taxonomy (NCBI): domain Eukaryota; kingdom Viridiplantae; phylum Streptophyta; class Magnoliopsida; order Poales; family Poaceae; genus Oryza; species Oryza meyeriana. The sequence goes on along the minus strand of RYFJ01001718.1, from coordinate 99,713 downwards.
ACATCGTCACACCAAGTTTCATGGCAGCCCTAGAGGCTCAACCCACACTTTTCGACCAGGTTCGTGAAGCTCAACCAAGCGACCCTGAAATCAAAGAACTCAAGAAAAATACGAGAGTTGGAAAGGCCTAGAGTTTTATTGAAGACGAACAAGGAACCATCTAGATGGGAGAACGGTTATGTGTTCCCAAAAATAAAGAACTCAAGGACTTGATACTCCGAGAAGCTCACGAAACACAATACTCGATCCACCCTGGGAGCACCAAAATGTAACAAGATCTCAAAACAAAGTTTTGGTGGGCTAATATGAGAAGGAAAATAGCTGAATTTGTGACACTCTGTGATGTATGCCAGCGTGTGAAGCCGGAACACCAAAGGACAATAGGGCTGCTGCAACCGCTCAAAGTTCCAGAAAGAAAATAGGAAGAGATTGGGATGGATTTCATCATCGGTTTGCCCTGGACCTCATCGGGGTATGATTCGATTTGGGTGATTGTTGATCGACTCACCAAGTTCACCCACTTCATCCCTGTACACACTACATTTTCAAGCAAGAGGTTGGCAGAATTGTACATGGCCTGTATAATGTGCTTACATGCATGGGGTACCCAAAAGGATTGTATCTGACCGCGGAACCCAGTTCACTTCAAAATTTTAGTAGAAGCTACAGACAGAATTGGGAACCCGTCTGAACTTCAGCACAGCTTATCATCCACAAACAGATGGGCAAACAGAGAGAGTCAACCAGATACTAAAAGATATGTTAAGAGCATGCGTGCTTGATTTTGGCAGAACTTGGGATAAAAGTTTACCATATGCACCGTTTGAGGCAGTTACCAGGCTAGTTTACAAATGGCACCATTTGAGGCATTGTATGGTAGGAAATGTCGTACTCCCCTCTTCTGGGATCAGACCGGTGAGCGTCAGGTATTCATGATAGATGCTCTCAAAGAACCCGAAGAGAAAGTAGCTATCATTCGAGAAAGGTTGAAGACAGCATAGTCTCGACAGAAGAGTTATGCTGATAACTGCCGAAGGGACCTAAGCTTTGAGGAAGGGAACAATGTGTACCTTCGTGTCACTCCACCATGAGGTGTACACCAGTTCCAGACATAAGGAAAGCTAGCACCACGTTTCGTGGGGCCTTACCAGGTCTTGGCCCGCAAAGGTGAAGTTGTATATCAGTCGGATCTTCCAGTGACAATGGTAGACATCCATGATGTGTTTCACGTCTCCCAACTAAAGAAATGTTTGAGAGTACACGCCGAACAGGCCGATCCCAAGCAGATTGAAATTCAGGAGGACCTTACCTATGTGGAGAGACCGATCCAGATTCTGGAGGTCAGTGAAAGAAACACCAGAAGCATGGTGATCAGATTTTGTAAGGTACAGTGGAGCCACCATTCTAAGGATAAGGCCACAAGGGAACGAAAGGATGAACTAAAGTCCGCCCATCTGCAGCTCTTCGCCAGCACCTCTGAATCTCGAGGATGAGATTCCGTATAAGGGGGGATAGGTTTGTCACACCCAGAGTTTTCCCCATAATAGAGCCACCAAAAATCAATATAGAAAATACCAAAAGAAATTATTTTTATAAGGCTGGAGAGAAGAAACAAAGGTAAAAATATTAAATAATAATATATCATGGTTGGGAATATTTTTCTTGTATTCCCCTTGCCAAAATACACTAATTGGATTTTTACTTGATTTTTAGAGCACCGGAAGCATTTTTAATAAATCACAAAGCTTTATCGAAATTAAATATCAACTAGAAATCTTTTTCTTCCTTCCTTTTTCTTTTTCCCTTTTTTCCAGTGGGCCGTCCCTGGCCCACGTCCCTAGCACGCGCGTTTGCACCGGCCTGCTCCTACCCGCGCCCGCGCTACGGCCCGTTTTCCGTACGTCGGCCTATTTCCCTCTGCCCGCACGCGTTCGGCCCGCACAGGCCGAGCGCGCTGCTTTGCTTGGTTTCCCCCCTCTCACTCACTGACATGTGGGGCCGGGGCCCACATGTCAAGCGCGTCTTCAACCTCCGGCCGAATCGGCTGGAGGGGATCGAGCTCGCCCGCCCATTGCCGCATCCTCACGCCTTCACACTCCGATCAACGCCACGGACCCGGTCACCCCCACGTCCCCGCGCCCATTTCCCTTCTCCCCTACGGAAACTGCACTGGACCACCCCACGCTGCTGTCTCTCTCTCCCCTCTCTCACTGAGAAATCCCGTTGCCTCGGCTATGATAGTTACCTCCCCGGCCTATATAAACACTCTCTGTGCTCCTCTCTACCTTTTTCCTCAATCGCCTGAACTCGCCGTGCCCTCTAATGCCCTCCGTGTCGAGCAACCACAGCGTCATGCCGTTCGTCACTTCCAGCCGCTGCTCTAGCTGCTGCCGAGTCACATACTTGCTTCCGCCTCCTTTGCCGCACCCAGAAGCTCACCGTCCTCCCGTTTGCCGCCCCGCTCCATCGCCAAAACTCCCGATCCCGAAACGAGGTGAGCTTTATAGCCGCCAAACCCCTTCAGCCACGTAATTCCGCCGCTCGGTTTGGCCATTTTCCCCTCTAATTCCCTCTGCACCTTCGCCAGGTCCCGTGGGTTCTTGTCCACCTCTCCATCGCCGCCTAGCGCCATCGGAGCCCTGTCGGTGCCGTCTTCCCGAACCCCTCCGCTGCTAGCTCCTCATCGCGATCGTTGGTTCGGCGCCTTACGGCCGCCATGAGCCCTTGTAAGCCATCCCTTCAATCCCCCGTCTTCCCCACTGTCTGCCACCGCTCTCCGTGCGCTGGATGATCGCCAGCGGTGACCATCAGGCTGCACACCCCGCTGCCCCGCTGGTCCTGGCCGGCGAGCATGCTTGCCGCTTCCCCGGCAGTCTAATCTGCTTCGACAGATCGGGGCCGTCCGTGTGGCCCTGTCTTGGGTGCCCGTGCTCCTGCCACGTCAGCGCCTCGTTGGCTATCTCATCCGCCGTGGCTGCCACGTCGGCAGCCACATGGCGCAGCCCTACCCGGCCGCGGTGGACACAGTCCCCCGTGTGCCGCCACCATTGAGTCGCTGACTCATGGGGCCCGCTTGCTGGTGTCGGCCCCCTCGCAGTTGGCTGACGCCATAAACTCGATTTAATGCGTAATAATTGATTGAGGGTTTTCTTTTGTATAGTAAAAACACAACGAATCTTCAAAAAATCATAACTAATTCATACGAGCTCTGATTAATTCCATTCAAATTGCATTAAATCCAAAAAATGCTAAGAATCCATTAAAAATAGTTTTAGCCTATGTTTCAGTGTTCTTATGTACTATTTTTATTGTTTATGCATTGGATGTCGATAGAAACCGACCTTTCTGACTCTCTGGTGTATTTCAATGTGGTCGCAGAAGTCGCTGAAGCTGAGCAAGGCAAGTTGCATCCTTAATCTTGAACATATTGTACCCAATTTATGTAAATTATTTGTTTTCTTAAATAAAATTGCATGTTTTATCATTTCATGTGGTATGGGAATTACCTATGTATAGTATAGACAGCCTTAGCTTGTTAAACATGTTCCTTTGTTAACCTGGGTAATAATATGACTAGATTATGACTTAGGCTTTGCTTAGCCATGCCTAGACTAAACTAGCTCACTTTGGGGAATAGCTACTTATTACAATATCTTTGTTCGACCTTGTGTCAAGATGATGGAACTTTGGTGACGGATAATTACATAACTAAAATGTGACCTTAATGGTGGGTTGTGGGTGCATGGTTTTGCTGGTCGCACCCTTGGCAATTAAGGACCGGTTCGCAGGAAACCCTTGAGCATATTTCTGTACTGACCACAAGCCAGCGTGGGCAACGGTTGGGCTTATAGAATAGTTCTTCCCTCTCCTAGGTACTCTTTGGTGAGGATGCTCGTGATAGAGTTGGGTCAGCTTGGGTTACGAGTTGATCGGCTTCTGGATCCATCGTGGTGCAAGGGGGGTAGCCTAACCGACACGGTGTGCCCTATCGGCAAGTGCAACCTCAACGTAGTGTGGATGGTTGGGGAGGAATTGCGTGAACAGTCCTATCACAGCCTCTTCGTGGGGTGCCATGGTGGCACACCGGCGCAGGGGAACGTGAGTGGGGCTATGTCTTGTGGGTACAGTTGTACACCTCTGGCCAGAGTTAAAACTATTCGAATAGCCGTGCTCGCGGTTATGAGCAATTGGTCAAGACTCACTGTGATTAGTCTCACCTTGATAATCTAGATTTAAAATATTGTGTAGAATCATGATGGGTGGTTTGGGCTAGTTCAATGTGGTGTGGTGTTGTTCAGTGATGGATTAATACTGCTTAATATAACAAATGTTTTATCTATTTTACAACCACAATTGTTTCCAACTGCTTTATGCAAATGAGCCCCAAAGCCCCTCTTTGTCACCCGTGCATTATTGCATTCTTGCTGGTATTGTCGAAGAACATAACAGTGGATTCCGAGTGTGGACAAAGATAGTAAATCTTTATATTAATCTCAAAAACCCTTGTCATTATAGTGACCTAGGTACCTATTTATAGGCCTAGGGGCTCACTTATAGGTCGTAGGGTTTCACTTACAGGTAATATTATATTATGGCCCCTTGATAGGGACAACTACAGGGGTATTTGTGTCTTTTCCTGTTCAGGGCCCTTATCAGGCCACTAGTCCGCTATATGGGCCGCCCCCTTAGTGGACCTTTCGGCCTACTGGGCTGATGTGCTCTTGCCGAGCACAACGACCCCCTGCTGAACCTCGCCTGCTTGCCCATGTCTTCGGTTGCTCCGGCCTTCGCCTGGTGCTTCAGTGTCACCGTCTCTTGGTCAAGATCTTCGTTCATCCCAAAGCGGCTTCGCCTTGCATGCAGTGCTCTTCGCCTTCACGCCCTTCGTCTTTGCTTGACGCACTGTGTCCTTCGCCCGTGTCGGGCTCCTCACCTGTAGGTCTTTGGTCTTGAGCTGTCCAAAGGGCTTCGGCCTATAGGCCTTCGATCTTGAGCAGTCCGAAGCGGTTATGGTCCGAAGGTGCTGCGGCCTGTCTCCAACAGCTGGTGTGACTTGTTGAGTACTATGGGTGGTACTCAATCTTGCTCCCCTTTCCTCCTCAGAGCTAGAGTTCTACTCTGATGAAGATCGTCAGGAGTTGTAGGCTTGTACCGCCGTCAAGCTGCCTGTGGACTAGAGCCTCTACGCGGCTTAGTTTAATTTATCTGTATCACATTCCGCTGCATTTTGTAAGACTTTTTATTATGTTTGTAAGATGTACTCTGTATGGAAACTTTGTCTGTGTGTACCCTGGCTTTTCCTGGGCAAGGATTTAATACACATATTATTCGGAATTCTGCTTGTGAATTTCTGGCTGTGACACCAAGTAGGATTCTGAGTCTTGGCACTGCCGACCCAGGTGATTAGAGTAGGTTTTGGGTTAGCACCATTGGGACTTTTCTACTGTGTGGGGAAAGGAGTCCCATGGGGAAGGCAGTGTTGAGGCAAAGTTTCTAAAAAGCCTTGTTACGGATTCCTTGGCCACACAAAACGTGTAGTGTGATAATATCGATTGGCCGTCAAAAGGATGAGATATCTTTGGGTAAAGCTTTATGTCACGCCCAGAAATTGATGACTAGAATTCTAAACATAATGTGTATTAAATCCATGTCCAGGACCAGCCAGGGTACACTATAGATAAAGTTGCCATATGAGTATGTCTTACAAAACATAATAAAACTTTTACAATAATACAACAGAATTATGATGAAGGGAAAAGACAGCTAGCAGTGCAGCAACGCCATTCCATAGGCAGCTTGATGGTGGAACAAGCCTACTCCTTCTTGTTGTCGCCAACGGAGATGTACTCTAGCTCTGGCGAGGGGGAAAGGAGAGCAAGACTGAGTACCACCCACCGTACTCAACAAGTCATACCAAATATGCATTCATGCACAGGTTACAAGGGAGGCCTTTGGCTCAATTGCATAAACCAGATGTAAATAGTTGCAGTTATAAAGCGAGTAAAACAATTGTTTTTATTAATCACTACTGAACAACATTACACCACGTTGAGCAGGTCCAAACCATCCATCCTAGACTAAACCAGCATTTTAAGTCATGATTATTAAAGGTGGGACTAATCCCGAACATGGCGCACCATGTTGGACAAGCTACCCTCTTGCATCGGGGTGGATCAGAAAGCCGATCAGCACCGTAACCTGGTCCGACCCAACTGCATCACGCCCACCCTCTTCATCAGTGCCTAGGAGAGAGAAGAGCTACACTACAAGCCCAGCCGTTGCCCACGCTGGCTTGTGGTAAGTACGAGAATTCCTTTCAAGGGTTTTCCGTGAATCGATACTTAATTGCCATGGTGTAACCAGCAAAACCATGCACCCACAGTCCACCGTTAAGTCATATTTTAGTTTAGTAATTAACCATTACTAGTCAAGTCCATCGTCTCAACACAAGGTCGAAGTAATAATAATAATGAATAGTTATCCCATTTGTGTGCTAGTTGGAGTAAGCATGGCTAAGAAATTCCAAATCCAAGATCTAGTCAAGTTCATACCCAAGTTATCAAGGTATTAGATATTATTTAATAATATATAGGACATCCCATTCCACATGAAATAATAAAACATAAAAGTTTATTTAAGCAAAACAAATTATTTGTATAAAAATAGGTACAACATGGTCAACATATAGAATGTAACTTGCCTTGCTCTGCACCTGCAACATGGCTATGACCTTGTAATAGACAGGGGCGTCGGAACCGTCGTTTTCTAGTGACAATCATACCAAAAACAATAAAAAAAAGTACATGAGACCATAGAAACAACACCTAAAACCATGTTTAATAGATTCTTGGCTTTTTTCTAGAATTAATGCAATTTGAGTGAGATTACTCGGAGTTCGGATGAATTAATTATCATTTTTAGAAGATGTATTGTGTTTTTACTATAAAGAGAAAAGCCTAAATAAATATATTGTGCATTCAATAGACTTTATGGCATCAGCCGAGGGCGAGGGCGGTGCTGACAAGTGGGCCCCACCCATTGGTGACTCAACGGGGGTAGGCGCACGGTGGACCGCGTCCACATGTGGCTCGGAGTGATGCATCACAGGGCTGCCGATGAGGCAGCCACGGCAGATGACTATGCCGACGCTGCACCAATGTGGCAACGACGCGATGGCCGCGAGAGGCAACCCGCTGGCAGCCTAGATCTGTCCAAGGGGAGATCAGACGGCCACGGCGAGGGCAAGGCGGCTCCGCTAACCAACCCAACGGGGAGGCGGCAGCATGTGGCAGCATGATGGTTGCCAGCGGCGACCATCCAGCGCAGTAGTGGGCGCGGGGAGCAGCGACAGAGACAGGGGGAAGCGGATGGGATGCTTGCGAGGGCTCGCGGCGAAGGATTCATGGTGAATAGTGGCGATGGAAAGGAGACGGCGGTGAATGAGTTTGGGACCGCAACGGGAACAAAGCTCCAGTGGTGTTTGATGGTGACAAAGAGGTGGACGTTGCACTATAGGACCTGGCGAAGATGTGGCGGGGGTTACACGGAAGAAAGGCCAAGCAGAGCGGCGGGGAAGAGCAGCCAGAGGCCAGCGGTGAAGCACACTGAGGCGGACGACAGTGAGAAAGGGGCTCCGGCGGTGATCGGGCTCGAGAAAGTGGTGGTTGAGGTGGTCCTTGATCCGGCAAAGGCGGTGGCACGATCGCGCATGGCTGGCGTGGTCAGGATTTACGACGGTGAGCGGCTAGAGGCGGCGGCCGGCGGCGGCACTATGGTTTCGCGATGGAGAAGGTGATTGAGGGCGCGGCGAATTTGGGCAAGTAAGAGCAATGAGAGAGGGGATCACGGGGAGGATTTATATGGACTCGGTCGGGGAAGTTCATGGCTGAGGTGGCGGTATTTCGCAAAGACAAAGAGAGGTCGGCGCCAGGGCAGAGTGGAGCGTCCACGTGCGGTTTCCACAAGCGAGTGAGGGTAGAGGACGTGTGGAGTGGGACGGCGACTTGGTCCACAGGGTTTCAAACGAGCCGCACGAGAGCGGGGTAGTAGGATCGGACGGCGCAGGAGCTATCGTCCCCTACTACGAAACTGGCCGGAGGAAGAGGATGGAACTGACATGTGGTCCCTGCTCTCACATGTCATTGGGAGGGGAGAGGAAGCAGGTAACACGGTGCCGGGCAGGATGAGTGGGCCAGAAGGCAGCCCATGGGGAGGAGAGGATTTCTGATTTAATTTAATTCTGAAACAATTTTGATTTATTAAAAATAGTTTCTTTACTCTGAAAATTCAAGTAAAAATCCAGTTAGTATTTTGAGGAATGGAGAATATAGGAAAAATATTTCCAGCCATGACAAATTATTATTTACAATTTTTATTAATCTCTTTCCTCTTGCTTTAGTTAAACAATTCTTTTATTGATTTCTTATTTGATTTAAGGCTCTAAAAAGGGGAAAAACTTATGGTGTGACACTGTACAACCGTTGTAGAGTGTTAAATCAATCTATTCGAATAGCCGCGTCCACGGTCATGGACATGCTCAGGGATTTCACATGAGGGGTAGTTTGCGAAAACAATTTGGTGGGAATGAGTTATGTGCAGGTTAATGAATATAGCTGTGTGGACAGGTCATATGTGGATGGTTGGTTGGTAACAGACGTTATTTATAAATATTGTTTTAAACATTTGTTTATAAAGATTTGCAACTGCAACCGCTATGTTATGCAAAATAGCCATTTGTCTCTTTTTGTCGGCCGTGCAGATGCATATTTCCATGCACTTGCTAAGTATTCCAAGTACTCACCTGGTAATTCCCTCAAACTAGAGGAGAAGGTTCTGCTGTTTCTTGAGGAGTTTGCCGATGAAGACAATGTTTAGGCCGTGCGCCCCAGTTGACTGCCTGTGGCATGTTGAATGGAGCTTCCGCGTATTTCTAATTTTCGCTGTGCTATTTCGTTTTAGTTTGGTAAATACATATAAGTTCAGCCATAAGACTTTTCACAGTCAATTATTAATTAATATTAGTTTGTTTTATATGATGTTGACTGTGATATTATCTTTATGACTATATGTACTAGCGTGATCTTAACTAGCGTTTATACACAAAGGGTCATGGTTTGGTCCCGACATGGTCTTTCCAAATTTAACTCAAATTCTTGCCAAATCCAGACTCATACCAAATTTGGTCGTCAACAGCATCGTCCTCGTCTTCTCTGGTTCCAACTCCGCCGACACGTCTCCTCCCCCAATAGCAATGCAGACGCTGCCAACCAGCATCCCCATACAGCCGTCCCAACAATTTGAATGATGCATCGCCGGGCACAAGGGTATATCTCCTCTCCTAGAGACCATCATCCTTCCCCAGCTAATCTCAGTATCAGATGAACAAGATGCAGAAATGGCTGAGGCAAGTCAAGGAATGATCTTCTCAAACACAAGATGACACGAAATAAATTATTCATGTTATTCTATACCTGACCAGTACCTGGATCCTACTACAAAACATTTTACCAGGATGCTCAGTAATCTATATATCTTATCCCCTCACAACGTCACGGTACTAAATCATGTGAAAGAGCTTAAGAATATTTTAGCAGAAGCAAATCAAAATTTCACAGTGCTTGTTCCATTTCAATTTTAGCAGTTAGGGAGGAAACCGCTTTTGTGTGTGACAAAGATTGAGATTCTATAATTAGTGTAGAACATGTGTATGAATATATATAAGGGCTGGGCCGCTGGGGGTAGCGCGGTGGCAGTTTGTAGGTAATTTTTTGCAAAATGGATGGACATCACTGTCATTCGGTCAGGAGCGGAGCTGTGGAGTGACGCCAGCCCCGCTCCTCACCGCTAGTTCAATTTTTTTTAGATCGATTCAGTCCGCTCCATTTTAACTCTGAGTAGATCTAGACTGTTTGGTTAGTTTCTAACTCTAAAAAATAAATCTAGAAGTTGAAACCCTACCAAACAGGCCCATACATATCGGCTTTATTTACTATTCTATAATAATTTCTGCCCAACCTAATTTTCTGTTTTACTATGTGAAAAGAACATGGTAGGACAGCTCAGGTTTATACGCTTATTTAACTCAGCAGGATGTTATGAATCACTTGCCTATATTTTACTAGGTGTGATATTTTAGTTTAGATTCTATTTCTTATTTTTGCTTCTATAATACTACCCATAATTGTCTGAAACATAATTTAAACCTGACGATGTAGCTGCTTCTTTCTTCCTGTTTTAGTAGACGTTCAAAGGGTGGGACAGAAAGTCAAAATTATTGATTAATATGCAGTTGATTTCAGTTTCCTTTTCTGTGGCTATCTTTATTAGCTTCTGAAGGAAGAGACTTATGGTACATACCACTTTATGTATTTAATTGGACCATCTGATAGCCCTTAAAAAAATATAGGTAAACCGTAGAATACTTAATTTGTTGGAAAAAGTGGTTATATCAATTGTATAACATGTAAAAAATGTATAGCAACTGTACTAATCACAATTGTTGGAACCGGAGGCGCAGCTCTTTTGCAAAAATATGTTGATTGTGGAATGCATGAATTCTTCGTTTTAAGTCTGAATAGTGGAAAACATCATAAAAAAGGTAAAGGAACAACTTGACAGAAGTTCACTATGTAATTTTTATTCCGTTGTTAAGTCTGAATATTTATGCGTAACTTACAATTGATGGTCGGTTATGTGTTTGAAAAAGGACATGAATTTTTGTTAAAGAGCTATGAGTTGATGACGGGTTGGCTGAATACTTTAACAATACACGTAAATGTCAATCTCTGTAATACTATATTGATTAATCTTTATACAAATTCTAAAAATTTTATCTTTTTTTTTGCGGCAATTGCTACTTGGTTTTTTAGCGGGCACTCTATGCTGAGGGATCCACAGCTCAACAGGGGGCTCTCAATTCATGAGAAAGATCAAGTGCAACTCCCAGCGGGGGTTACTGGCTTACTGCCTTCAGTATTCCTGCCTCAAGAACTTCAGCTATTCTCTCTTCTCCACCTCCTTGGCGCATACACAATCTGATACTATTGTTGTCTTGCTCGTAGAAATGTCTCACTGCAGCGTGTGTCTCTGTAAAGCTGCACTGATTAGGAGGGCACAACTTGTAACCCATTTTTTACATTTATATAATCTCCAATGGCTGCATACCTGATGAATCAACATACATAAGTCTGATCTGAGATTTGCTCATAAAAATTTCATCCTTTTTGTGCTTGGAGATGAATACCACTGTGCATTTAGTGGAAGAACAGAAAAGCTACTACTTTTTTTTTCTGTTATTTTACTACCTTTGTAATCACAATTATTCAGAGGGCACGTGCATTACAATGTAATATGTATCACAAAAATAAATGCTTATGGGCGAAAACCATGTTTGACACAAATACTCATTACAATGTAATAAATAAATGCTTCTTAAATGGGCATCCAGAGTAGTGCAAAGCGCGACCATATGGCTAGTAGATATGAAAAATGCAGAGCCCTCCAAAAGATAGATATGCAAAATGGATTATTTTGGGCCTTGTCATCAGTATTTCTGTACAGCCCAATAAATTACACAGTTATTAGATGGGCCTGATCAGGAATTTTCCAATGGGTTCATTTTAACATGCTGCAAAAACTGAAGGCCTAGCTAGCCCAAACAAGTTTGTACATGAGGCACACGCCAAAGCACATTACATGACAAATACAACTGGGGCTGAAAATATTAATACTATCTCTGTCCTATAATATGTTATATTTGTAGTTTAATATTATAGGACGGATCAACACAACAGATACAGTACATACCATGGTTCATCTCTCTCTCTCACACACACACACACACACACACACACATATATATATATATATATATATATATATATATAGTAGCATCTTTTACCTGTCATCCGATTTCATATTAGCTAAAAACTAAAAGAAATATACGTGAGACACTGAAAGCATGTTTGGTTGGTAAGGTAGGGGGGTATTTTTGGCGTATTGCTTTGGATCGTTAACTTACTCAATTCTTGTATGGCTAATTGTTGTAGAATAGATTCTGGTTTTGCCAAATAAACTATGAAAAAATTTTCTTTTTGCCACTCGTTCCAACTGTACTTTATTTTGCCATCGAAAAATTGACCTTCTCGCTTTTACCACTCATCCATCTTTGCGCCATTACAGTCTATTTAGCGTCAGCTCGTAAATGTTCCAATATAAAGTAGCACTTGAAATTTTAACAAATACAAGGAAACTTAATTATGGCCACTTAAATTTTCAGAAGAACATAAAATTGGGAACTATTATTATTATTAAATGCACCATGGGAATGGTTGTGTTCTTACTAAATGTTTCACAAATGACATAACACCCAGGCTACCATGGTTGGCGCAACATAGGTTATATGCTAATCCTCACCCACCTAAACTCGTAAGACGGTACTAAACCACCACTACAACAGCCACATTTGGCACATGGGCCAACTCCACTAGGCTCTATAGGCTTTAAATGTGTTGGTGCTGGGTGTTACAAATAATTTATACCATGGAATTATGTGCATGGCTATTTACTAAAAAAAATTTGGAATATTGGTAACTATGCTATATTTATATGTGGATATGCCAAAATGGTTTTCCTTTAAACATTTCATTTTTAAGCTACACATGGAAACTTTCAAACTAATTGAGAATTTTCATACCATAAAACTTGTATACAACTTTTAAAAACTAAAAAGACAAATTGCATTTTCCTTATTTTTTGAGTTTCTTATATTCTTTTACTTTCATAAGGGTATAGTGGTCTTTTAGGGGCAAATTTGGTGGTCAACTGATGTTCACTAATGATAATGGAAAAAGAGAAATGAATACTAGTGGCAAAAAAGAAAAGTGCAAAATTTTTGATGGTGGAAGAGTAGCAAACAGAAAATTTTCCCACAAATTTCTAGTTAGGTGGAGGTATATGGAGCATGTTTGATTTGTTTCCTAAAAGATGCTTAAACTTTGGTAATGCCAGAATTAGTTTGGCAGGCTAGAAATGCTAGCAAACCAATTCTATCTTTAATCGGATGTTCAATATCCAAAGTATTATTATTGATCTTAAATATCTTCTAATTTCTTGCTTCGTCAATTTTAGGTTTGATTGACTCCTTTCTCTCTTTCTACATGGTTTAGATAAGCTATATGCTATTGGAGGCCTCAATAAAAATTGCAATTTTGGGATCCTACCTAGGGCACGTTCGAAATAGCTAAGAGATGTATGGATTATTTGTGTCACATTTCTTTTTCGCCGGGCCGGCGAAGTAACCGGCTGAAATTTATTGAGACGGGAGAAGTTACCATTACAAGTTACAACAACAGGGTTGCTGGTGAGGAAGTCTTAGCCTCCCAAAGGGGCTAAGAGGCGAAGGGCATCGTCATGCTCGAACATGATCTAGCGGGGTATAACCGGTAACAATCAGGCTGACAACTGCAAGGGGGGAACATCTATACACCTATACAAACATCTATGTTGGCTCCTTCCTTGCGCCTAAGCTGGCTGCTCTCCAGGACCACCACTCCTCTGCCATGGCATCCGCCACCTCTGCTGCTGTTCGGCTTACTCCTTTAAAGACTCTCCCATTTCTTTCTTTCCAGATCAACCAGCAAAAGAGGGAGAGCTCCACGTCGAACACCTTTTGCCCCTGCACGCCGTAGAGGGCACGCTCCTGCAACCACCAGGAGACCATATCGGAAGCGTCAGGCGTTTGCTGATGAAGGCGAAGCCGTTGCCGCAGCTGTGTCACGCTTCCAAAAATATGATTTCTCCAAAAACTTTCTATATCAGTATTTGTGTAGATAACTTTTTCTACATAGCTTTATAAATCTATATGACATGACTAATTTTCCTCTGTCAATAATCTATCCAATTATCCAGTTAGAACAAACCCTTAATTGTCGTCGGCTTTGGAATAGTATGATAATTCTGCACATGGCTCATTATATTAGAAATAACTAAGAAGAAATTATGAGCATGTTGAGAATTAAACACGGGACCTCAGGGTTGAAACTACACACCCTTACCACTACACTATCAAGTGCATCTCAAAAATACGGATATCGTAGTAACTTCTTCCTATAGAGGCCAACCCTAGACGTGGTGGTGGGACGGTAAACTTATCATCACCATCCTTTTGGTTGTAAAGAAATTAAATTAAATTATTTCTTTTCTATAACCCACCAAGATGCTTTTAATTATATATAATTGGTAGCCAAAAGAGTTCGATTATATGGTCTCGATCTAGGATGGTATCTGATCATCACCATCCCAAATCGAGTTATTAGATGACATGACAAAAGATGATGCACCTGAGTACCTTTCTTCAGATGATTAATTAGTACTATCTGGACGCACATGACTGACCAATGGACAAACAAACACTGCTCTGAAAAAGAAATGGAATAATTAATGACCAAACAGCAAGCACTACATAAGAAAAATGCAGCATATATATATATATATATATATATATATATATATATATATATATATATATATATATATATATATGGTCCATAGTTATTTCGTTGTCCAAATTAGATAGACGGGCCCAGCAACTGACATACATCACAACGTGTGGCAGAGGATGATGTCAATTTGAGTGGAATAATGAGTGTGCTACTAATCAGATGGCACAGCACAGAGCATCTTCGTGTCTTCTCCAACTGAGAATAATCGCTATGGATAACGGCGCCAAAAGGCACTAGATTATATATTGATCTTATTTGCTTTTACTAAAGTAAGTCAAAATTCCTTCGTCTGGCAAAAGTAGTTTTGTCACAACAAGTTAAATCTATCAAGGTGCAGGCCAATCTCACAAGGATCCTTCTACATATACTGTCATATTTTCAATTTTTTTAATTTATTAAAAGAAATATTTTAATTATTGAGACTAAACTTATCGAGAAGAGAATTTTAATTATTGAGAACAAAGTATATACTAAGAACTATACATAGACATATCGTAGGGCTTCCTTATTGATATTTTAGAAAGGACTATGTGGGGGTATTTCAACGTAGCAAAAACTCTAGCGTTTTATTCCTTCTATAAATCTCCTAGGCAGTGAGGATAACCATGAATCTTGTATGGTGGCCTTCCTTGGTTACACTGGCACTAGGATAGATGACTCTAATGAGTGTGTATACTATAAACGAGAACTCATGTTGGTGGGTTTTTCGGGTTCTAGGATGCCTAGTTAATTAGATATTAAGGTCTATATACATTACAAGGTGCAGCACATGCAATTTCTAGTTCATAGTGACATAGACGAATATTGGCTGGTGAGTCTCCCCTCTTGTTACAAGTCTATCCACTCCACTGTCCAATGCCTATTTTTGATTTTTTTTTATGCAACAGTGGTTGTTGTATATCTATTAACTTTTATGCAACACGCATTTCGCATGTGAGCTTAGTATTATGCTAATACACAAAGGCGGATCATATTCTTTAAGATTTTGTTATGCACGTAAGGATCCACCGAAGCCTATGGCATGGACTCAAGGTAGTCACGATATTATCTTTTAATATTGCACTAGCAAAGTTTTGAAGTCAGTTTTCAACTTGATAAGGACGCAAGCACCTTACCAAGTAGTTTAACCAAAACATAAACTTGTAACAATGTCTTCTTCCTTCACCAATAACCAACAGTGGGTCACAATGCACAGTGAGATTCCTTTTAGTGATAGATACGAGACACCACTACTAGCTGCCCCTTCAAGTACTGTCTAAGTGCGCCAAAAACGTTTATCATGGACTGCGGTGGCTCGCCACAAAAATATGATAAAGTATGTTATTTCTCTATATGACTTAAAAGGATGTATTCCCTCCATCCTAAAATATAGTAAATCCTAGCATACTAAAGGTATTTACAGTAATGAAATGTTCAAAATGCCCCTCATTTCCTCAATCCCCACTCACCTCCCACCAACCGGGACAACTAATGAAGCACAATGTAGTTTTTTTTATCTCTCTTCTTAATCTCTGTGAAAACTTAGAAGTAGCTATATTTTTAGACAGAGGGATTATATGTTATTAAGATTAATTTCCTGGATTATTGACCATGTATAAAGGGAACGGACCCAAGTCTAGCAACCCGGGATAGCCAACCAGTTCAATTATACCTATAATTGTTTGTGCATGTATTTGCATAGGTTATTGAAAACTCCTCGTTCGCGCCATACTGTACTCCCACTTTATGAATCCATAGATGATGTCTCAAAATTATGAAAAATGTATTCATCCAACATGAATTATTCATCATAATTAGACTTTTATCAATCTTTTAACATACATATACCAGATAAGATATATCCAATAATTGGTTTTTGCTGAGTAAAATCTTTCTAGAATATAATGCGAGGCTGATAAGTAAAGAATACACTAAATTATCATAATTTTTTTCTTACCACACATTTTGTTGGCTAAAGATCAACAAAGTGGTTTCTTCTGCATGCGAGGAACAAAGGTTATTTGTTTATCCACGGTTGGTGCGATACATCTGCATCGCCTAGGTATTACACTATCACTTGAAATGGACATATAAACTTTAGCATTCTATACCTAGGATCTGCCACGTTATCTTACGCCGATATGCATGCCATGCTAGTTAGTGCATGCCAAAGCTGCATGTGCCCTCTCAACCTTGAGCAAATATTCAACGCGCATAGCTGTTGGAAATCATTCGCAAATATGTGTGATGGCAATGTATTTCTCACAAAAGCTTTTAGGACTGTTCACAGGTCTCACTGGAATCATATATACATTCAGGTCACTCTCTATATAAAGCAGAACTAACTTGCGTGTATTCACCACACCTTGATTGAACGGACACCGGAGTAATCATGAGACAATGGTGCTAAGTAGACCATTTATAGTCGAGATAACCTCGTACAATTAATTAAATATTTTCATATAGATCCGGATTCAAGAAATTTCTAGATGAGTCTGACCAAAACCTACTGCGACGTCTGGCCACTGGCATTAAGAGGCGGCCTATATACATGCGGTTGTTCTGCTAAGGGAAGCCAGGTGCTGAATCTGCATTTTATACCATGGATACGTCATGATCACCTTGTGATTCGTATCCAATATGAAATAGTTAGATTTTACACCATAGTAATTACTAAATTTTGTTTTGTCTATATCACCGTTCATCTCTTTATAGCGGCTTATATACCCCTCTTCATATCTCCATAGGTAAAAATACAACATCCACCTAACAGCATTTAATTAGGTTGATGAATGAGCTATAAGTGGTCCCATGGTTTGGCACACTTATGTCCATATCCATATTTCAAGTGAGCCCACTTTTAATAAAGCAAAAAAAATCTCCAAGATCACCCTCAAGTCTCCATTTCCCTCTCAGGAGATATGCAGTGGGCCTATCTGATTTTTTTTCCCCCACTTGTACTAGTACCTAGCTTGGAGGTGTCCCTAATTTAATTTGGTTATAATATCTTGGTACTCATACCATAAATATCGGTAGAATAAGAATACTATTCATGCTTTGAGGTTCCTCGTCAGTGGGACCCTTAAATATAAGTATATCGTCGTATTATCCATTGTTATAAGTTCCTCGCATCCACTTTGCAAATTAGAAGAACAGAGTAACTTTCACATAACACTAATTCTTAGGGCAAATATCATATATAGAACACTAATTGTCGTAGGTTCTATGTTCTATGATCGATTAGATTATATGTTTTATTCAACATTTGTGCAACATACAATTAAATAAAAACAATATATGGTATTATTGGGTATGATAGCCAACTTCTTTTTTTTTGCATAAAATGTAATACCCCACTTTCAACGAGATGTTAAACTATATTTTACTAAAATCTATCCGTGAAAATTTCGATCTTTGTGTGCTGTGTCGTAAGTCGTGCCTGAATCTCAGTTTGCCTTCCTGTCACTGCTCTCGTAATCCCTCCTCTCAAAAACCTCTGTTCCAAAATAATCTCCGAGCTTGAATTGTTGTATTTGAACTTCGCTCCTTAAACCCTATCGGCTTTCTCCCTCAAAAATCTCCTACTTCGATATCTGTCCCTTAGATTCGAATCGGAACCCTAAAAATACCCTCTTTGATCCTCTCCCTTGAACTCCAACCGAACCCTGATTTTGAACCAAGAATCGCACCTCCGATCAACCATCCTTTACCCACCCTTATACGTGTGTGTATATATATGCATACATACATACATACATACACCTATACACCCCTGTATATAAATGTGTCAGCACTTTATCATTGACCCCTTGAAATCTCCCCAAATCCCTTTAAGCACCCACAAATTCAAATTAAAGATTTTAATTTGAATTTGAACCCTCTCTCCTTGAAATCCTTTCCTTGGATTTTCCCTGCAGAAACCATCAAAAAGTTCCATTATGAAACCCCCTCCAAATATTAGATTAATCCCTTGAATTCCTGCTCCCGAGATCCCTGTTTAAACTTGGCCTCAAACAAAAGGTTTGAATTTAAGGTCTAAATTCAAATCTCAAAATATCCCTCCATACACCCCCCCCCCCCCGCGCCAGAAAATTATAAAACGGCAATGTGCTTATGGGCCACGTCCCATCTTATTTGGCCCAGCTCGCCCACAGCAGCTTGTACACGAGCGGCGCATGCCCCGGATGCCGCCGCGTGTCTCGCGCACTCCATGCCTGCTGTCCCATTTCCCCCAGCACCGTGCGTGGACCAGCACAGGCCCCGGATGACCGCCACATGCCCCTACGTGTCGCGGACGCCGCCAGATCTCCTTGACCGTGCGTGCGACCACCACCTGTTGGATCCATGCCACGTACCCCAGAGCACCGTGCGACCGTCGATCCTCTTCCAGCAGTGTCGTCTCCTACCTCCATTCCCCACCCCTCGACCCGTCCACGCCTGAAAACCATTCGGGCAAATGCCTCCATGTCCTCCCACGCCACGCCAGCCCCCGCCCGGCCCCACCAACGCCCACAAGCCGCCAATTCTTGGACGGCCACCCTCGCCGCCCATGCCGCTCGGCTTTTCCCCTCCTCTTTTCCCCCTCTTGTCTCTCCACCCGACCGAGCTGGTCAAAAGAGACGCCACTTTGCTCCCATCACCACCGTCCTCTCGCACAACCGTGAGCCCACGCTCCCAGTTCAATTTGCCCCGCTCGATCCACCGCCTCTGCCGCCCTTGCGATCACCACCGTCGATCAAAATTTCCCCGCCCGTGAGGAATTCCACGCTGCCTCAGCCTCTCCTGACTCTCTCTCCCCTCCATTATTTGGACTCCATTATTGGAGGCCCTCCTCGAATCGACCTTCTCTACCCCTATAAATATTTCCCCCCTCGGGAGCTCTTTTCCCCCTTGATTCTTCTTCCGCCTCTTGAACATCGATGGCCCCTGCCTCCGATTGCCGCCGCCGCTCGTCTAACCAGAGCACCCACATCTTCCCAGAGCCAGGCTGTCCTCCGCCACAGCCAGAACGTCTTGGGCACCACCCCCCCAAGCCGAGGCCGTGCACTGAGAACGTCGAATCCCCCTCGGTCCCGTTTCCATCTCCTCGCCGTAAGACAGCCGCCACCGAGCCGCTCTCTGTGGTGAGCTCTCCTTTCCTCTGCGGTGGCAAACGTGTTCCTCTATGATGCTCTCGGACAACGCCTAGGCGTAATCGTCGCACGCTAACCGAAGTACACCACTTCCCCGTTCTTCCCCTCGAAGCCATCATGGATGCCGTCCCTCTTGTTCCTCTCTCTCTACTCGTCGTCGGCCTCCCATCGCCAGCCACCGCGGCCCCATAACTTCTAAATCCGAGCCGTTAAGTCGACTTCTCTTGATCCCCTCCCCGCACCCGTGTGATCTCCCCGAATCAAGGCGACGTTGCTCGCCGAGACGCTTCACGCTGCCGTCGGCCATTTATCTCGGCTGCCTTGTCTCTCGCCTTTGTCTCGCTCGAGCCGATCCACACCGGGTATCGCTGACATGTGGCCCCTGCCCAAGCAGAGCCACATCCCCCTCCCTCCACGTCCACACACTGGGCCCACATAAACCCATGACTGACTGGTAGGCCATTTCCCCTTGTGTCCACCATGCTCCACGCTCGTGAGCACCATTCCACCGACATCCGGGCCCCGAGAACCAGCGGCACACGATGGATTAGCTCCTGTGTGTGGCTGACATCTAGGCCCTACCAACTAGTCAGCCATCCCCCCTGGATCACTGTCAATTGGGCCCTCATCTTCAGCCTCTCCGGCCCATGCTCCCGACACTCTCTCTCTCCACCTAATGACCGGTGGGCCACCACTACACCGGCCCATGTACCCCTGTAAGACATCCACCTAGGCCCCACTCCCTGCCAGCCCTCCAGCCTCCCCTCTCTGTTCCACTGACTTGTAGGCCCAAGTTGCCAGCGGGCCCCACTATTAGTGGCATAGTGGGATATCCCAGAAAATATTCCCTTCCAGAATTCCAATAAATCATTTCCTCTATTCTAGAAATTCAATTAAACTTTAGAAAATCATATCTTCTAATCCATTGATCCGATTGACTCCGTTCCAACTCCAGTAATTTTCTAAAAATCGAGCTCTATCTGATGGCACTATTAGTAGTACTAAATAGGATCTTTTTATGGGTCTTTGTGTAGATTTTAATTGTTTGCGTATAGTAATCGGTCGTCGGAATATCATTTTGGGAGTGGATTTCGCCGAGATTTCTAGAAGACTCGTGAAGACCTAGAGCAATGCAAGTCACCTTTGATCAATCGAGCCTACAATTGAAATTAAATTATTTTATTTGTAAAATTTGCATTGATAGGCGTGCACTGATCTGTGCGGTCCCATCTACGAGTCAGACCGGTGGACCTACTCAACCTTGATGCATTTAAATACTTCCTTGATGATTGCAATATCCTGTTCCCTTGTAACCACCACTGCCATGCCTCGGTATGTGTGCAGTCTTGTGCGTGTGCCGATGGTCGACCTTCAAACTTAAAATTGAGAAATCTCTTGGGTAAAATGTGGTTTTACAAAACATTTGTAAAACCCGACACCTGGGTCGGTGCCTTGTGAAAGAAAAATGAGTTTCAAAAATGGAGATTCTTGACACAAGGCTGGTCCGGTGTGTGATGCCTGTGTGGTCACCCTAAGAACCGATTCCTTCGGAATTTCATCCGAACATATGACAGTACAACCATATGGGTGAAATGGGAAGCCCCTGGCTGAGTAACTAGTTGCCCAGGGACGTCCTGCATATCATTGGACTATGGATCACGCGGGAGGGCGTCGGGGATGCCTCCTAGGTTCTGGCACAATATGGTTTCGGACCTACCCTGTTGTTGGTCTCGGACCCCTCCAGTTAGCATGGGGTAACCTAGGATGGCTCGGGAAATGCCTTATCGTGAAAACCTCTACATCACCAAATCGTACCCAATCAGTGTGAGGTGGTGACTAGAGTAAGTCGCGTCGTGTGGGCAAAGTATACCTCCTCTGCAAAAGTTTAAACTGTTTGAACAGTCGTGCCAACGGTCATAGACGGATGTTAGGTGATTCCCTAGCATAGTTTTATTTTACCCTGTTTGTAAATGTGTGTGTGGTTTTGGGAATAGTGAGGAGGATGTGCTGCCGACGACGTGGGTCGTCTGATGAAGCCGGTGTAGCTGTCGTGGATAGCAGGGCTCGGGAAGTCCGGAGAAAATGTTTTGGCTTTGAGAGTCGGTTTGATGTGGCAATTTTGAGATTGGGAAAACTAGAGAAATAAAGATTGATACAATTCACTCCGATCAAGCGAGACTCTACCTCGCCCTGATTGTTGAGAAGCACACACTTTGCAGATTCTAAAAGAATTTAAATAAAAAGCATTTACAATATATCCAGCCTCTCTTTGAAGCCTGCAACAACTACCTAAGTTCCCCCAGCTTGCTGAGTACGTAAGTACTCACCCTTGCGCTATATATATAGTTCTCCATCGGGAGCTGAAGTTGGAGTTGCAGTGAAGTGAAGACTAGGGTTTTGTCCTGGTTCCCAGCCGTTGCCTGTGTGTTGGGACTTAGTTCGCTGTTCCACTGCTGCCATTGCCTCTGTGCTGTTCGTTGTTGTCTCCGGCTTGCTCCGAAGCTGCAACGTAAGTTAATGTATAACTCTATATAATTAGTTATTTATATAAGGTTTGTGTTGATGCATATCTGATTTTCGTGGAAGCCGGCGCTGCGTCCTGGGACTGGTATCGGTATCGCGGTTCCGCGGAAAGACAGTTCACACTGTTTTCCTGCGACACGTCCTATTTAATACCGTTGTACGACGGTACCAGATCGGGGTATGACATAAAAGAAGCTTATTGATCTCAGACAATTAGCTTCGAGACCACTTCCAATAGGATACACACCAACCTATAATTATTAAAGAATAGCGACATGACTTCATATCACGAGTTACAACACATAACATAATTTTCATTTGCGTGCACCACATAGAAACACTTGTTTTATGATAGCTTCTATCTGCGCATCGGCTCGCTGCACATTGGATGACCGGTTGCATACTTGTATAGACTGCCATGTCATAGTCATAAGGGCTCACTTTAGTGCCTTTGTCATTGCCAAGAGCTAAAAAAGAGTTTGTCGATTGTTAGTATGCATGTAGTGGGTGCACCATTGTGAGTATATACTTAGAAATGACATGTATTTTGCTTTATATGGTTGTTCTTTAATAAAAATCTTGATGTTTTTTTGGAAACACTTTGCCTCAAAACCGATTGAATCCACGATTGCCACTGCTTGGGCAATACCGTAACGGAACCATGTCCCACAGAACTTAGGGTTACCTAAATTTATTGATTAAAAATGCATATTTGTCACGCCCTGATTTTCGCTCAGGGATTTAAAAATTATTTAATAAATTATTTCAAGAAATTATATTAAATTGCAATGCAAATTAACAAGTGAAATAGTTCGTGAAATAAAATTTTCTTTTAATAAATCCTGCATGGAGGAATTTTTCATAATTTCTCCATATTCTAAAATACTCTCTAGAATTTCCTTGGAATTTTCAGAGCTCAAGAACTACTTTTAATAAAACAAATATCATTTCAGTGAATATTTAAACAGAGAAACAATAGAAAGCCCCTCTCTCTGTGTTGGGCCATTTTCAGCCTATCCATCTCCCTCCTTCTCTCTCCTACCGGCCTGCTTTTCCTTGGGCGAGGCCTTGCCCTTTTCCCTCCTTGGGCCAGCCTATGGCGGCCCAGCTCTCCAGCCACTCCCCTCTTTCCTCCCTGGCCTATAGGCCGTCGGCCTACCTCCCCTTCTCCACCCGCTCCGCGGCCCGGTCGCCAGCCCAGCTTGGCTGCTCCCTCCTCTCGTCGACAGGTAGGGCCTGGGCCCACCTGTCAGGCCTTCCTTCAACCTCTGGCCGAGAAGACCGGAGGGAAGCCGGCTGCCTCCACCGTCCGATTCTACGCCATTCCCGCGCCCTCTTCCTCCCGTGCTCGCGTCCAACCGCTCGGACCGAGTCGCCGCCGCCACCTCCACTTTCCTCCCCTATTCTCTCCATCTTCCCGTGAAGTCTGATACGGGATTGAGCACCACACCCACTACACCCACATCGGCCAGTGCACCTTCTCCCTCAAAATCCACCTCACCCTAGCCTCAATCCGCCCTCCCGAGGGCATAAATAGTTTCCCCGAGTCCTCTTCTCCCTTCACCCTCATTTCCCAAGCTCTCCTATGCCCTCTAGCTTGCCCTCCCTCATGAGCGCCTCGCACCGATGCCCACCACCGCCTCCGCCACATCGAGGAGGTACTCAGCCGCCTTCCCTCGTAGTCGGAGGCCATCGCCATCGCTGGCCCTCTGTCCTTCCCCCAATCCGTCGGTCACCGCCCGGTTTCGCCGTCCCTCGCCGCGCACCCAAGAGCTCCACCGTCCCGCGTGCTTCAGCCACCACTCGCCACAACCCCACCACCGCCTTCGCCGCGTCGAGGAGGTACTCGGCCGCCGTCCCCCGTAGTCGGAGCCCACTCGGGCGTCATCTACCCCACGAATCCGAGGACTCTGCTGTTGTTGCCAACCCCGGCTGCTGCTCGCTGTCGCTCCTGTCGCCGTCGAGCCGTGTCGCCTTCACCATCGGCTCCGCCACAACCCCCTCTACCTCGGCCATCACCTCTCTACCCGGGAACGTCGCCGGACCGCCGTCTTTGTCATCATCCCGAGGTCCTGCAGCCAAGCCTCGCTGCCGCCGTGTTCCAGGCCGTCGCCGTCGCCCAGGCGTCCTTCGTCATCGTCTAGCCTGCCGGCGCCATGCCCCATTTCGGCTTCCCCCTCACCGCACCGCGCCATGGCTGGCAATGCAAGCTCAGCCGAGCCCGGGGGCTCGGCTCTCCCTCGGAAGCCGACATGTGGGGCCCATCGGCAGGTCCCCTCCTGTGGCTGCCCGGTGGACCCTCGTGAACAGTACCCCTGAACCATCTCTACCAACGGATCATCTCGATCAAATCCAAGCCCTTCAATCCACATTAAATCTCGGCCGTTGGATCTCACTGGGCCAATCTGGGCCATCCTTTTTCCCGTGGACCAAGTCCATGGCCTTGGTCCATGGTGGACCGGCCCTTTCCTCTCACCGACCTATGGGGCCCGCGTGGCAGTGCCGTTCTCTCTCTTCCCTATGGGCTGATGTGGTAATCCCCATTTCCTTCACCAAAATAATTATTTATTGCGCCATAAATCAGTTTAATTCCTAAAAATGCTTAAAAACAGGTCAAAACTTCTAAAATTCATAACAAATTCATACGACCTCCAAATTGGACCATTCAACTCTCAAAATTCATTTAAAATTGAGCTCTACATGTTTGTTTACTTTTTGGGTACTATTTATTTGGTTTTTATTAGAGTTTTATTTTTCCTCGTTTTGCGTGCCAGTGCTTAGGAATCTGACGTTTCGAAGGATCGCCACTTCGCGGATTTCGCTCAGAAGGTTATTTAAAGAAACAAGGCAAGTCACACATTCATCCTTGAGCATGTTGAACCTACTTTGTGAAACATTTGATGATTTATAAATAAATTGCATGTTTTGCCAATTACGTGGAATATGGGATAACCTATCCGCTTGCTTGAGACCATATTTATTTGTTATCCATTTCTTGATAATCTTGGATGATAATCTGACTAGCTTAGGTCCCATTGTATGACTTGGCTAAAGATAGGACTTGCTTAGCCATGCTTAGTGCCACTAGATCACTGAAGGGATAATCACATTATTTCTATATTTGGTAACCTGATGAGCCGCGTGCTCGAGATGTTTGACCATGGTGATTGGTCGTAACTAATCAACTAAAATGTGATCTAATGGTGGGTTGTGGGTGCATGGTTTTGCTGGTTGCACCTATAGCAGTTAAGAACCGGTTCGTGGGAACTCCTTGAGCAGATTTCCGTACAACCACAAGCTAGCGTGGGCAACTGCTGGGCTTGTAGCGTCTCTTCTCCCTCTCCTAGGCACCGATGGTGAGGGTGGGCGTGATGGAGTTGGGTCGACCCGGGGTTGGGTTGATCGGCTTCTGGATCTACAGTGACCCAAGGGGGGTAGCCTGGCCAATATGGGGTGTTCTGTTGACAGGTGCAACCTTAGCGTGGTGTGGATGGTTAGAGAGAGATTACATGAATGGTCCTGGCACGGCCACTTTACCGTGGGTTACGGGCACATGGAGACATGTGCGGGGCTATGTCTTGTGGGTAAAGATATACATCTCTGGCCAGAGTAAATCTATTCGAATAGCCGTGCCCGCCGTTATGGGCGATTGGTCAAGACTCACCGTGATTAGGCTACCCTTACTTAATTAACTCGACTTATTAGAGCTGGTATAGTTCAGGTGGATGGTTTGGGCCTGATCAACGTGGTGTAGCGTTGTTTAGTGATGGATTAATACTGATTCAAATAACAGTTGTTTTACCTGTTTTATAACTACCACTGTTTACAACTGCCTTTACGCAAATGAGCCACCAACCTCCCTTGGAAATTCCGTGCACAAATGCATCATTGGTGTGGTTTGCTGAGTTGGTGAGTGGTACTCAATTTTGCTATAATCCCCCTTTCAGAAGAGAAGATCTTGGCTTATACCCTAGTTGAGCTTGCCTGTGGTGTAGAGCTGAAGCCACGCTAGTTTCACCTTTCCGCTGCTATTTTCTTCCATGTGAGGACTAAGTGCCTCTTCTGTAAGTATTTACGCTTTGTTTATGTTTGGATCTGTTTATTGATTTGTCATTTTGTGTACCCTGGTTTGATTCCTGACATGGATTTTTAATACACAAAATAGTCTAGAAATTGACTAAATTTCTGGACGTGACAATATTTTAACTTGTTTAAATTTACCACCAATTAATCTTGTACCACAACTGCATATACCCAAATGGTGGCATTAATCACAGTTATGTTACCTAGACTAAGTGTTTTTATCTTTTGAAGAAAAAATATGTATTAAGTAATTTTCATTCAGTTGTCAAGGTGAATTAATTAAGAAGATATCGTAAATTTAAGTAAATCATTTAATTGACTGTTTAATATAAACATATCGCTGGGTGGGCTGTTCTTTTTTCTTTCATCATGGCCTGCACAATTTGATCAAAGGCAAGGTGGATGCATGGAAAGTCTCTTCCACAAATAAACTGATCACAGTGACTAGAGTTTTTCTTTTGTCCCTTCGAAGTGCCGAGAGAGATACCAAAATTATAACTTTAGATCACTTTTGAAGGTATGACCAAACATTATAATTTTAGCATCTCATAATTAATAAGGTATGGGACTCTATTTTCTTTTGGGATGATGTTTTCTTAGGGAAATGTCCTCTAAAGATTCTTTTTAGCTCTCTGTATAGTATTTGTAATCAGCAAAAAATCCTAGTCTCAGAGGTGTTCAATAGGGGCTTAAATAGTTTGTCCTTTATGAGAGCTTTTGGTAGTGATGACGCTAATACTTGGAATGATTTAAAGATGTTGTTAAATAATATTAATAGCTCTGAAAGAGGTGACTCCCTTGTTTGGGACCTGGAGAAAAAACTGAATTTTACTTCTAGATCTTTATAGAGTGCTATTTCTTTTAGAGAGGTGAGGGATAACAGAGTGTGTGGTATCTGAAAAGCTCCCATTCCCCTGAAAATTAAACATCCAATCTGCGGCTCAAATGAAAAAAATGAATTGGGAGGGGTTTGAATTTTGCCAGTTTTGTGGGTCTGTTGAAACTTCTTATCATTTATTTTTCAGATGTGCTATTGCTGTTTTTACTTGGTGTGTTTGTAGAAATGCTTAAGGGGGGGTGTCGGAGGATGAAACCCCGACGGCGGGAGGTCTGGAGACCCCCCTTTGAGATTCGGCCAGGGGAGTAGTTCTCAGGCGAAGCCGGCGTTAGGGTGTAGAAGAAGGATACGCGAAGAAGACGTAAAAGAAACAGAGGAGTCTGGACCGTCCGAAGCGGTTCAGGACCGCCCGAACCGAGGAGATCGCGTGGGGAAGAAGGGATCGATGCACAAGGAAGACACGAGGATTTATACAGGTTCGGGCCGCCGGAGCGTAATACCCTACTCCTGTGTGTGTTTTGCTATGAGGTGGATGAATGTGGTATTGTGGTTACAAGGTGTATCTAGCTCACGGCCGGAGCCGGAGAAGAGGAACAGTGGCTAAAGAGTGAGCTCGGGAGCAGATAGCTGAGAGTTAGAGGTTCTCCGTTCCGTCTGTCTCCCCCTCCTCATCGGCTTGGATCCTCCTTTATATAACTAGGGCCGTCCACAGTGCCGGTACGCGGAGGGAGATATCTTCCGGTGAGTTCTCCTGTGCGCCCCTCCACCTGCGGTGCCCATGCCGGAGTTGGAGGAACGTCCCGTCGCCCCTGTTCGCCTGCAACGCCCACGCCAGAGCAGGTGCTGCTGCTGCACGTCGTCGTGAGAGGATGGAGCGGAGAGATGTGACGGCGCACGCCTCTGCCGCCTGGTCGTGGAAAAAGGGGCCTGCATAGTCAAAAGCTTCTGACTACACAGTGAACGAAGCCTCCATAGTCAAAAGTCTTCTGACTGCACGGTCGGAGGTCCACGGGGGGCCATCGGGAGACGCCCACACGTGGCAGAGTAGTTGGCAAGTTGGTCCGCGGAGTCCTTGAATCGGCATCGGCATCGGCAGTCGGCAGTCAGCATCGGTAGTCGGTCAATCGGCCCCGGGTCTAGGCGTCGGCACCCAGGATCAGAAGGACCGGCGCCCGGGCACCGGAAGGATCGGCACCCGGGCACCCGGGCGATCAGCACCCGGCCGTCGGGCCCGGGCATCGGCGCCCGGCTGTCGGACCCCGGCATCGGCGCCCGGGGCCGATGGAGATGGCGCCCCGGGCGCCCAACGGGACATTGACCATAGCCGGTCTTCTCTTCTGCAGAAAGTGGGCCCGGAGGGGCTGACGTGGCCGGAGATCCACGCGTCCCCGCAGAACGTGGGACCCCCAGTCGCACTTCGCCGACAGGGGGTATAGAAGACCTGTTAGTATGAGGGACTTCTATGAGATTTGTTCTGATAGGGTTAGAAATACAGAATCTAGTATTACCATTATGTTGCTAGGAGCTATCTGTTGGAATTTATGGTTGGTAATAAATGATTTGGTTTTTAATAGTAGAGTTGTATCTTCTCCCTTGTTGTTAATCCATTGTGTTATTGCTTCTCTTTTGCAGTGGAGACCACTAGTGAAGGCATCTGATACTGCAATGCTGGAAGCCTTGGTATCTGAGCTCGCGAGTTACATTCCTCGGTTGAGCCAGTCAAGGAATGGAATTGGTTGATGTGGCTGACAACTGTTTAGTTTTGGTTTAGTTTTTGGTTACTGCTTAGCTCATTGGTGTTGCCTGTTGCTGAATGTTTTACTTTCAAAAGTCCGGCTACTGTTTCTAATCCTTTTGATGTAAGCTAGAGTCCCCAGCAAGGAACTTCTATGATTATGTTGCTTTCTTATAAGAAGGGCTTTTGCGACTTTTCTCTAAAAAATAATTAATAATTTCTAAAGGACCCTTGACTCGAAATGGGAGCAGAGCAGGTTTGAAAAAGGATCTTAGAGTGTCTAGGGTTGGGAGGACGGTAAAAAGCTCACCTATGAGTAAGTCTCAATATTGACTAAACTAAAAATCATGACCAATTAACCATTTATATGCACAAACTACAATATATTTGGATTAAATGCTATCCAGTATGCCTCCGCTTCACAGACTAACCAATGGAGAAGGGGGTTGTTCAATGTTGATACAAGCAGGCTCCCAGTAACCTTTTGCTGAAAGTTTGACAAATTGATGCTTTTGAAAAACTTATTTGAAAAATAGACCGTGACAAAAAAAAACTTATTGTAAAAATAGACCGGGAGCTATTCGCCAAGCCTTGACACCAAGGTCCAACATCTCAGTAGGATCTTAGCGTCGTTGGGGTTGGTTCTGAGCTCCCGGTCTATTTTTTTAATAAATTTTTGCCACGATCCATTTTCTAAATAAGTTTTCGCAAAGGGTTAATTTGTCAAAATTTTAAAACCTTTTGCAGGCACAGCCCTATGGATGCACCGTTGACAGCTTACCTACCGAAGAAACTGTGTTTCCTCTTACTATTTGAACTGAAGGGGGAGCAAATTATCGTTTTTCTTGGTTATGACTTGAAAAAAGATCAGTGCATTGAGGTAAGATAAATTCTGGATAAATTAAATTCAATGATAAGACTAATGCAATTGATTTTCTTGTGGAGGGTACATCTATATGGAGTGGTAGTTTTAATACAATTTAATGCTGGATTATGTCTTTTGTTACCTGGTGTCAAAGGGGTGTTGCAGTTCTGATGCAAGTATGCAAGGCAGTAGCCAGCAGGGGTAATATGGGTAGTTTCCCTGTTGATTGAGTAGATAGAAAAACCCAACCTGGTACCAGAAAACAACTAGTAAAATAACCGTAGACATTACAAATTAGTATCAAATTCAATCAATCCAATCAACAATTATTTGGGACAAAAAACCCAGAACTTTCAGTAATTAAAATGAGTCAGCATCACTGAAGAGAAACAAACATAGCATCATGATCTGCCAGCACAGATACTACCATTAGTTGCACTTCTTCCACGCCTATAA
Source organism: Oryza meyeriana var. granulata (assembly GCA_003991445.1). Lineage (NCBI taxonomy): Eukaryota > Viridiplantae > Streptophyta > Magnoliopsida > Poales > Poaceae > Oryza > Oryza meyeriana. Next base: position 69,601 of record RYFJ01001718.1, on the reverse strand, counting down.
AAGGCGCCAATACAAGCCACAATTGTTGCTCATCACAAACCACAAAGATATATCATCAGGAGTCAAAAAGACTGTGACACATACTGAAGTGAAAACCCACTTAGCTTGCAAGATCTTGCACAAGTTGAGAAGATCTAGAGCCATGGCTCTGCAAGGCCTTGTGGACTGGAGGGGAAGGCCAGTTAATCCCAGTAGGCATGGTGGTGTGAAGGCAGCTATGTTCATCTGCGGTAAGTAACTAATCATGCTCATTCATTACTACATAATAGTTTATCTGTGCTGATTGAAAAGACCCATATATACTGGGTCTTCAACTGACATAACTATATTGGCACAGATGCGGGCACCTGGGAGCCCCTGATTAGCATGCTGTATTGTTTCCTTATGCAACCACAGAGGACCAGCTGTCCAAGCCAATACATGCTGATGCACCAAATTTTCTTTATTTTTCTTTCTTTCTTCACTGGAAAAACAAAAAAAAAGAGTTCTGAACCAGGACATACTACATTTACATTTTTACAAAGGAAATTTCTTTATTGCTTCAAGAAGCACTAAATTGCACTAATTTTGTAAATAATAGGAGAATATGGCAATCTATTTATCAATAATTACTTAGAATTTGCACTCCTTAATTACAGCTTCCATGTTCTATAGTTTTTTTTTCTATAGGTTGATGATGCACACTTTCTCTATGCTTGCAGTCCTAATTGTGATGACCAACATGGGGAACATTCCGACTATGCTGAACATTGTGAGCTACCTGCACGGCACAATGCACATGGGCATCGCTGACGCCTCCACCACCGCCGCCAACTTCTACGGTGCAATCTGCGTCTTCTCCTTCCTCGGCGCCTTCATCTCCGACTCCTACATCAAGCGCTTCTACACCATCCTCATCTTCGCCCCCATCGAAATTCTGGCAAGCATTCTGAACCATCCGCACATATCACTGCATATTATTACCAGTTCCAAGATATAAGACGTATTAGCTTTTTACGATCTCCAATATCATAGTTGTACCATAGCGATTAATTTCTTTTATAATATGTTATTAGCAACTACAAAATTGACACTACGTAAAAATACTTTCAAATACAAATCTAATAATTCCACATGTGTGGTACATAACATATATATTATTAGTTTAATTATTAGTTAATAGTTGTAAATTTTAAATTTTTCTTAAAAAATAAGGACGCTTATATTTATATTTTAGGACACATGGAATAGTATCTTTAGATTATGGAAACTAATCCAGCCACTAGGTCTACTCTAAACTTTTGAATGAACTGGCTAATCGACACTAAAGCGACCAAACACCAGTTCATAATTATGAAATATGCGTATATATCTACGTAATTAACGGCTCAAGTTTTGGGGTGAAGTACTGGTTGATTAATTTGTCAATGAAAGTGAAAAATGTGAAGTACGGATTAATCGATTCTTGCGGTTGTTGGTAGGGATACATGCTGCTAGCATGCCAAGCGCACTTCCCATCGCTGCACCCGCCGCCGTGCGACGGCCACCCGGAGCGGTGCGCGGCGGTGAGCGGGCGGAACCTGAGCCTGCTTCGGCTGGGCCTGTATGTGATCCCTCTCGGCGAGGGCGCGCTGCGGGTGTGCGGCGCGGCGCTGGGCGGCGACCAGTTCGACGGCGACGACCCGGCGGAGCTCCGTGGCAAGATGAGCTTCTTCAACTGGTTCGCCTTCTGCATCTCGCTGGGCGGGTTCGTCGGGCTCGTGTTCGTCGTGTGGGTGCAGAACAACGAGGGGTGGGACCTCAGCTTCGCGCTCGCGGCGATCATGGCGCTCGTCGCCATGGCCGTCGTCCTCGCCGGCCTGCCGTTCTACCGCCACCAGGTGCCCGCCGGCAGCCCGCTCACCAGAATCCTCCAGGTGACTGAACTGAGCGTCTTCTGTGCTCTTGTGTCGATGAAATTTGTGAATTCGATGGTAATTTGTCAGGTGGAATTAATGTCTGTTTAAATTTAGTTAACTGACATGTTGATCAGGGCCCACAATTCCAGAAAGAATCTTCGAAAATTTCGGGTAGTCGGATGTGGTTCTGGCTAAAAATTTCGAAAATTTGTTTGGACTTCGCAAATAATTTTGAAAATTCATCGAAAATGTGTTGAAATTTCAAAATTTATGTGTGTATTTTTACAGGTTTTTGTGGCGGCGTTTAGGAAGAGGAACGTCACGATGCCGGAGAGTGTGGTGGAAATGCATGAGATTTCAGATGGCACAAGCATTGAGCTGTTGGATTCGACTCCAGGTTTCAAGTAAGTAGACTAGTGTCTATTATTATCTTAAATTTAAAGGATCCTTTTTAATTCTTTTCATTTAGAGTTTTGAATCTTTTCACTTTGTTCACCGTACTCCTTCAGGTAAAAAAATATTATTCATAATTTTATATTAGAATAAATTTATTACATTATGAAAATAGTTTTCAAGACAAACCCACGCATATCGTTATTTATATTTTCAAACTGTTTTTTTTAAGTTAGATAAACGAAGTTTTAAAAGTTTGACCAGAAATTATTCAAAACGTAAATATTTGTGATTGTTGTGAGTACTTTTCGTATTCTTTGTGTCATTAATATGTTGAGTTGATTTCGCGGCACCAAATTTCTTTCATGTACCAGGTTCCTTGACAAGGCGGCGGTGGACGACGGCGACCGGCGGCGGTGGTCGGTGTGCACGGTGACGCAGGTGGAGGAGGCGAAGATCATCCTCCGCATGCTCCCCGTCTTCCTCAGCTCCGTCCTCGGCTACCTCCCCATCCCTCTCCTCCTCTCCTTCACCGTGCAGCAGGGCGGCGCCATGGACACCCGCCTCGGCGGCACTAACGTCCCGCCGGCGAGCCTCTTCATCGTGCCCATCGTCTTCCAGATGCTCATCCTCGTCGCCTACGACCGCGCTGTCGTGCCGTGGCTGCGCCGCGCCACGGGCTACGCCGGCGGGATCACCCACCTGCAGCGCGTCGGCGTCGGGTTCGCGTCGAGCGCCGCCTCGCTGGCGCTGGCCGCGGCCGTGGAGTCACGCCGTCGAGGCCGCGCCAGCGCCTCCGCGCCGCCCATGTCGGTGTTCTGGCTGACGCCGCAGTTCTTCCTCCTCGGCGTCATGGACGTCACCTCGTTCGTGGGCCTCCTCGAGTTCTTCTACAGCGAGGCGTCCGCGGGGATGAAGTCCGTCGGCGGAGCCGTCTTCTTCTGCATCCTCGGCGTCGCATCGTGGCTCGGCAGCGTCCTCATCCAGGCGGTCAACCGCGCCACCGCCCGACGTGGCGACGGCGGCGGGCACGGCTGGCTCGACGGCGCGGACCTTGACGCCAGCCACCTCGACCGGTTCTACTGGCTGCTCGCGGTGTTCGAGCTCGTCGCCTTCTTCCTCTACCTCTACTGCGCATGGAGTTACACGTATAGGCGCGACCCAAGAATGCAAGCGGCAATGGAGGATGACAAGGTGACCACGACGACGAAAAAAGCCGCGGTTTGACCGTAGGATCTGAAATGGACGGCCGCGATCCCTCTATGCACTATAGAAAAACACTAGCTGATGATCCTATAAGTGGTGTGATGGGATAAGATGAGACAGTAGTGGCGGGGTTTGAACCCTCGGATCGAGAATGGACGGCTGAGATTGTGCGCGGTTGGTATTGTGCAGTCACGATAACAGCTGCACTAGATCTCAGTTGGTGTTCCGCTTCCAATGAGACTCTCCTATAATATAATGCGAGAATTCAGAATATTTCATGTTTTCAATTGACCAAAAAAATATCTGTGCTTTGCTAAAAAAATAGAATTATAGTAAAATATGTAGTTGTTTAAGACTGAATTTATTTTTTACGAATTTATTTATACATAGAATTTCTAATAGGCGCTATAGAATCTGACCGACCATCACCTCTGTAAACGCTGTTTACTGAAGAAAATAACCTTGCTGCATGATCTGAATTTTAGACTAAAACTGTAGGTATTGTTTTTCTAAAAGAATAACGGTCCACTAAATTCAAAGCCATTAGTTCTACTGATAAACAATGGATTTAGAATGGATTTACCATGAATAAACATTAGGTGATGAGCATAAGAACATAAGGCACAATGTTGGCAATTAACAACAGATAAAGGATGAACCTGGCAAAATCTACATTCAAAGATGAACTTGAGCAGGCATTTTCCTGGCACAAGCAGCAGCATAGGAGCCTGCGAGCGTGGGAGCTTCTTGCTTGTAAGGATCAATGTATCTTGCAATGAATTTTTTTCGGAGAGTAAACAAGTGAACCGCTGAAGTCAACAGCATCCTTCATCAATCTCATGGCCCGCAGGATCTTTATGACAGAATGTCGTGGCCCTATCCGCTTCTCCAGGCTGTAGCCGAGCATCTAAGGCCTTTCAACAATGAACTCACGCTCCAGTGGCGGATCTAGGATTTCAATCATGGGGATACGAATGAAAACGATATAGTTCACCAATATAGACATGACATAATTAGATCACTAAACAATGATAAAATAGTTACGATTATATATAGATGGAACAAGTTACATGTTTCCAACTTTCCATAATTCTAATACAAATTTCCACCTAAAGCCTCACACGCTGTTCCGCTATGGCTTGAAAGCGTTTAATGATATCTTCATTGCTTACACGTCGAAAAAAGTCACGCTCAATAAATGTGACCAAACAATCATTTAAGTATTGATCACCCATCCTATTCCGAAGCTTGGTCTTCACATAGTTCATTGCTGAAAATACTCTTTCAACACTTGCAGTAGCAACAGGGAGGATGAGGACCAATTTCAGCAATAAATAAACAAGTTTAAAGCGATCGTGCTTCTTTGTCTCAACTAGTTTGATAGAGAGCTCATTAAGATTCTTCACTTGTTGAAACCTTGTGTCATTACGCACATCAACAATAAACATATTAAGTTGCGAAGATAGTTGGACCAAATCTGTACTTGTAAAATCTTGAGAATAAAACTTTGCAAGTTTAATAAGTTTATCTTTGTCAAAAGAAGCAAATGAATTAGCTGGATTCAGAGCAGCCATGCAAACAAGAAGCTCTGTATTAACTTCATCAAACCTGCCCCAGTAAGGAGAAAATAAATTATTATGAACGGATAAAACAAAAAAAAGATGAACAATAATAAAATAATAAGCAAGGTAATTATCAAACCTGCTATTGAGCTCTTGGAGTTGCATATCAATGACACTTAGAAACATTTCAACATGGAACCGATGAAGATTCTTTACTTTCACAAAGTAACGTTTTGGTCTCCCCACAGGCACATAAAAACCATCCATATCAGGAACCGTGATTCGATGTTTAACACAAAAAGATGTGACATCCTTGAGAAAGGTTTCCCATTCACTGTCCTCTCGCAGCACTTGCAAATGAAACTTAGTCATCTTAACAAGTTCAATAGCATTAATAATGTCTTGATCCTTTTTTTGCAAAGCCTTGTATAACTCATTAGTATATCCAAATATGGTAAGCAATAAATGTGCCATGAATATAAAGTCAAACGACTCAATTACTGCCAAGCAATTTTGAGCTTTTATACGCTCAGATTGAGATTTATCTTTTGAGATCTTCCCAAGAACTTTCCAGAGTGTGGGATACATAGCAATAATACAAGAAATAGTCTTGTAGTGAGTTCCCTATCGAGTATCTCCTGGCCTACCAAGACCCATCTCTTGATTTAAACCTTGTCCTGTTTTAATTTCACCCAGTTCTAAAGCTTCCAAAACCTGCTGTGCCTGGGCTTCTCTAAGCATGTGATGCTTTCTACAAGAAATCCCAACAACATTCAAAATATTTGTGACACAATCAAAAAATGCAACACAGTCATCATTTTGTTTGGCAACAACAACAAGAGTCAATTGGAGTTGGTGCGCAAAGCAATGAATATAGTATGCCGAAGGAGATTCATCCATAATTTTTGTTTTCAGCCCATTGATTTCCCCCTTCATGTTACTAGCTCCATCATATCCTTGACCACGACATTTAGATAATGTCAATTTGTGGTCCATAAGAAGAGACACTATTGCATCTTTTAGTGTTGAAGAAGTAGTATCCTGAACATGAACAATACCAAGGAATCTTTCTGTAACCCTCCCTTTTTTGTCAACATACCTTATGCAAAGAGCTAACTGTTCCTTTTGGTAAACATCACTAGATTCATCAGCAAGTATAGAAAAGTAGTCATCTCCAAGATCTTCAATGACAAGTTTGCTAGTTTCTTTGGCACAACAATTAATGATATCTGTTTGTATGGAATGGGCAGTCATCTGACAATTCTTGGGAGCATTCTGTAAAGTAACCTTTCTAACATCTTCAAACATTTCACCCGACCATTTTAGGAGTTCCTTAAAATTTCCCATATTGCTAGATGTGTCACTTTCATCATGTATCCGACAAGACAGCCCTTGACGCAAAAGAAACCTCACACAACCAATTGAGTAGGTTAAGCGAGCCTTATATTTAACCTTTTCTTCTGTGGTGTGCTTAATGTAAGTACTTGCTATTGATGTTTTTGGCCTAATGAAATTATTAAATTTTTCAAGAGCTTCATTGTGGGTGCTTGTAATGCCTCCAACATGCAAGTCAAGTTTTTCAGGCTGGTTCCATTTTCTAAACCCTCTATTCACAAAAGCATCACCACCAACATAATTAGTTGTATCCGCAAACAAATAACAAACAAAGCAGAAGGCAGCATCCTTTTTCACACTGTACTCAAGCCAATCATACTTGTCAAACCATCTAACAGGAAAGCGGCGCTTACCACCAATTTTTCGTTGTGGAAAATTATATGTCCTTGGCTAGCATGGCCCTTTTACAATATATCCTCTTCTCACTGCATCTTGCTCATTTGCAGAATATTGGATGACGGAGATCCTCTTTCCAGGATCATGGGGAAGACGATCAACATCATAAACTCCCTCTTCTACCTCTTGTGCCCCATGTATTTCTTCGTCACTAGGATTTTCAGGTCTTGCTTCTTGATCTTCCATCTCCTGCGTCTCGTGTATTTCTTCCTCACAAGAAATTTCAGGTCCTGCTTGCTGATCATGAACAATGAGTTGATTTGGAGTGGAAGAAGACACCTTTTGTGCTTTCTGTTTCTGAGCATGAGCATTCCATAGAGATGCAAGATTGTTATTCCTCTTCATGCTGCTTAATCCTTGATGTTTTTCACTTTGCAATAATTGGTCAAATTAGAAGAGAAATTCCCTAAACTAGAACTATTGATTACTGAATGTCTAATGATTGATCGAAATAGAATAACACTAAATTTTACCCCGTCTTTCCAGCGGCGGGGTTGAGGAAGGAGCTGTGCCGCCGCCGCGTCGTTTCGTTTTCGACAGATCGGCAATTATACATCAACAAATACGTGCTGTACAGTTTGTAACTGGGCTGTTGTTGGGCCTAAAAAGCAACGAATTTAGAGTGTTGGGGCTGTTGTATGGGCTGAGCAGGCTAGCAATTGTATTTAGCTATGTATTATACATATACAAGGTATTAAAGAGTATATGTACTTGTTTTTTTTAGAAATTTTGGGGGGACAGCTGTACCCCATGCCCTACTGTAGATCGGCCCCTGTCACGCTCCAAGCCAACCTCGGAGATCATGAAGTTTATCTTATGACAAAGGTTTTTTCTTGTCGGACAGGTAGAGAATTTGTGGCGACATGCAGACCGCGACACGCAGGTTGTCCTCCCAGCAACCAAAAGTGCTTCTCAAGAGGTCTATTTTCATGGCGAGCATATCAGGAGAGATCCAACAGGCAGACTTCAGTACGTGTTTGAACAGATTCAAGGAGCAGGGCACGACCAACTTTTCGATGCACAGCACTAATGCCATGACTCGCTCTGGACTCAATGACAGCACCGTCCACTTGAGCGTAGACAGTTTGGCAATTTCACAAACACTTAGTCCGCACTCCCGGAGCAGCGCGATGTTCGGCTTCACGACCCACCCTGTCCAGGTCGCTCATGAGCATTTTGTTGTTTCCCTTCAGTGCCGGCAGGAGCTTGTCAAAGGATCCGGTGAAGCGGATCCAGAACTCGAGCCTCGGGGCGATGTCGCATCTGCGGAGGCCCATTGCGCCGCCGGCAAGGAGGAAACGGGCGATCTCGGCATCCCACAGACCAACGCGGTAGCGGAGGGAATGGAACCGGCGGGCGACGTTGTGCACCCTGGCGCAGAGCAGCAGCGGGTCGGCGGCGACCACGGCGGCGAGGTCGGCGTGGGAGAGGCTGACGCCCAAGAAGAGGCCGACCATGGCGTCTGGCTTGGTGGGCGACTTGAGGTGAGAGAGCTTCTTGGACGCTCCGAGCGCTTGGGCGGCGGTGAGGCCGCTAGTGGCGACGAGGTACTCCTCTACGGAAAAGAGGGTCACTGTGGCGGCTGACCTGGCAGCGGTGGAGAGGAGGCGGCGACTGAGGTGTAGGGAGGAGGAGGAGGAGAGATGAGCGGCGGCGGCGCGAAAGAGGTGGAGCATGGCGCCGCCGGCCGCCTGGGAAACGGGCAAAGGCAACTGGTCTTTTGTTTTTTTTTTCCTTCGGAATGCCCGTGCCTATACTTGAATCGGACGCTGATGTCATCGTGATGTCAGTAGCAGAAATACTATTTATTTTATAATAGTATAGATATTTATGCTCTCTTTATAAAAAGGCCATGATCCATCAACCCCTGTTATAAATTTTATAAATGATCCCTTAAACTTCTTAATATCAATATTAAGAAACAATTAGATCTAAATAGATAGCTATATACGAAATTAAATTAAGGTAAAGATGTTTAATATATTTCATAAAAATATTTTTTATTTATTTTAGGTAATAGTGTAATATTTTTTATTCATAGTAAATTAAATTACGGATATGCAGCTAGTAATATAATAAAGTACATAATATGTATGGGTGATCTTCGGTAGGTTTTGAGTTAGGTCCTAATAGTAAAATGGTGTTGGATGCTTAAAGGTGGATATGCATTCTATCAGATTATAGAGAGAGAATGTGGTGGATGCTTGTGGTGCTTGTTTCTTTCAGATTTGTTCAGTTGCTCTCAATCACCCAGAGAAACAGGCCGACTGGAAGGTGTGTGCTGTGGTCACTGTTGGGAGTCTCCAGCGACACCTGTGTTTTCAGCTATCCTTTTCTTTCTTTGCAAGTACTATGTTCGGTGGAATAAAAATGTAAAGAAATCGAGAACGTCCGATGCATATAAGAAAATTTCTGTTGACCCAAAAGACTGGTTTTAATGTTATCATTGTTAACTTTCAAAATTATATTTAATCATTTATTTTATTTAAAACTTTTGTATACATATAAAAGGTATAAGTTATATTTAAAATATCTTTAATAAGATATAATTTTTTAAATAAGATGAATAATTAAACGTAATTTTAAAAACCAAGGAACATTAAAAACGTAGGAAGTATAACTTTGTATTTACTTCATTGACAATGATCGTGCGACAGGATGGGAGAATCCACATTGCGAAACGTATTTGTACATTTGGTTTTGATACATACATATATATATATATATATATATATATATATATATATATATATATATATATATATATATATATATATATTACTTAAAAAGAGTCATGGTGACGATGATTCTTCCTAGGGCTCTGATACTTCCCACGCTTCTCTACGATTCAACGACTCAGATTCGTCTTAGGAATCCTCCGCCCGGCCCTCCGCATCGATCCTCTACGCACCGCCCTCCGCATATCTCAGTCGACACAGCCCCCTCCCCACACATCGATGTCGTCTGAATAAAGCACCAGCCGCCGCCTAAGAAGATCGGGGCCAGGAAGATCGCCGCCGTCGACCTCCATACCCACCGCGATGCCCCATCACCCTCCCGGATCCCCCTCCCCTCCCTCCCTTCTCCCGCTGACTCCTTCAAACCTAGCCTCCGGCGCCGCCGCCATCTACTCTCCCAAGCGCCGCCGCCATCTCTAGCACACCGCCGTCGTATCGGCTCGCCCTCCCCCTCTGCTGGCTGTACACCCCACCGCCGCTCCGTCTTGTCGTCATCTCCGTCGCCGGCCGTCGCTTCTGGATCAAGGTCTGTCGCCGCCGCCATCTCTAGCGCGTCGCCATCGTATCGGCTCGCCCTCCCCCTCCGCCGGCGGTGCACCCCGCCGCCGCTCCGTCTTGTCGTCATCTCCGGCGTCGGCCGTCGCTTCTGGATCAAGGTCCGCACCCAGTCCTCTTCTCGACCTCCCCGTTGCCGCTCGCTGTCCAGCGCATCCCCATTCACCTCGATCTCTTCCAGTTCACATGACTACAACCGCCCTCCCCATTCAACACCGGCGGTGCACCCCCCCACCGCCGACCCCGATACCTCTCCGCGTCGGCTAGGCACGGAACCAGGGTGGCCCACACCACCAGCTAGAGCTGCTTCTCCCCACGCCGTCTGAAGCCCACTGCTCTAGGTAGTTTGTTCTCATCTCATGTTCATTAGTCTTGTCATTGAGATTTCTGAAGGATAGTATGGAATGCATTGTGGAGTAAAAGATGCAAATATGATAGCCAAATTCAACTGTGCCAATCGTCATCGACACCGGCACAGTGACAGATTCAATTCTTAGCTTTATTAAGGCTGCTAAAATCATTTTTTTCTATGCAAACTCTGTGCTCCTGTTTAGGGGTTACTCCTACATAATTAGCTTTTTGAATTTCTGTGTACGGAAACTAAAGAAAGATGATAACTATGACTCCAATCCTGTGTGCATGCCTAAAGAAAGATGTTTCAAATCAAATGTAAGGTTAGGATTGGTTGTCTCTTTTTTAAAGTGCGGGATATATCTTCATCAGGTTTTAGCAAAGTTAATTAACATATCTGTTACCTACCCATGAATAATTGAAAATCCTTTGCTAATCAAAGTCAACATCTTTGGAAACTACATTGCTCTTTTTCAAATAAAATGGTGAGTCTTCTGAATTATGATTCTTTCTGATGTAGCACATTTATGTATTTAGTCAGTGGTTCATTGCCTCATTGGACAGGCTGATGTTGCAGTTCTGTCCAACCTTCACTTTCAATTAATTTGTGATCTTTTGCTTATGTAAATGAGGTATAGCCATATAGCATATAGAAAGTTTTATAAACTGTAGTACAGGTCTATCCCCACAGCAAAATGTGTAAATCACCATCTATGGTTAGCACTGTTGTTGGGTACAGATTCAGAGGTTGATATGAGTGTTTAATGTTTAAGATGGATGTCTGCCATTCTTATACTGTTGTAGGGTGCAAAAAGTATTATGGAAAGTCTTGCTTTTAAATTTCAGACTCCATTTGAATACTCATCTGACTTGTTTTTGTTTGAGTTCCGTATTCCCTTTTGTGAGGTGACATAACTCTCTGGTGTCTGTTGAAGCACATTGACAGTATATAGATGCACCTAAATGGATCAATTTAGCATGTTTTATTCAGTTTGGACCTGCATTGTTTTCCTGTAACTTAGCTGGGGCCCTGGGAAAGGTTTTGCCCAATTTGTAGACGACTAGATGAGAGTGGCCGCCATGGGAAAGAATTTCTGGGTTTTTTTTCTAGCTAAATAACATATCTGATACCTACCCATGAATAATTGAAAATGAAAAAAAAAATAGATATGAAGTATGGAAAGAGGGATGATTTAACATTCTGTTTTTTTCGTTGCGGTTCAATTTCAGTAAAATTGCATTGCAATTCAAATTCAGTGATCTAACAAATTGGATGGTTGCACTTTATAGCAAAGGATTGGAGTAGACTTAGGTTAGCTTTTTAAAACAGTTATTGAATATTCGTATGGGCATGTTTGAATATCCCACACGTTGCTACGGGCATGTTTGAATTATAGGGTAGATATACAGATCAGCAGGAAAGTTTTAGAGGGAACAAAATGAGCTTGTTTATTATAATATGAAATTTGCTTATAATATGAAATTGCCATTCACTAATCTGGCTTCTTGGTCTTTCCTGATCTCTGTTTCTTGACTCCAATCCACATCTCTCTGATTTTTTTCTCTGTTCTTTGTGTGTGTGCAAGACAACAGTAGCGAGAGGATTACAATGGTACAGGGCATCTTCCAGATTGACCGTATGGTGAGCAAATGGACAGATGGTAATGCCCCATCCTATAACTTTGGGCTGAAGGTGGGCTGAAGCATGTAGTTATTCATCTTATTAAGATGAATCTGTTTCACCACCACTACAATGGATAACAATGTTGGGGACTAGGAGAGTGATTTGCTTATGATTTGCAGGATAAGGAGACTAAGAGAGTGATTGGAACGATCTGCTACTGATTTGCAGGACAAACAGAGCCGATTTTCCTGTTTCACTACCACCTCTGAATGGTATGTCCTTGGCTAGAACTTGTTCTTTATGTTCAGTAAATATCAGACTTGGGCATTGAGTTATTACCGAGTAGACTTCGTCATACGAGTTCATGTTGCATCGTCTCATTGCAACTGCAAAAAACCAGCTACAGTGGGCAATTACCGAGAAGAATAATACATTCTTACCTTTGTCATATGAGAACCTGTATACATGTATCTATATTTCATATTATTTTGGATGGTTTTGCCAAACTAGCAAGTAGATTGCTTTCCAGAATGCAAAGTTGCTTGCTTTTGCTGGTAGAGGCTATCTATAAAGTAAATTTCTTTCCAGAATGTTGGTTGGCGTATATTGTATTATTCCGAAATGAAATTAACACTTTGTTCATCCAGCTTTGGTTCATACCTACTTCAAGTTGCTTTTAGAAGAAATGATCATTTGTTAAGTAAAACGATAAAATTAAATCGTTCCGTTAGTGTCTAACGATCTGAAGTTACAGCTGAAAACAACCAATCTTAATTACTCTCTACTCTAGCATTGTCCCTGCAACAAAGTTTTAGAGTTCTAAAATAGCTGCTAATAGCCTACTGTGTTGCTTGGTTTGGTTCCTTTTTTACCATGATGGTTTTACTATATCCCTGGATGAAGTTACTTATCGGATCTAATATGGTTATTTGACATTTGTTTGGTTGAATATTTTGTGAATTACAGCCGGACTAATGGTCAAATAAATAATATCTATGAGTCATGGCTGGACTAAATAGTCATTGTTATTAATGATATTTGGAGGTTATCTCTTCTTGTCTTGATAGATTATTATACTGGAATTTGGTACTTGGTTTATGTTGTTGTTTCCTAAAAATTTATGATTTCGAATTCTTTAATGCCATAAATGCCTAACAAAGTGTTTGTGCAACTGGCTGCGTGGAAAATTATATCTTGTCTAATGCTTACATCTGAATTAATCCCTATAAATAAAAATTGCTATTTCTTTTAAATCCAATCAAAGGTTGTCCTGGTTTGGAGGTATGCTGTACACTAATTTATTTTTTTATAGATCTTTTTTCTAATGGTGATTGATAGCGTGGCTGATCTCCTTGGTACAGATCAATTTATTGGTGTTGGATAAAATAACAAAGCTCATGACGAAAACTGGGGATACACACGTTTGGAAACTGAAAAGTATCTGAGAATGCTAATGTGTTTATTTTGCTGTTTTTTTCTCTATGTGGTGATGTTCCTAGGTTAATTTTGGTTTTTAAATGCAGCTCAAAAGATCCACATCAACTTCAAGTATTGTGGATTGCAGATTGAGAGGTCACCTTTTGAAGTTATTGTGGATTGATATGAGCTATTGTGTAGATATTGGTATAGTTTTCTTCAATTATGTAGACGAGAGTTCTTTTTCTGTTAGTTAGATAGTGGAATTCTTATGAAAGCCACTTAAAGACATTCTCTTGCTTTGAGCCTTTAAGGCGTTTGCCAAGTTATGGGATTTTTTTTACATTTTGTAATGTATTGTTAAATTTCGTAAATTTTGAGTGTATTTACATGTTTCCTAGCATCAGGATGGTTTCCAAATATCTAACGTGCTATGTAATTTGTTAACAATATAATAACGATCTTTTTTGCATGAATATTAAATCTATCTTATTATGTTTGCTTCCTAAAACATATATCGTCTATTAGATGTTTGATTTGTATTATAAAATATTATCATAGCATTAGTATAGACGTGTTACTAGTATATATATGAACCCTCTCTGTACTCCTGGGAGTATGTACTCTCATCTCCTTGTTGGATATCCCTTAGTTGAAATTGGATAGCTGGGTTAAAAAGAAAAAAATATTGTTCCATGTTTTTCAAATTTGTGCATGCATGTACTTCGGCCGGTTTTCCATTCTTTCATTTTTTTTGCAGCATGCACACCGGCTGGTGGGGAACGGCCACGTTCAAATCTTTTCTAGTTACAGTAATATATACTATTTTCTTAGCAAAAGTATATACTCTTTTTACTTAGGAGTAGTATGTACTATTTTATTTATTTGATCACTATATACTCTTTTGTGCTTAGTGGTTGTACATACTATTTTATTTTTCGTCAGTATATACTCTTTTTTACTTAATATTAGTATATGCTATTTTATTTTTTTGTATGTACTGTTTTATCTACTAGATTTTATTTAGTAGCGGTATGTACTTTTTTATTGGTAGCGGTATATATCTTTTTTTATTTGGTAACAGTATATATATTTTTTATTTGGTAGTGAGATATACTTTTTTATTTGGTTGTAGTATACACTTGGAATCATGGACGTGCAAACAAAGAAATTATGAGCTTAATCTTTCAACGAGAACTAAAGGATAAATTGGATCACTATGGAAAAGAATGCATCCCCAAAACAACAAATTAAAGGATTTCTCAATCTACCAGAAAAGCAAAATAAAAAAGAATCGCCAAGGCTGGACGAAGGTTGGATCAAGCGATTCCTGATGTATCAGTTCTGTTTTTCGGCCGGCCGGAACAAATGCATGAGATCCTCTGAATCTTTGGCACCTGTAGCCGTCGCCACATGCACCGATAGATCGGCAACCATGGCAGCTGCCGCCGACGATGGAGCCATGGAGCAGCAGTCGCCGCCGCCGCCGCCGCGTGGTGCGTTGAAGTTGGCGGCCACAGCGGCGGCAGGAAGTCGGTGCCCTGGACGCCACTACTGCATGCCACCCTCACCGTCGGTTAGGAACTCCAGCACTCCATAGTTGATAAACTAGTCGGCCCATGTCGTCGTAGACAGGGAGGACGAACCCACCTACGAATCTCGTCGGGGCGCCACCGCCACAGATGCATATGACGCCGGTGACTCATGGATCGATAAGACTCCCTGGCGGCTAGGGTTGAAGGACCGACCTTGGCATAGCCTGTGACCCGACCGCCACCCGCCGTCGATCGAGGCTGCCGCTTGGCGACGTCGATTGGTATGGGAAAGCCGAAAGCGCGCCGCTGCCACCCCTTGGGGACGCCGAATGGCTGGACGCATCGAGCGGGGCATTTGATTTATGCGGGTGATGGTTTACGTGATCCGGATATTATGGGATAATTAAGGATTGTTACAGGAATTTTTTTAAACAAAATCAAAGTGGGTTCGATACAAGAACCGATAGTATCTTTAATCAATGATAGCTTGTATGGACGGTGGATAAGAGCAGAAGTACATACTCTCTCTTAGAGGATAGAACCATTTTCATATATACACACCTCTAGCGTCCTTCGTCTTCCTAATTCTATTTTTTTTCCTCTGCACCCTCCCGCTCCTGCTCTCTTTTTTTCTTTTCCGTCCGCATCCCTACACATCTTGCAAATAGTCATTTATTCTCGCATCACAGGGCTAAAAAATTACAGATAATCATATGGCAGATAACTTCCAGGCTGTCCACATGTTAGAAGCATAAAGCTGACCATAAAATAATTAATCATTCGGAAAAATAATTACTGTCTGTCTTCCAAAAAAAAATCGATACATCGACTTCAGTAAAAGATTTACTTATTTGTACCACGGTATAAATAGTACTCCATAAAATCTATCGCTTCAATACTCCACTTTGTTTTTACCACGTTATAAATAGTACTACATCATAAATATACCGATACATATTTTGTATTTTTTTTTTCACTGAATCACAGGGGTAGAGCAGTTGCAAATCTCATCACGAACTCTCTACGAATAAAAAATTATATGCACGGAGACGCCGCCGGCCGCTCGCACTGGATAGCCGACACCGACGCCCAGCAGTGCATCTCCGGTGGCACGACCTCGGAACGGAGAGGGAGCAATGGGCTGAGGCCGCCGCCGTCATCCCCGAGCATGTTGCCGCCTTTCGAGCCGTCGCCGGCCGGTCTCCCTCGATTCATCGCCGCAGATGCAGCCGGCTAGCTATCGCCTTCTCCCCGGGAATCGCTACCCGTCAGCCTCCTCTGCTGATGCCACTAGCCATCACCTGCGCTCGATGGTGACGCCGAGGATGTCGTGGCCGCCGCCGGCCGATTTCGCCAGTCCCGACGCCTCTCGGCCTGCAGTTACTAGATCCGGATTTATCGATCGGAGAGTGAGAGGAGGTGGGTGGATGATTCCCAGGGCCGGTCTGAGATTACGGTGGGCCGGGGCGAATCTAAAAGCTGAGCCCCTATATATAAAAATTAAAAATTATTTATCAATAAGGAATATCATTATCAATATAAAAGTCATTCAAAAATAAAATATTTATATAATTATTTGTACATATTACCTTAAAAGTTTCTTCTAACATTTCTTGCTGCGAATTCGATGAAGATGCTATCGATGTCAATCTCATCTAATAATTTTTCTCAATGTATAAAGTGGCCAAACCATTCAATCGTTTTTGAGATATTGTGGGCCTTAAATAATTCTTTAACAATTTCAACTTTAAAAAACTTTTTTAACTGATGCAACAATCACAGACACCGTAAATAAGACTGATATGCAATAGAAATATTAGGATAACAATCCATCTTTATGACATACTAAAAAATCTCCATAGAAGACATTGCTCTTTCTGACATACTTAACTTCATAATTCTTAACTCGGATATAAGATCATTCAACTGAACATCACATGAACTCGGATATAAAATCACACGCCACGACGTAGGCAACTAGTGTCATATACATGCTGTGGGGTGAGGCCCTTCAACTTTGGGGGCCCTGGGCGGCCGCCCCGCAGCCCCCCCTCTGGGCCGGCCCTGATGATTCCTGGGACACGGATGCAGTAGTTAAGTCAGGGGCGTGCAGGTGCAGTACCCATATTCCCCTGTTCTTCTTCGCCACCGCGTGCAAGCTTAGCTTCAGCCTTCAGCATCTTGCCTGCACGCACGCGAGCACAACGCCGGCCATAACAGCAGAACATGGCCTACAAAACCGTGACAGTGGAGAAACCAAGCTTGGCTGGTGGCCAGTGCGGCTGTGCGCGCGCTGCTCCCACGCACTACGACCTCGTGTCTGAACTCGACGCCAACTAAACTGCACGACGTTGAAGGAGAACGCCGCCGCCGGGAAGCGAATTGCGTTCTTGAGGACGACTGTTCTGGCCACCACCATGCAGAACAACTCCTTGAGGTTTTATCTCCTTCTCAAGCTGATGACTGAGCATAAGCTTCTCGTCGACGGCCACAAAATTGGGCGGAACCATATCTGGTCGTTGCAAGCTCAACTCGAAAATTTGCCACAACTACGACCATTCTTCCCAAATTAAGGTCAACATTATCACCGACATGTTCTATAGCCTGAGCCAACACCTCAAAAAACTGTGTCTGCATTCATTGGTGCTAGAAGACCACAACCATACCGCCGATAAGCCGCTGCCATTAGCGCCTCTGCCCGAGTTCCGCCCGCACCGTTGTTAGCCTGTACAGTTGTATCTCTCTTTCCGTGCCACAATGAACCACGAGAATGGATTTCTCACACCCAAGAACACCTCATGCTCTGCCGATTTCGTGGACGTCGGCGCCGTATGATGGGTGCAACGAAAGTGGCGTGGTGCATGATGCCGGTGGCTGGTGCAAAGAAGGCACGAAAAGGAAAGAGGAAGGAAGCTAGACGAAGTAAGGACCGTTGGATTAAAATGGGCGGTCGATAAAAGGGATACTGCACGCCCCTGACTTAACTATGGCAAGTTAGAGGATCCGAGTCCATGATTCCTGCGTTAGGGTAGTGGATTTGTATAAATAGGTCGGTGGAACTGATGGTAAAAAAATTACTAAAGCTGGCTTCGTGGTGAGTGGTGCGTAGGGAGGAGTGGTCGAGAGGCGCGTGGGAGGCTGGGTTGGGTGGGTGGATTGCTCTGAGACGTGCTGTTTAGAGACCACCTTAGAGCACACGCATAGTTCACAAAAGAACAGAACCACCACCACACCGACGGTTACTTTACGCCGTGGTTTTTGTAAACCAACTTTTCACAGACACTCGATATCGAGTGTTGGATTTTCCAAAGCTTTATAAACCCAAATTTTTCTATGTCATCAAACAATTGTGTTAGAGAAGCGACTATTGGAATCCATACTCACAGAGCACGGTTAGGGTGCCAATATCTTACAGGATTTATGCAACTACTGGTCCATCAGCTTGTCATGCAAATTGAGGCCGTTCAAATTAACGTGCACACTAAAAATGTAATTTTGCAAATAAAATATTTTTTAATTTAGGAGCAGTATGATCAAAGGGTGAGTTGCCTCGGTCTTCGTCTTCAAGTATTCACGAAATCTGATGTCCGATGATTCTTGAAACGTGTGAAACGAGAGAAGAACAGACAAAACCCTAGAAATAATGTAATATTATTAATAACTAATAGTGCCATAGGATAGATCCCAATTTTAGAAAAATTTTAACACTTGAACGGGGTCAATCGGAGTTACGGATTAGAAGATATGATTTTTAAAATTTTAAATGAATTTTTGGAAAGAAAAAGAATTTATTTAAATTAGAAAAAGTAATATTTCTGAGAATATCCTTGGCTGACAGGTAGGACTTGATGTCAGTAGAGAGGAAAGGGGCAGACAGGGTGGCCCATATGTCAATGACAGAGAGAGGGTGACGACCACGCGTCAATGAGGCTTGTTTTGAGAGGGATTTAAAATAATGGGGCCCACATGTAAGTGATACCCAATTTGAAATGAGTGATAATTAATTTGTTTAAATTAGGTCATGACCATGTGTCGTTGTGATAGGAAGAGAGATTAATGCTAATTACATGGGCCTGCATGTCATAGGAACGAGAGGGGGATTAAGCGGTGGGGCCCGACGGACAAACGTGGCCGCCATGTCGAATGTGCGAGGGGGAGGCACTCGCCGGAGGGAATCGATAGCCGATAGCAGCCGAGGGGCGCCAACGAGCGGCGGTTCTCCGGAGGAGATGGGGAAGAAGATGAACGGCTCGGATCGAAGCATCGGGGTGCAACGGCGGCTGGCGGCGAGGAACAGAGGGCAGCGAGACTGTGCGGTGCATGGTCGTCGGCAGTGACCTTATGGGTAGTGGAGTGGCTCGGGATAAGTCAATTTGGATGCGGCTTGAGGAGAGGAAGAGAATAGAGCGGTTACACGGGCTTTACCGAGGGTGATGGCGAGAGAATACTGGAGTGGAGTTAATGGTGGATGTCGGCGCCCGATTTGGGCGTTCTGGCCATGGTGGCGTTCGGGTGTCGGGGCGGGGTTTGGTGAGGTTGCAGTGTCCTGAAGGATTCAATGGTGGCGGCGGCTTGGTCGATTATGAAACGGAGGTGGCGGAATTGGTGCAGTGCCAAGTGGCTATGGCGGCAGTGGAGAAAGAAGATGTTGCGAGGAAGCGGCTAGGAGTGGGAAACAATGGCGCGGCGGGGTGGTGGATTTATAGGTGGAGCACGGCACTAGGCGACACCGAACAAGGGTGGTGGCTACAACGAGGAGCGTCGTGACACCGGTGATGCCACGTGATGGGACAGAGAAGGCCCTCAAGCTTCGCATCAGCTTTTGACCTTGGTGCACGGTGAGCGGTGGCCATGCTAGCGGGCCCGCGGGTTGACAAACGCCGGACATGAGCACGTGGGGCGAATGTGCTAGTCGCGGACGGGACACGGGGAGGGAGATATTTTCTACGCCGGGGAAGATTTTTCTCGGCGGCATTCCCTCAAGCACGTGGAGCATGTGCGGAGAGAGACGGAGGAGGAAGACAGCCATGGCTGGGCGGGGAAATGGGTGCGCGTGAGGGGGCACTGGCTGACAGGCGGGCCTAGGGAGAGGGGTAATTAGCGGGTGTTCTCGCAGTAAGGCTGCGTGGGGGCATTATGCACGGGGTAAGAAGTTGGGCCATAGGCCGGCGTGGCTATGGGCACGCGGGAGAGAGAGGGAGAGGGAGGCCGAGCGGCTGGGCTGTGTTGCTCGGTGCATGCAAGCGGGAGGAGTAGGGGCTGGGCCGGCCTAGCGCAAGAGAGGGAAGAGAGAGGGAAAGGCCGAGGCCGAGCGGACCAGGGCCGAGGAGAGGGAAGAGGAGGACTAGAGGAACAGTGACATTTGAGATTTTCTAGCGATTTGATTTTACATTGGGATTGAGGATTTGGATTTTGGATTTGAATTAAAATTTGATTTTTGAGCCAACAAAAATCTAGGGATTTCTACCAAGAGGATTTTGGACTAGGACTTTATGTGTTTTGATTTTGGTGACATTTGTCGAGAGAAAGAAATGGTTTCCAAAGAAGGTTTTGAATTCAAAGTTTGAAATTTGGACCTGGGATTTTGAAAAGATATTTTTGATGGATATTTACATTTTTCGAAGGTGCAAAATAAGGAGAATTTTAATAGAGGGCTTCAGAGGCACTACAAAATTCGAATTGGATTTAGAATTTGAAATGTGAACCAAGGATATAGATGATAGATTCTCTATGGGAGTTTGAATTTTGGAGAAATGAAAATATAGAGGATTTTTTATTTGGGGGCTTCAGAGGAAATTCGAATTACAAAATTTGAGTCTTGGGATTTTGGAGAGAAATTTGGAATCGAGATTTGGGGATTCAAAGGAAGGTTTAACTGAGACCTTGGCACTAGTCCTTAATCACACACAAAGAGCTAAATTTTTTGAAAATTAGGATTTTATTAAAATAGTTTTTAATAGCCCGGAAACCGGGTGTTACAGGTTTATCCCCTTGAGAGGGGAGTAGTTGTAGAATGATTATTCTAACTTTGAAGGAAGATATCTCTAGTGCATAAATTATTTTCCCGAACCGTTTGCACCACGATGTTTAAAAAAAAGAGTTTTACAAAATTAGATCCATCATGACTATGTTTTGTCATTGTTACTACGAGTAAGCTGTAGTGCTACTCCACAATGGGTGGAGTGTTACTGCACTGTTTCTATGAGACGAGGAGTGAAACAGGTGGGCGTGGGGGTTAGTAGATAGGTTTGACCGACGTGGGAGCACCTTGACCAAACTTTGACCAAGGTGGGAGGTGGGTTTTGGGCCCTTGGGAGAGAGCGGGAGGTGGGTTTGAGCCTTAAAAGAGGGGTGTAGAATAGTAATATATAGAGCGGTGTATATAGGGGATATATATATGGACACGACTACGGATCGGGCGCTCGATTTTTCACAAAAAATCGGGTGTTGTTTCACTACCTGTAGAAAAATGTTTCACCGTCACGTCAAAAATGTTTCAAACTATTAAAATGACAAAACACAGTTGAATCACAGTTGAAACATTTCGCTCTGACACACGAAACATTGATCTCCAAACTGTCAGAACATAAACAAATCCACAAGAAACGAAGACAAAAAAAATGAAACAACATCAAATCCCCACTGCAACATTGGGATCAAATATAACGAAACATTGTGATTCATTGGCTAAAACATTAGAAATTCACAAATTGTACCGGTCTAGATCTAGCTTCTTTCTCCTCTTCAGTGGCTGCATCGGGAGTGAAAGGAGAGAGAGGAGAGGAAGTGAGCCAGGAAACAAAGGAATTACTGTTCTTGCTTGATAGCTTGACATAATGGATGGAGAGACAGAGCGAGATGAGTGAGAAGAGGTAGATGATGAGTGGCTAGGGCTGGTGCCTGATTTTTGGGCATAGATCGGGCGCCGACCATAAGCATTTTCGGTGATTTACTATGTTTTATTTTCTAAAAAAAATCTAGATTGTATTGTATTCCTAATTAAGGTACTTATGCCCATTAATGAGTTTTTTTGCGTGGTGATATGGTCAAATGTTGTAAGTTATATGCTATTGGGCAAGAAATAAAAATTTGACTGCTTTTGTTAAAAAGATATCTGGAATGACAATATGGCATCTACATAGTCCTAGTAAGTAAAACTCACGGGTTCTGCATGAACTACAGATACACTTAAATCATCTTTTAACTCTGGAATCTAGTGGGTGCACTCATAACTCCAGTGTCACATGTTGCTGTTACTCCTAGCGAGGGCCTGGGCACAGGCGCAGGCCGTGCGAGGGCCCGAGTCGATCCGGACAACGCGGAAGCAACGGTCTGGACAACAGCCTGGCGAGATGCTCGGGCGAGGAGATCAACGGCGACTAAGTTCGTGGCCGCACGGAGCGCGCAGCTGAGCGAACTACGTGGCGAGCGTGGCCTTGTCTTCCTTGTATGTAGGATCGAAATTTCTTTTCAACCTATAAGTAGATGATAGTTACATCATTTGTGTGTGTGAATTGGTTTTCAATTTCAGTTGAAATAGACACAGAAAATTGCCCCAAATTCCCCTTGCGACCTGCTCTGTTTTTCCTCCTCTGCCTCTTGCTCTGTTCTTTGCTTGTCGGAAGTTTGCCGGACCTGCTACAGTGCGCCCGCTAGGTGTTCGATCGTTGGTTTTCGCTAACAAGTGGTATCAGAGCTCTCAGGTTCAGGACTGATCTGACGCCATGTCGATTGTCACGGCGGATGCGGCAAGGGGGAGCTCAGGGAGCGCATTCCTCTACCCACAACTCACTGCAACCAACTACACCAGTTGGGTGATCCGGGTGCAGGCGATGATGGAGGATCAAGGCGTATGGGAAGCAATCGAGTCGGCCGGAGCGGTCGTCGACGTGAGGAAGGACAAGAAGGCGAAGTCCCACCTGCTGCAATCGCTCCCTGAAGATCTCTTGATGCAGGTGGCGAAGGAGGTGTGGGACTGCCTCAAGACGAGGTTTGTCGGCGTGGATCGCGTTCGCAGCGCGCGCTTGCAGACGCTGAAGCCTGAATTCAGCGGCATGTGCATGGGCGACGGGGAGTCACTGGACCAGTATGCCGGGCGGATCACAGCCATGGCGGTCCGCATTCTGAGCTAGGTGCGACACTGAACGACGCCGCCATGGTGAAGAAGTTGTTTGACACCGTCCCGGAGAAATTCATCAGCCTCGTGGCCGGCATCGAACAATTCTACAACCTCGAAGATATGGCGTTCGAAGAGGCTGTGGGCCATCTCAAGGCCTACGACGAGCGCACGCGCAAGAAGAAGGGCGCCGTCGGTGGCCTAGCTGCCAATGGGCAGGTGCTCCTCACTCAGGCAGAGTGGGAGGCGCGCTTCAAGAAGGACAGCGGTGAATCTTCGTCGCCGTAGAAAAACAAGCCTCCCGGTGACGGGAGTAACCGCGGCCAAGGAGGACGCGGGCGCGGCAGAGGGCGTGGTGCGGGCGGTCGCAGCGGCGCGCCTCGTAACTCTGGGGATGGCGGGTCTGGCGGCGGTGCCCGCGGCAAAAGCCACATTAAGTGCTTCAACTGTGATGAGTACGAACACTACTCCACGAAGTGCCCGCACCCCAAGAAGAAGAAGGCGGAGGCCCATCTTGCGCAGACCGAGGACGCTGGACCAGCGCTGCTGCTCGCGGTGACCGAAACCGAGATGACACAGCCCATGTCGGCGTAGGTGGCGCACTCCGGCCTGGTCGTGCACGAGGAGCGTGTATGGGGACGTCTGGTACCTAGACAACGGTGCTAGCAACCACATGATGGGAGATCGCCTCAAGTTTCGAGAGCTGGACGAGACGATCACGGGGCGAGTCAAGTTCGGCGACGCCTATTCGGTGCAGATCATGGGGAAGGGATCAATTATCTTCTCCTGTAAAAATGGCGATCAATGGTTGCTCGACGATGTCTACTACATTCCGAGCCTCTGCTGCAACATGGTAAGCTTGGGGCAGCTCACTAAGACCGGCCACCGCGTCATGATGGATGAAGATGACCTGGAGGTTTATGACAAAAACCCCTGGCGCCTAGTCATGAAGGTGAGGCGCACCGCCAACTGGCTCTACCGGATTGAGCTGAAGCTGGCGCAACCAGTATGCCTGCTGGCTAATCTTGAGGACCCGGTGTGGCTATGGCATGCCCGGCTCGGACACGTGAATTTCCAAGCGATGAAGCTTTTGGTGGACAAAGAAATGGCGGCAGGAGTACCGACAATAGTCCACCCGGACCAACTTTGCTAGGCGTGCCTGGTGGCGAAACAGATTTGCCAGCCATTCCCGGCGATGGCGAATTTTCAAGCGGAGGCGCCGCTCGAATTGCTCCACATGGACCTATGTGGGCCGATCACCCTGTCGACGATGGCCGGTAACCGTTACTTTATGCTGATAGTTGATGATTTTTCCCGTTGGATGTGGGTGTTTGTGATCAAAACGAAGGATCAAGCACTTGCGGGGTTTGAAAAATTCAAGCCCCTGGCCGAGAACACGGCCGGGCACCGCATCAAGACGCTCAGATCGGACCGCGGTGGCGAGTTCCTCTCTGGCGAGTTTGCGTGCGTCTGTGAGGAGGCTGGCATCCAGTGACACCTGACGGTGTCGTATTCACCGCAGCAGAATGGCGTTGTGGAACGCCGTAACAGAACGGTGATGGCGATGGCGCACTCTCTCCTCAAGGGGATGTCCTTGCCCGACAGGATGTGGGGGGAGGCGGTGCGACATGCCGTATACCTGCTAAACCGGCTACCTACCAAGGCGATGGGGAATCACACCCCATTCGAGGCTTGGACGGGAAGGAAACCACACCTAGGGCACCTGCGGGTGTTCGGGTGTACAGCTCATGCAAAGATCACGACCCCCAATCTGAAGAAATTAGACGACCGGAGTTCTCCGTTCGTGTACCTAGGGGTCGAGGAAGGAAGCAAAGCACACCGCCTATTTGATCCACGGCGCAGGCAAATTCATGTAAGCCACGATGTTGTCTTTGAAGAAAATGTTGCCTGGAAGTGGAACGGAGTTGCAAGGGAGGCTGAATCGTCAGAGTTTGTCGTCGAGGAGACCGTCGACGCCAAGGCGGCAAACGGCACAGAGCTGCCACCATCGGGCAGCGCGGCTGGCGAGCCGGCAATCCTGGTGGAATTCTTTCCACCAGGAAGGCAAGCTGGCAGGGAGCCAGCGACCGAGGCAGGGGAGCCTTTAACTCCACCAAGGCCGGTGGCTAGAGCTACCGAGTCCGCCGGCGAACAGGCGACGCCGCAGATAGGAGGCAGCACCAACAGCAACGATGGGCCTGTTCGCTACAGGCACATTGACGACATCATGCGCGATGCCGCGCGAGTCGACCTGGTGGAGGATGACACAGCTAATGAGGCGCTGCTCGCAGAGACTGAAGAGCCCTCCTGCTACCGCGAGGCGGCAGGCCAGCCAGAGTAGGAGGACGCCATGGTCCAGGAGCTAGAAGCTATCGAGAAGAACTCGACATGGGCCCTCACCGCGTTGCCGGCAGGACACAAACCTATCGGGCTCAAGTGGGTGTTCAAACTGAAGAAGAGCACCGCTGGCGAAGTGATCAAGCACAAGGCCCGGCTGGTGGCAAAGGGATATGTTCAACGCCAAGGTGTGGATTTCGATGAAGTATTCGCGCCAGTGGCAAGGCTTGACACGGTGCGTGTGATACTTGCCATTGCCGCTGATCGAAGGTGGGAGGTGCATCACCTCGACATCAAATCGGCGTTCCTAAATGGCGAGCTCGAAGAGGAGGTGTACGTGGCCCAGCCAGAGGGCTATGTACAGAAAGGGAAGGAGCATCTTGTGCTCAGGCTGAGCAAGGCGCTCTATGGCCTTCAACAAGCACCACGGGCGTGGAACACACGTCTCGACAAAAGCTTGAAAGAGCTTGGCTTTGCGCGGTGCGCGCAGGATCAGGCGGTGTACACTAGAGGAAAGGGGCGCGCCGGCATCATCGTCGGGGTTTATTTAATCGTGACAGGAGAAAATACAAGCGAGATCACGATGTTCAAGCAACAGATGATGGGGGAATTCGAGATGAGCGATCTCGGTCTCCTCACGTATTATTTGGGGATTGAAGTGGCGCAGGGGGAGAATGGCATCACCATCAAGCAGGCCGCCTACGCCAAGAAAATTCTGTCCCAGTTCGGGATGCTGGAGTGCAACTCAACCTCAATTCCCATGGAACCTCGATCGCTGCTGCACAAAGACGCCGAAGGAAGTCCTGTCGACGCCACGGAGTATCGGCGCGTCATCGGGTGCCTGCGGGACCTGCTGCACACGAGGCCGGATTTGTCCTACGCCGTTGGCGTGGCGAGTAGATTCATGGAGCGTCCGATGATAATGCATTTCAAGGCTGTGAAGATGATCCTCAGGTACCTCAAGGGAACAATCGATTACGGGCTCGCATTCGCGGGAGGAAGCGGTGCAGTGGAGATCACCGGTTACACCGACAGTGACTTGGCCGGTGACATTGACGATCGCCGGAGCATCGGCGGGATGGCATTCTACGTCAACAATAGCCTTGTCTCGTGGTGTTCACAGAAGCAAAAGACGGTGGCGCTCTTGTCGTGCGAAGCTGAATTCATGGCGGCCACCATGGCGGCGTGTCACGTGCTCTGGCTTAGGGCGCTGCTGAGCGAGCTGTTTGGCGCAGAAGCAAAGCCGGTGAGACTCTACATCGACAACAAATCGGCGATTGCCTTGATGAAGAACCCTGTGTTTCACGGGAGGAGCAAGCATATCGATACCCGTTATCACTTCATTCGTGAATGCGTCGAGAACGGGCAGATCTGATTGAATTCGTCCGGACTGAGGAACAGCGGGCGGATGCACTTACAAAGGGGCTGCCGGCGGTAAAACTGGCAACAGCGTGGCACCTGTTGGGTGTTCGTGATCTTGGTCCGCGCCAGGACTAAGGGGGAGTATGCTGCTGTTACTCCTGGCGAGGGCCCGGGCACGGGCGTAGGTGCGGACGAGGGCCCGGGCACGGGCGCAGGCCGTGCGAGGGCCCAAGCCGATCCGGACAACGTGGAAGCAACAGTCTGGACAACGGCCTGGCGAGATGCTCGGGCGAGGAGATCAACGGTGACTGAGTTCGTGGCCGCATAGAGCGCGCAGCTGAGCGAAGTGCATGGCGAGCGTGGCCTTGTCTTCCTTGTATGTAGGATCGAAATTTCTTTTCAGCCTATAAGTAGATGATAGTTACATCATTTGTGTGTGTGAATTGGTTTTCAATTTCAGTTGAAATAGACACAGAAAATTGCCCCAAATTCCCCTTGCGACCTGCTCTGTTTTTCCTCCTCTGCTTCTTGCTCTCTTCTTTGCTTGCCGGAAGTTTGCCGGACCTGCTACAGTGCGCCCGTTAGGTGTTCGATCGTTGGTTTTCGCTAACATCACATGAACATACTCATCTTTTGAGTCTTAAACGTAGCAATATCAAGTAATGCTCAATGCCAAATGCCCACACCAAGCAATTGATGCAGCATGTATGTCACTCTTGTGAGACGGCGACCAGCTGCTTGCCGACGTTACGACCCGTGAAGAGCCCGATAAGGGCCGCTGGCGCCGCGTCGAGGCCCTCGACGATGTCCTCCACATATACAATCTTCCCTTCCTTGAGGTACCTTGCCATCTCCTCCTCGAACCGACGGTACATGCCGTAGTAGTCGAACACAAGGAACCCTTCCATGCGCAGCCGCCTGGTGACAAGGTAGAAGAGATTGCGCACACCCTCCGGCTGCTCTAGGTTGTACTGCGAGATCATCCCACACGCTGCGATCCGGCCACACAACCGCATGTTGGGCAGCACAGCATCCAACGTCACGCTGCCCACGTTCTCGAAGTAGATGTCGATCCCCTCCGGGAAGTACCTGATAGGACGACCATCCAAACAAGCATTATCAGCATTATAACCGGCACCGATAATCTCCCATAAGTTCTTTTTAGACCCTCTCAAAATAGTATCAATACTGAATATTTACTCGTCACTGATAAGTCACCCTCATCGGTATCAGAATTTTAGTACCGGTGCTTATAACCGACACTGATAGCTGTTATTGTCCGATAGTGAAAGCATTCTCTGTGGCAATGATTTGCCTAAATTATTTTTGTTTATGATAATGAGAGTGGACCTCTTCAGGACCGCATCGAGGTCGGGCTCCTTCTTGTAGTTGAAAGCGTCATCGAAGCCGAACTTGGTCTTCAGCAGGTTGACCTGGAGATGCAACAAATGAATTTTCAGTAAATGTAGTGCTATTATTGTAGGAGTTCTTAATTGTATATATTGATTTTGAGGTCTATCAGTTTGAGAAGATGCATGATTGAGTCTATATATCTTTCTTCCCAGTAACAAAGATCTGATCTGAATTGTATGACAAGATGAATGATTGGGCGTTTCATTAAAAATAAAATGAATGTATGCACAGTCTGGGTAACATGCACGTATCCACAAGATCTCCTTTAGCATATCCATTATTGGGCGTTTCATTTTGCTTTGTTGACAACTTGTTGCTGTACCTTTTTTTAAAAAAAATTCCACTTAGTTTGGAACTATTAAAATAACATGACGTTGGGCTCTGCACGTCTTTGATGCAGTGACTGAATTATCCATTATCTAAGAAACCAAATCAATTATTTGCAGACCTGGTGATTAAACTGCAGACGCCCAATAGAACTATCTGCCAGAAACTGAACAGGCCAGTTGTTCATGATCCTGGGTTGTACTCCATAACATAGAGTAGAGAAGATGCCATTCAAGCAAATGGATTTCCAAGAAATGTACAAAGCAGTTTATAATGGATTTGATTTTGAGGTCTATCAGCTTGAGATGCATGACATAAGAGAATGAAGAGCAGATGACATTACACAAACCTTCTCATCAGAACCAGCACTACCAACCACATAGCAGCCTGTGATATTAGCAAGCTGCCCAACAATCTGACCTACGGCGCCGGATGCCGCGGAGACGAAGACATAGTCACCTTTCTTAGGCTTGCATACTTCAAAGAATCCAGCATAGGAAGTAAGCCCAGGCAATGCTGAATCATCAGAAATTTCATTCAGTTAGAGAAACTGGCAATGACATTTCTGAAATTACTTCAAAGAAGAAAACTTGATATATAGAGTGACAGTGAACTCACCCATAACACCAGTGTAGTAGGACAGAGGAAGTTCAGGGTGATTGATCTTGGAAAGAGTCTCTGGATGGTCGATCAGAGTGTATTCTTCCCATCCGGTCAACCCCCAAACAAAGTCACCGGTCTTGAAATCTGCGTGCCCGGACGATATCACCTTCATCACGCCATAATTTGTCAAAACCTGCAAGTTTTGACATCAAAATGGTAAGGTTTGCAGTGGAAACAATAATTCTGAATCAAATCGTAGAGAGATTGTTCAGACTTCATATCTCTGTACTCTCATTGATCTTTGCAACGAGAGTCGTCACTCATCAAAACAGAGTCAAAGGATATGGATAAATCATATGCGATTCAAACTATGGAATTGGTTCACAGAAAAAAGGGGAAAAATGGATAATTCTTCCATTTGACAAAATTAGGAAATAAAAATAGTTATTTGCAACATGGAACCTGGAAAACATTCAGAATTTGTTGACTCACTGATTCTGTCGAAACATAGTTAGGAAAATAACAGTTTAGATTAAATAAAAAGTCTTCAAGTGAATGGCAGAGTTTGTACTACGCCCTTGGTTTCCAGAAAAGGAAAGATTTAGGAGGAAAAAAGATTAAGGAATAGTTCATGAGACGATATGAATTAGAAGCAAATAAATAAAAATTAGATTAGTACCAAGTATAGATGAAAACACATATTAATTAGGAGATTGTGACATGAAACAATTAATTACCTCTCCTGGGACGTAGTCTGGGACATAGTTAGGCACCTCGTGACGGGTCATCCGGTGGCGCATGTAGGGGTCATAGGAGATGTACAGATTCTTCACCACCACCGCCGACGACCCGGTCGGCACGGCCAGCGGCGGCACCTCCGCCGTCACCACCTCCATGTCGTCCTCCGACGGAAACCCCGTCACGTACCGCTTCAGGATCACCCTCCTGTTGCTCACCGTCGCCATTGCCAACGCTTCTGAACTCGATATATGCTTCTCGACTGTGAGAGAGATGGAATGCACGGAGACGTATATGTAGACGAGACGAGCGGTGCAACATGGCAGCTGGCAGCTTCACTGTTCCAGCAATGCATTCAGCAGGCGTGTGAACGGTGTGATCACGACGAAATCAGCAACGCGATCGTGACCATATGCATGCGGATTTTTCAGTCTGAACAGCTAGCTGCCGTGACCATGATCGATCAGTGTGATCCGACGGAATCAGCTGTTAGCCCTTAGCAGCACGCCTCTCACATGATCAGTGTCTTAAAAGGTCTAAAGATATATACTACTTTATGTCATAAGAGCTAATAATAATCCAAAATCTGTATTATCGTAATCCGTCCTTACAGGGCCTTTGGATGGTTGGATTGTTCCTGCCGATAATTGTACTCTCCCGTTTAAAAATATAAGACGTGTTTTATTTCTACGTAACTTTCAACTGATCATCAGGTATCTTCATAATATATTATCAATAATTACAAGATTAATATCATATGAAAATATTTTCAAATTCAAATCTAATGGTACTACTTGCATGACACTAAATATATATACTTTTAGTTTAAATATTAATCAAAATTTTTAAATGTTAGACTTCACAGAAAATAAGAGAGACCACTATGACAGCGTAGGTGCTGTGCATAGCAAGGTCACAACGATTCCGTCCGTGATAGGATGTCAAAATCAGGAGCATGAACATACAAATTAATATTGAAAACCGCATATATTACCAATATTAGCAAATAAAAAGATGCGTTTGAGTGCCCAAAGGCCCACCTGCCACCACTGCTTGACACCATCATCACTGCCACAAATCTCGCCGCCTCCGCTCCTACGTGTCCCCACCGTTACCGTGTTTACTATTGTCATTGCTATTGCTCTCTCGGGTTATTTGTGCAATCTATATGTATAAGGAATTGAAATAAAAATGCTATCGATTATTGCTCTTGAATTTATCATTACAAATATGCATATATAAATACAAATATCCGTAACACATTACTAATAAATTTAAGTATATAAACTATCACTTGATATAATAATTTCATTTTATATATGATCGTGCCAACTAATTAACTGTTTCACCGAACTTCAGTTCGAATCGAAAAATTCACATGCACACACTACTACAAAACTAATTTTTCATGGTGTTAGCTGTTTCAAAATACAATCAGGCCAAAAGAGCGGCCGCCTGTGATAAGTAGGCCGCAGGGGGTGGGCTGCGACCGCCAGCGAAAATGTATTATCGCTGGTGGTCGCTACTGTGGCCCACCTGTGAAGAGTGCATCATTTTCATAGGCGGGCCACGTTACAAGCTGTCTGGCTTTAACACCGGCGGCGTGTAACATGGGCCGCTAGCGAAAACCCCCCTTTATATGGCATCTTTTTTCTCGGGCCTATTCACTGGAGTCTAAGATTTCTCTCTCCTATAGAAGCAAAAATATAGGGAGGGAGGTTTTGAACTCAAAATCTTTGGCGGATTTTGGTTTCTAAGGTTAGATCCTTGTTCTCCTACATTTTTTATGTAGTTATTTTTAAATTTATGTTTTTAATTTTGTGAATTTTATAATCATGCATAATGTACATGTTCTTATATGACATAGATCTACAATTTTTAATTGGCATCTTGGAGCTCAATTTTGCCCAAATATTTTATGCAATCTTAGAGCAATGTTGTTTACTCATTCATCGATGATGATTGTTTAACTAGATATGGTAGTTTTTATGTATATTAAGTTCGTTAGATTGGATCTAGTTTGGAAGAGAGAGAAACACTAGCTAGCTAGATGTGTCTTTATATTTTTTTGTAGATCTAGATTTGATTACTTGGATCTGGATATTTTTTATCTTACTTTGTATGGAATTTTTGTGGTGAATCTGGATTTTTTTATTTGTGATAATTTAATTGAACTTGATTACTTTGTATGGAATTTTTGGATAATTGTATGGAATATAGTTAATATTTGGATATTTCTTTATTTGGACGCATTTCAATGCAAATACGATAATTTGTACCATATCCGAACTGAATTTTATGGAGGCATATTTGTAAAATTTTGACTGAATTTGCAGATGGTAAGGTCATGGATGTATAATATACTAAGATTTCATACGTCATATATTACGGGAGTTTCTAAATCCATTGATGCTGCCAAGGCGCATGCTGTGGGTAGGAAGATCAAGAAAATCCATTGTCCATGTGTTGACTCCAAAAAACAGAAAGCATGGGGTTGCTTAGATGTAATTAAATCGCACTTGGTGATGCATGGATTTGTTAAGAACTACACAACTTGGTCTTATCATGGCGAAGAAAATGTATCTGAAAGAACCGGCATTGAAGGCGATGAACACCAAGAGGATCGCCGTGAAGGTTTCATAGATGGCAGTCATTGTGTTATAGTAGATGAATCCGATCGCCGTGATTTCGATTTAGAGGATGATCATGTTGTGATGGATAGTATTGATGGCTTTGGTGATAATGATTTTGATTTAGAGGAGATGCTGCGACATATGGAATCGGAAGTGCTATCAGGGTCTGCGAGAGGTTTAGATAATTTCGAGAAGTTACAGAAGGCAGCTAAAGAAACTTTGTATGATGAGTCAAAGGGTTGTGACAGGGAGTTTACAGTATTGCGTTCAGTGCTTAAACTTCTAAGATTGAAGGCCAAGAACGGTTGGTCTGACAGCAATTTCAACGATCTGTTGGGTGTCTTGAAGAGGTTGTTGCTGGACCTTAACTCCCTGCCAACCAACACATACCACGCAAAGAAGCTTATCTGCCCGTTGTCGCTGGGTGTGGAAAGGATATATGCTTGTGTCAACCACTGCATTCTGTACCGTAAAGAGCACGCAATGTTGGATAGGTGCCCAACGTGCAAAGCTAGTTGGTACAAAACTAGTAACCAATCTCCGGAGGTTGATGCTATTGGTCAAGAGGATAACTCTGCTTCAATGGAGAAAAGTAAGAAGAAGATTCCTCAGCTAGTGATGTGGTACTTGCCACCCAAAGATTGCCTGAAGGGTTTATTATTGAACCCTAGGGACGCTGAACTGATGCGTTGGCATCATGAAAAGCGCAAGAGGGACAGGAAGCTTCATCACCCAGCCGATGCTCGACAGTGAAAAATTTCGATGCAATGCACCTAGAATTTGCAGAGGATCCAAGAAATGTAAGGTTCGTACTAAGTATAGACGGCATGAACCTTTTCGGTGACTTGAGCAGTTCACATAGCACTTGGCCAGTTTTTCTAACTATGTACAACCTTCCAACATGGCTATGTCAGAAACGAAAATAAGTTTTATTGTGCATCCTTATACAAGGCCCCAAACAACCTGGTATCGAAATAGATGTGTTTCTTGAATCGTTGATGGAGAATATGGCAGATCTATGGAACAAGGGGTTTCGAGTGTGGGATGAATTCTTACGGTAGTACCTCACCCTTAGAGCCATTATTTTTGTAACAATCAACAACTATCTAGTGATGTTTTCTCTATCTGGCCAGATGAAAGAGAAGACGGGGTGTGTTATATGCTGCGATGGAATAGTATATAGGTGTTAGTGATATGCCCTAGAGTCAACATGGAGATATTATATATATATCACATGCTATGTTTATAATGTATTGATTTGTTCCTTGAAATAGACACCATCATTATTGATCTATGAGTATGTGACTTATTCATGAGACTCTTAATGTCAAATGTTGTTATTTCTAAATGATCCCTGATTATATATCATATGAGGAACAAATATGATTCTAATATCAGCATATGTATTGATTGATGATCATGTCTCATGGATCATGGTATGGAGATACCAAATCGATAATATGGACATATGTTAGTGAACATATGTTGGATAGACCCGCCATGAGATACTGCAGAGATTTCATGTGTCATCAGTTAGTCTCAAGTAGTGTTTATGTAGAGTCCTTAGACTTGAGATCATCATGGTTCCCAACATACGTAGTAGCTTATTTTGGGACTACTAAACACTACTCCGTAACTGGGTAGTCATAAAAGTAGTCTTTGGGTTTGCTATGAAATGTGTAGTGAGATATGAATGATCAAGATAGAATTTGCCCCTCCTTATGGGAGAGATATCTCTGGGCCCCTCGATGTAATGGATTATGGAAGTGCATGGCCATGCTACGGTGATTGAGGTGTCAATCACAAGTTTGTAATCTATCACAGGATCGAGAGAGTGATTGAGCTATTAAGAGGATGACACAAGTCTCGCCTTGAGCTCAATCGATATCGTGAGGCAAAGGGATTTGTACATAAGGACACTACAGGTTCAGCCGATATGATCTTTACGTATATTTTGGGGGCTAATATGCCTTGCTAGAGGCCGCTATTAACAGGGTGACCAGAAAGGCGTTTCTGGGTTGCGACAAAATATACGTGAACCTACAGGGTCGCACACTTAATGGGTTGGAACACATATTCGAATGTGATTCGAATATGAGCTCGATTCGGATAGAGATCCGAGTAGACTCTTACTGGGCCTCGGTCCATGAGGCCCGAGTGAGGAGGTCTATATATAGGGAGGCGAGAGGCTGAGGAGTTTCACGTGTATGTTTTCTGTTAGCCTCGAGCAAAACCCTAGCCGCCACCTTCCGAGCCAAACCCTAGCCGCTCACGAGTGCTAGTACACGCACGATCGACGTTCCAGCCCCGAACGTGTGGATACCCGTAGAGGCGCTGCTCGTTGCGGCGTTGATCGGCCGGAGATCGACTACTTCCACTACTACCTCGACGCGCGCGTGGTTGGACCGGCTTCTCCAACACTTCTTCCGCTGCACTGCGCGTCTGGTAACGATCCATGATCCCTCTCTCGCATGATGTCCTGGTGTGCGCGGTAGAAATTTTTATTTTCTGCTATCGTAGCTTACGCGTACTCCTACAGTGGTATCAGAGTCATCTTGCATAGATTGCGATCTAGATCATCGCATATGTTGATATGCGGGAGCGGTAGATTAGATCTATTTCAGTCTAGATCAGTCGGTTCATGTGATGGATCGATGAAGGCATGGGTTGATAAGATCAATCGGTGAGTAGGGGTTAGATGAGGCGCGGATCTTAACACTATTAGCGCCCTGGAGATTGTCTCGGATCGGCATAAGGTAGGTTATGCCGAATGCTAATAGGGGTTAGATGAGGCGTGGATCATAAGACTTCTAGCGCCCTTGGGATTGTCTCGGATCGGCATAAGGTGGTTATGCCGAATGCTAGTAGGTTATGGATCTGATAGCCATGGGCAAGTGGAAAACCTAGCGGGACCGCCGTGCGAACCCTGCGAACCCCCCTTGTATAGCGTCATAGGTTCACATCATTAAGTAGAATGCGATTCTACGTCTAACTTGTTTTTGCAAGGAATGATGTGAATTAGTATGGCCCTATAGCTTATTTGGAATGTATGAGATGTATATGATGCATGTAACATTCGTTCATGACCTGTGTGTCATGATTTTTCAGCTTTTGTTAGCTGTCTTAATTGTATTTAACGACCTGCGTGTCGACCTTAGTGCTTGAATCCATTTTTGTAATCTTCAATTACTAGCTATTATAGATAGTAGCCTAGACTTGAGGTTACAAGTTTTCAAGCATGATGACCCAAAGCAGAGATGTGGAGGATGAAGATCATCTACACATAAATGGAGATGGGGATCACCATCCTTTTGGGCCATACTAATTCTATCTTACTCTTATGCCATTATATATGTGATATGTTGCTATGGTAGGATAGAGTCCCTCATGATAAAAATTAGGTGTTTATGCCCTTCCATATGTTGCACCAAAAGATAATGATCACCATATTGTAGGCCTACCAAAATAGGGTGCAGTTGGTTATCATAATTATTTGGGGTAGATGTCGGACATCTACATGCGGAAGCATTTGGTTTACTTAACAAGGTCATCAAAACAGTTTTGGATCTTGGGGCACAGGTTGGGGCCGGGGCATAGTGATGCCACCCAACAAGCAAGAGTCACATAGAGATGTGATTAGCAAGGTGTTGCTTACCCGTGTCACTAGTTTTCTAGCCGTGATGCCAAAGCTCACTAGGAATTAGTGAAATGAGGATCTTGACCCACTATGTAACTTAGAGGGAGTTTTGTTGCAAAACACATAGTGGGAGTCTTTTGTTAAATAGTTTAATAAGAGATGAATATAAACATAGTGCTAAACTTTACATATTCTTATGTTGTAGATCATGTCAGCTAACGCAGCATCCAGTTCTTTTAATTTGTGATCTGTTCTTGAAAAAGAAAAACTCAATGGAATAAACTTTATAGATTGGTATCGCAACTTGAGAATTGTTCTCAAGCAAGAGCGCAAGGAGTATGTTCTTGAGACTCCTTTTCCTAAGAACTTGCCTACAAATGCTTCTGTGGCTGCACGGAGAGGTTATGAGAAGCATACGAATGATTCCCTTGATGTGAGCTGTCTTATGCTTGCCACAATATCCTCTGAGTTTCAGAAGCAATATGAGAACACAAATGCCTACAATATCATTGTGGGGTTGCGTGGTATGTTTGAGAACCAAGCAAGGGCTGAGAGTTTGTTGACGCCGAAAACCGCCGGGTGTGCCGAAAAGCTTGCTGACGATCTAGTTCGGCGCCTAGAGACACGCGAAGGCCTGGGAGATCTGCTTAGCTCCAGTGCAGGTCCTAAAATCTTGAGGTTCACAGGCGTGCCAGTCAATTTGACCCCGTAATTGACAAGGAGATGAAGAAATTTGATTACTGATCCAATCGGCCAGCAAGCCGATACGGATTCCTTCCAGCCGATCGCCGCTATGCTCGTGCCCGGGCCCTCGCCTGTACTCGCGCTCCCGGGTCCTCGCTTGTGCTCGTGCCCGGGTCAGCAGCAACTGCACATCGGCTATCGGCCGATACGGACTGATGTAGGCTCCTCGTAGCCGATGGCCGATGGCACCTGTGTATCGGCTAGGAAACCGATAGCGCTATGAGCAAATAGACAAGATGTCAGTATAACATGTGCATCGGCTAGAAGCCGATGATAAAATAGATAAGCAAAACAGTAAGCCAGCCGACTGCCGAGGAAACACATGCGCATCGGTTAGGAAACCGATGATAATACAGATGACAAACAGTAAGGATAATACAGTCGGCTTTATAAAAAGATAACCTATCGGCTAAGCACTCCGATAGAACGTCGCATATACACCGATCGGCTCGACAAGGATAAATCTATTATTATCGATCTAGTAGTTCAAACCTAACTGATGCAGCACAGATCGATAATAGTAAAGGAACCTCAACAAACCGATAGATCTAATGCAACTGTGATGAAAATAACTTACCGGCTATACATTCCGATAAGACGCTTGCACAAAGGCTATCAGCCTAACAGGAATAATTTATCGCTAGCAGTTTAGTAGGTCGGACCCAACCGATGCAGCACAAACTGATGATAAACTACCCCCGATAAACTGATAAAAACTATGCACGCGTGATGTGATATACTTGACCAGCCTAAGAGGTCGGACCGAATCGATGCAGCCGTAGACAGATCCGATACACCGTGGTAAGCCGACTACCATAGACCGACTAGAATATCGGACCTAACCGAGAAAGTCCTAGCCGATTGGTAGTCGGGGTAACGAGACTTACCCTCTCGCAGGAGTTCGGACCTAACCGATGCAGCCCCGCTCGAGAAGCAAGAACCCGTTGGTAAAAGGGTGGCGATGCGCCGAAATTGTATTGATCTTAGTTGATAGTCTTACAAGGTCCCGGGCATACGTATAATATACCCCGAGTTACAAGAGTCCTTATAGACACGAAACAGGACTTTCCTAACTAAAAAGGAAAACTAACAGACCTGATCGGACAAGAGATCAGGTTTCCTAAAGATAAAACTATCTAATAGATAAGATAAAATAACTGCCATAACGTGGTCTTCACGATTCCTTCCCAAGCTCGGACTCTTCTGGATTAGTTTCCAATGGCTGATATCGCTTCTTTCCTTAACCGAACATGTAACGACCCGTACCAAATTTTGGCGTTAACACATGCCCCCCAATTTCAAGTTTGATAATAAACTACCCCGATAAACTGATAAAACTATGCACGCGTGATGTGATATAACCTGACCACCTAAGAGGTCGGACCGAACCGATGCAGCCGTAGACAGATCCGATACACCGTGGTAAGCCGACTACCATAGACCGACTAGAATATCGGACCTAACCGAGAAAGTCCTAGCCGATTGGTAGTCGGGGTAACGAGACTTACCCTCTCGCAGGAGTTCGGACCTAACGATGCAGCCCCGTTCGAGAAGCAAGAACCCGTTGGTAAAGGGTGGTGATGCGCCGAATTGTATTGATCTGTAGTTGATAGTCTTACAAGGTCCCCGGGCATACGTATATATACCCTGAGTTACAAGAGTCCTTATAGACACGAAACAGGACTTCCTAACTAGAAAAGAAAACTAACAGACCTGATCGGACAAGAGATCAGGTTTCCTAAAAGATAAAACTATCTAATAGATAAGATAAATAACTGCCATAACGTGGTCTTCATGATTCCTTCCCAAGCTCGGACTCTTCTGGATTAGTTTCCAATGGCTGATATCGCTTCTTTCCTTAACCGAACATGGTAACGACCCGTACCAAATTTTGGCGTTAACACATGCCCCCCAATTTCGGAGTTTGTTATCAAACTTCGAAATTCTTCTGTTCGGGCCTTATCATTCCTTCCTGGCTTCCTGAAATCGGCTTTCATGAACCGATACCTTCTGTACTAGGTGTGCTAGGCTCTCAAAGTCTTCTGATGAAAATCTTTCCTTGATCGGAGCCAACAAACCTTGGAATGCTAACTCGGCCAGCTGTGCATCGTCCAGACTTAAACTATAACATCGGCTTCTAAATTACGAAACCGCTGGATATTTCTGCGACTGATTCTCCGGCTTCTGTATTACCGATGTTAAGTCTATAAACTCATCTCCTGACTTCCATAAAGAAATACTTGTGGAATTGCTTTTCCAGATCGGCCCAACCTCGAACTGAGTTAGGTGGCAATGAAGAAAACCATGTAAAGGCCGATCCGGATAATGATAACGGGAAGAGTCTAACTCTCAAAGCTTCTACAGCCGATGCTTCTCCGCACTGCGCTAGGAATCGGCTGACATGCTCCACTGTAGACACATCATCTTGCCCTGAGAATTTGGAGAAGTCTGGTACTCTGTATCGGCGTGGCAACGGAGCTCTATCAAACCAATCTGGATATGGAGGCCGATACCTAAATGTTTCCTTCGGTCTTAGACCGAATTGTTCTCTCACCACCTCTGTAATTCTTGCTGTCCAATCTTCTTTTGGATCCTCATCGTAATAACGCAGAGGTGGAGTTGGTAACCGATTCTGATTCTGATATTCCCTCTGATAATTGTACTCAGGAACAGCTTTTGGATAACTCTGTTGATGCCCCCCATAGTACGCAGTTTGATATCCTTGAGGAATCCCATCTTGTTGCCCCCCGGGTATTTGAATCGGCTCTACTGCCTTCTTGATCAAGCTCTGTAATGTGTTCACCAATACCTCAGATTGATCGGTCAACGCATGATGAACTGCTTCATTAAACATGTCTTGGATCGGCTTTTGTGGACTTGCAAGCGATGTATGGCTCGATTCATCAATCAGAACGGGCTTTGGAAATTGCGACTTCTGAATCGGCCCTTGATCTGTCATACCGAAGGATTCTAGACAAAGCTTCCGAAAATCATCGATGTTCTGCTCCACTTGTTGTCTCTGTTCTTCGGTCAAGTCTTCCATTGTAACTGGGATTATGTTGTCTGTGCTGACCTCCTTTCCAGCCATGTTGAAGTTCTGTGTCCCACCGGGCGTGCCAAAAACGTGTTGACGCCGAAAACCGCCGGGTGTGCCGAAAAGCTTGCTGACGATCTGGTTCGGCGCCTAGAGACACGCGAAGGCCTGGGAGATCTGCTTAGCTCCAGTGCAGGTCCTAAAATCTTGAGGTTCACAGGCGTGCCAGTCAATTTGACCCCGTAATTGACAAGGAGATGAAGAAATTTGATTACTGATCCAATCGGCCAGCAAGCCGATACGGATTCCTTCCAGCCGATCGCCGCTATGCTCGTGCCCGGGCCCTCGCCTGTACTCGCGCTCCCGGGTCCTCGCTTGTGCTCGTGCCTGGGTCAGCAGCAACTGCACATCGGCTATCGGCCGATACGGACTGATGTAGGCTCCTCGTAGCCGATGGCCGATGGCACCTGTGTATCGGCTAGGAAACCGATAGCGCTATGAGCAAATAGACAAGATGTCAGTATAACATGCGCATCGGCTAGAAGTCGATGATAAAATAGATAAGCAAAATAGTAAGCCAGCCGACTGCCAAGGAAACACATGTGCATCGGTTAGGAAACCGATGATAATACAGATGACAAACAGTAAGGATAATACAGTCGGCTTTATAAAAAGATAACCTATCGGCTAAGCACTCCGATAGAACGTCGCATATACACCGATCGGCTCGACAAGGATAAATCTATTATTATCGATCTAGTAGTTCAAACCTAACTGATGCAGCACAGATCGATAATAGTAAAGGAACCTCAACAAACCGATAGATCTAATGCAACTGTGATGAAAATAACTTACCGGCTATACATTCCGATAAGACGCTTGCACAAAGGCTATCAGCCTAACAGGAATAATTTATCGCTAGCAGTTTAGTAGGTCGGACCCAACCGATGCAGCACAAACTGATGATAAACTACCCCCGATAAACTGATAAAAACTATGCACGCGTGATGTGATATACCTGACCAGCCTAAGAGGTCGGACCGAACCGATGCAGCCGTAGACAGATCCGATACACCGTGGTAAGCCGACTACCATAGACCGACTAGAATATCGGACCTAACCGAGAAAGTCCTAGCCGATTGGTAGTCGGGGTAACGAGACTTACCCTCTCGCAGGAGTTCGGACCTAACCGATGCAGCCCCGCTCGAGAAGCAAGAACCCGTTGGTAAAGGGTGGCGATGCGCCGAATTGTATTGATCTGTAGTTGATAGTCTTACAAGGTCCCCGGGCATACGTATATATACCCCGAGTTACAAGAGTCCTTATAGACACGAAACAAGACTTTCCTAACTAGAAAAGGAAAACTAACAGACCTGATCGGACAAGAGATCAGGTTTCCTAAAAGATAAAACTATCTAATAGATAAGATAAATAACTGCCATAACGTGGTCTTCACGATTCCTTCCCAAGCTCGGACTCTTCTGGATTAGTTTCCAATGGCTGATATCGCTTCTTTCCTTAACCGAACATGGTAACGACCCGTACCAAATTTTGGCGTTAACAGAGGTTCAACACTTCAAAGTCCTTGTTTGCGTGCAGGCTTGCGGAAGGGAATCCCGTCAGCCCTCATGTGATTAAGATGATTGGCTATATTGAGAGTCTGGAAAAGCTTGGTTTTCCCCTTAGCCAAGAGTTGGCTACTAATGTGATTCTCCAGTCGCTCCCTCCGAGTTTTGAGCCATTCATACTAAACTATCACATGAACAACATGGACAAGACCTTGGCTGAGTTGCATGGGATGCTTAAAACTGCCGAGGAAACCATTAAGAAAAGCACCAGTCATGTGATGATGATGTAGAAAGGCAAGGGCAAGCCTAATGTCAAGAAATGCATGGTCAAGAGAAAGTTAACTCCCGATGAGATCGCGAGCAGAACCAAGGCCAAGCAAGACAAGAAGGGCGCTGCTCCTGACGCAGTTTGCTTTTACTGCAAGGAAGCAGGACATTGGAAGAGGAACTGCCCAAAGTACTTGGAGGATCTCAAGAAGAAGGGAAGTACGACTTCCAATTTAGGTATAAATGTTATAGAGATCAATCTTGCTACTTCATCTACTGATTTTTGGGTATTTGATACCGGATCGGTTGCTCACATATGCAAATCGTTGCAGGGGCTAACAAGAAGTAGGAGTTTGAGAAGGAGCAAAGTGGATCTTCGCGTTGGCAATGGAGCAAGAGTTGCTGCGGTGGCTATTGGCACCGTGCCATTATCTTTACCTTCAGGATTAGTTTTGGAATTGAATAATTGTTATTGTGTTCCATCTCTTTCCAAGAACGTTATTTCTGCTTCATATTTGCAAGCAGAAGGTTATGACTTTAGATCTGTGGACAATGGTTGTTCTCTTTATTTTAAAGATATGTTCTATTGTCATACTCCTATTGTGAATGGGTTATACGTTCTAAATCTTAAAGGGACACCGGTCTATAACATTAACACAAAGAGGCAACGTCCTAATGATTTGAATCCCACGTTTATCTGGCATTGTCGCTTGGGTCACATAAATGAGAAACGCATAGAGAGGCTCCATAGAGATGGTCTTCTACACTCATTTGATTTTGAATCATTTGAGACATGTGAATCTTGTTTACTTGGCAAGATGACAAGGGCACCTTTCACCGGTCAAGGTGAAAGGGCAAGTGACTTATTGGCACTCGTATATACTGATGTATGTGGACCAATGAGCTCCACAGCCAGAGGTGGTTTTGGGTACTTCATAACTTTTACTGATGACTTCAGTAGATATGGGTATGTGTACCTAATGAAACATAAGTCTGAATCCTTTGAAAAGTTCAAGGAATTCCAAAATGAAGTACAAAATCATTTAGGTAAAACAATCAAGTTTCTACGATCTGATCGTGGAGGCGAGTATTTGAGCCACGAGTTTGGCAATCATCTGAAGGATTGTGGAATTGTTCCACAGTTGACTCCACCAGGAACACCTCAGTGGAATGGGGTATCTGAACGGAGAAATCGCACTTTATTAGATATGGTGCGATCCATGATGAGTCAAAGTGATCTTCCATTGTCCTTTTGGGGATACGCTCTTGAAACAGCCGCGTTCACACTAAACAGAGTTCCATCAAAGTCAGTAGAAAGACACCATATGAGATGTGGACAGGACAACGTCCTAGCTTGTCTTTCCTTAAGATTTGGGGATGTGAGGCTTATGTAAAACGTTTGCAATCTGATAAGCTCACTCCTAAGTCTGACAAATGCTTCTTTGTCGGGTATCCTAAGGAAACAAAAGGATATTACTTCTATAATCAACATGAAGGCAAAGTGTTTGTCGCCCGAC
Organism: Oryza meyeriana var. granulata; assembly: GCA_003991445.1. Classification (NCBI taxonomy): domain Eukaryota; kingdom Viridiplantae; phylum Streptophyta; class Magnoliopsida; order Poales; family Poaceae; genus Oryza; species Oryza meyeriana. The sequence continues at coordinate 26,257 of RYFJ01001718.1, read as the reverse complement.
ATGGTGTCTTCTTAGAGAAAGAGTTTCTCTCCAGAAGGGATAGTGGGAGGACCGTGCAACTCGAAGAAATTCGAGAAACACCTGAAAATGTTTCAGCTCCTACAGAACCACAACAGGATGAACAACAACAGGATGAACAAAGTGTTGAAGCACCTGTTGTAGACACACCGGCACCACGTAGGTCAGAGAGGTCACGTCGTGCACCTGAGAGGTACATGTTCTTGACTACTCAACAAAGGGACATATTGTTGTTAGACAAAGATGAGCCTAAGACCTATGAAGAAGCGATGGTGGGACCAGACTCTGAGAAATGGCTTGAAGCCATGAGATCCGAAATTGAATCCATGTATAGTAATCAAGTTTGGAACTTGGTTGATTCACCTGATGGTGTTAAAACATTGAGTGCAAATGGGTTTTCAAGAAAAAGATAGACATGGATGGAAATGTTCACATCTATAAGGCACGATTGGTGGCAAAAGGTTTCAAACAATTTCAAGGTGTTGATTATGATGAAACTTTTTCGCCCGTCGCAATGCTAAAGTCTATTCGGATCATTCTAGCGATTGCTGCATATTTCGATTATGAGATATGGCAAATGGATGTCAAAACAGCTTTCCTTAATGGAAATCTGAGCGAGGATGTGTACATGACACAACCCACGGGTTTTGTCGATCCACAATCAGCTGGAAAGATATGCAAGTTGCAAAAATCCATTTATGGATTAAAGCAGGCGTCTCGGAGTTGGAATATTCGTTTTGATGAAGTGATCAAAGGGTTTGGTTTCATCAAGAACGAAGAAGAGCCTTGTGTTTATAAAAAGGCTAGTGGGAGCGCACTTGTATTTCTGATTTTATATGTGGGTGACATATTACTGATCGGAAATGATATTCCTATGCTCGAATTGTTAAGTCTTCATTGAAAAATAGTTTCTCTATGAAAGACTTAGGAGAGGCGGCATATATTATGGGCATCAAGATCTATAGAGATAGATCAAGAAGGCTAATTGGATTATGTCAAGATACATACATTGACAAGGTGTTGAAAAGGTTCAACATGCAGGACTCTAAGAAAGGTTTCCTACCTATGTCACATGGTATAAATCTTAGCAAGAGTCAGTGTCCTAGTACACCTGATGAGAGGGATAAGATGAATACGATCCCATATGCTTCGGCCATTGGGTCCATTATGTATGCCATGCTTTGTACACGTACAGATGTCTTGTATGCTTTAAGTGCTACGAGTAGATACCAATCGGATCCAGGTGAAGGTCACTGGATTGCTGTAAAGAACATCTTGAAGTACTTGAGAAGAACTAAAGATGTGTTCCTTGTCTATGGAGGTGAAGAAGAGCTCGTTGTAAATGGTTACACTGATGCTAGCTTCCAAACTGACAAAGACGATTTCAGATCGCAATCTGGATTTGTGTTCTGCCTAAATGGTGGTGCGGTGAGCTGGAAGAGTTCCAAGCAGGAGACGGTTGCTGATTCTACAACAGAAGCCGAGTACATTGCAGCTTCTGAAGCTGCTAAAGAAGCTGTTTGGATCAAGAAATTTGTTTCCGAGCTTGGTGTGATGACTAGTGCCTTCAGTCCGATGGACCTCTACTGTGATAATAGTGGGGCCATTGCGCAAGCCAAAGAGCCTAGATATCACCAAAAGTCCAAGCACATTTTATGGCGTTTTCATCTCATTCGCGAGATAGTGGAGAGAGGCGATGTAAAGATATGCAAAGTACAAACGGATTTAAACATTGCAGATCCGTTGACAAAGCCGCTTCCCCAGCCAAAGCATGAAGCTTACATTAGGGCAATGGGTATTAGATACCTACATGGTTGACTCTAGTGCAAGTGGGAGACTGTTAGTGATATGCCCTAGAGGCAACATGGAGATGTTATATATATCACATGCTATGTTTATAATGTATTGATTTGTTCCTTGAAATAGACACCATCATTATTGATCTATGAGTATGTGACTTATTCATGAGACTCTTAATGTCAAATGTTGCTATTTCTAAATGATCCCTGATCATATATCATATGAGGAACAAATATGATTCTAATATCAGCATATGTATTGATTGATGATCATGTCTCATGGATCATGGTATGGAGATACCAAATCGATAATATGGACATATGTTAGTGAACATATGTTGGATAGACCCGCCATGAGATACTGCAGAGATTTCATGTGTCATCAGTTAGTCTCAAGTAGTGTTTATGTAGAGTCCTTAGACTTGAGATCATCATGGTTCCCAACATACGTAGTAACTTATTTTGGGACTACTAAACACTACTCCGTAACTGGGTAGTCATAAAAGTAGTCTTCGGGTTTGCTATGAAATGTGTAGTGGGATATGAATGATCAAGACAGAATTTGCCCCTCCTTATGGGAGAGATATCTCTGGGCCCCTCGATGTAATGGATTATGGAAGTGCATGGCCATGCTACGGTGATTGAGGTGTCAATCACAAGTTTGTAATCTATCACAGGATCGAGAGAGTGATTGAGCTATTAAGAGGATGACACAAGTCTCGCCTTGAGCTCAATCGATATCGTGAGGCAAAGGGATTTGTACATAAGGACACTACAGGTTCAGCCGATATGATCTTTACGTATATTTTGGGGCTAATATGCCTTGCTAGAGGCCGCTATTAACAGGGTGACCAGAAAGGCGTTTCTGGGTTGCGACAAAATATACGTGAACCTACAGGGTCGCACACTTAATGGGTTGGAACACATATTCGAATGTGATTCGAATATGAGCTCGATTCGGATAGAGATCCGAGTAGACTCTTACTGGGCCTCGGTCCACGAGGCCCGAGTGAGGAGGTCTATATATAGGGAGGCGAGAGGCTGAGGAGTTTCACGTGTGTGTTTTCTGTTAGCCTCGAGCAAAACCCTAGCCGCCACCTTTTGAGCCAAACCCTAGCCGCTCACGAGTGCTAGTACACTCACGATCGGCGTTCCAGCCCCGAACGTGTGGATACCCGTAGAGGCGCTGCTCGTTGCGGCGTTGATCGGCCGGAGATCGACTACTTCTACTACTACCTCGACGCGCGCGTGGTTGGACCGGCTTCTCCAACACTTCTTCCGCTGCACTGCGCGTCTAGTGGTAACGATCCATGATCCCTTTCTCGCATGATGTCCTGGTGTGCGCGGTAGAAATTTTTATTTTCTGCTATCGTAGCTTACGTGTACTCCTACAATAGGTACCTTCCTGGATCTAAGAAGCTAGTGCATATGCGGCGCCGATGGTTCTTAGGAACAAATCACAAATACCACATAAAGACCAGATATTTCGACAACACCGATGAGTATGAAACCACACCTTCTTCTCGTGATGGCAAATGGGTGTTCGAGGTGACGGAGAACATCGAGGTTATTTTTGGAAAGGTGCAGAAGAAGAGAACCAAGTGAATGAAGGGAGCAACGGGTATCGATGAACCCGACATGCCATTCAAGAAGCCCTCTATCTTCTTTAAGTACTTGCTATACTGGAAGGATTTGGAGGTTCGCCATACCATCGATGTCATGCACCTAGAGAAGAATGTGTTCGATAGCACCATTGGGCTCTTACTTGATATATCCAGCAAAACAAAGGATGGACTGAAGTCACGTAATGGCCTGGTTGATATGAATATCAGGAAAGAGCTTCACCCCATAGACCTAGGTAATGGCAAAACCTATCTTTCCCTGGCTAGCTTCACCCTGACAGAAGAGGAGAAAAAAACATTGTGCAAAAGTCTACATGGGGTGAGAGTACCTATAGGTTTCTCGTCAAACATTAAGCGACTAGTCTCGATAAAAGATTTGTCGATGTCTGGCTATAATTCTCACGATTGCCACGTGATGCTGACGGTGTTTCTCGCTATTGCAATCAGAGCAATCAAACCAGTTCATGTAAAAGTGGTCATCATAAGGATGTTTTACTTCTTTAATGCCATTTCACAAAAGGTCATTGATTCTGAAGAGTTAGGTCCTCTTCGTATATTTATGATAGAGATTATGTGCCAGCTAGAAACGTGCTTGCCTCCGTCGTTTTTTGATATAATGGTACATCTTATGGTTCACATCGTGCCATAGATAATTGCACTTGATCCATTATACTTACATCAGATGTGACCGTACGAGCAGTACAAGTCTATTCTAAAGGGATACATACGGAACCGTGCTCACCATGAGGGTTCAATGATAGATGGATACATTACGGAAGAAGTCGTAATGTATTGCATAGATTACATACAAGATAGGAAAGCAATTGGTTTACCGGTGCCTCGACATGAGGGAAGATTATCTGAAAGGGGGACAAAAGGAAAGAAAAAATAATCGATCATGATTACAAAACAGTGCTACATGCTCATTACAGTGTCCTGTAACATCTCGCGATAGTAGAGCCATACATAGAGCAATATCTAAATCAAATAAGAGCTCGAAATACTAGCTGCTCAGAAGCATGGATCATGAAGGAGCACAAATGTCACTTCACCGATTGGTTAAAAGACCAAAGCCTACTATATGGAGAAACCGCGGAGGAAAAAACAATGAATATGTTGGCTTGTGGCCCATCAAGTGTATACACCTCGTGGCAAGCATATGACATTAACGGGTACACGTTTTATACCAAAGCAAAGGACAAAAATAGTGTATCCCAAAACAGCGGTGTTCGAGTAGAGGCAGTCGACACAATGGGACAAAAGAGCACATACTATGGGTTCATAGAAAGGATCTGGGAACTTGACTACGGACTCAATATACAGATCCCATTATTTCGGTACCAATGGGTTAAACACCCAACTGGCATGTTCGTGGACAACTTCAGGCTGACAGTTGTTGACCTCAGCAACGTAGGCCGCAAGGACGACCCATGGGTACTCACCGATCAGGCCGCTTAGATTTTGTATGTAACGGACCTAGCGAATTTAAAGAAACACATAGCGCTAGAAGGAAAACCGACAATCTTGGGAGTTGATGGCATCGAAGATGTTGAAGAATACAATCAGTACGCTACCATGCCTATTCACGGATTTTTGAAACAAGATTAAGCTCGTAGAAGCTACCATTGTTGAATCTCTGATGCCGTATAAGTGGGAGAATGGAGTAGAGAAGACTATGAGAGCCTAATATATATCTGTGTGTAGCATATCCTCATCATATTTGCATATTTGCTCATTACATCATGAAGTTTGTAAATTTGCATTAGATGAACTTAAAATAAATTTGTCAAAGCCTACATGTATGCTTTGTGGGTTCCATAGATGTGAGTGGTGTACATTAGTGCATATAGGAGTAGTATATGTATATCAACCAGTGTGTTCATAACGCCATGTCTCAAAGGATAGATGAAAACATCATGTCTCAAAAAACAAATACCGGTGAGTGGAGTCAATTTTAGAAAAATTATGCAAGTTGACAGTTAGACAGAGGTCACTATATGTCACTTATAGGTGGGCCCAGACAAAGATTACTCTTGTGGGCCACATAAGTGGCTACTAGAGATGATTATGTTCGTAAATGTTTAAAAAGTTAAAAATTTTGGGGAATTAAAATTATTGGTGAGCCGGGTGAATTTTTTAAAAATATGAAAGTTGAACAGAGTGAAACGGACCTACGGATTGCTAGATATGAATTTTTGAAGTTTAATTGAATTTTTAGAATTTCATAAACGATTTTTAATCTCTGGAAAAGGATATCCCAAGGTAATATTCGCTTGGACTGACATGTGGGGCCCTTTTGTCAGTGAAACAGAGGCCCCTATGTCTCACTGACAGGTGGGCCCATACTAGATTTCCCTGGTGGCCCACATAAGCATCCAGTAGAGTGAGAGAAGCCCCCTATGTGTCACTGATAGGTGGGCTTAGACAAGGTTTCCCTGGCGGCCGACATAAATACCCGTCAGTGAAGAGTGTGTTCTCTGGTGGCCAGAGATAATGATCTTCTCTGGCAGCCACTTAAGTGGACCGCCAGAGATAACTTTTCGCCTATAAGAGAAAACGCACGGGTCAAAAATTTCTATGTCCCAGAGCCCGTGAAACCCTAGCCGCTTAGGCTGCCAAATTTCGCCGCTGCCAGAGAACTCGCCTGCGCCCACCAACGACCGTGCCCACGTGCCTCGGCTGCAAGAGCTAGTGCATATATAGCCTCTTCGATGACCCCGTGCGCCGGTCGAGCCCCGCCGCGTTGCCCGCACCTCGACGACCCCGCCACACCGCCCTCGCCTCAGCAACCCTGGCGCGCCGCCCGTACCTCGACGAGCACGGCCTCGACAACCCTGCCGCCTCTGCCCTTCTCCACCGTCTTCTCCGTCTTCTCCCACACCGCCTCCGCCCATCTCCGCCGTCATCAACCCCATGCCACCTCCGCCGCGCATCATCCTCTTGGCATCCTCTCGTCGTCCATTAGGTCGATCATATAAGCTACTGGCATCCTCAATCCCATTGCTCCCTTTTCTTTAATTTTTATGGGTTAATTATCATGTTTTAGGTTGACATTTTTGGTTTATCATCTGCTCAGCGAGTTTGTTGTCATGATACACATATATACTAGTTGGATTTTAGAGCAGCAGTAGGAGCAGCTATATATGCTCAGCGAGCTTGTTGTCAAATTGCAGGGAAATCTTGATTTAGAGATGTATATATGTTTAGCAGGAAATTAGATTGTTTATTTTGCGAGGTTGAAAATTTGGAGATGTATATGTGCTGTAAATGAAATTGATTTTGAGATGTTATACAGATTTTGCGAAGTATTATGTACCTTTGTAGATTAGATTGTTTATTTTGCGAAGTATTGTGTACTACTAAATTAAATTGATCACGATACACATATATACTGTAAAATGTAGTAGTACTACTACTGTTAGTATTACCGGCATTTTTGTCAGTATTACCGGCATTTTCAGCCGCGTTTCGATGCAAAATAGGTTAATTTTGTTGCAAATAATTGAATCCGATGCAAATAGGTGAATTTCGATGCAAATTGGTTTATTTCGATGCAAATAGGTAGATTTCGTTGCAAATTGGTTAATTTCGATACAAATAATTGAACTCGATGCAAAATAGGTTAATTTTGATGGAAATAATTGAATCCGATGCATATAGGTTTAATTATGATGCAAATAGTGATTTTGATGCGAATAGGTTTATTTTGATGGAAATAATTGAATCCGATGCAAATAGGTTTATTTACGATGCAAATAGTGATTTCGATGCAAATATGTTTATTTTGATTGAAATAATTGAATCCGATGCAAATAGGTTTATTTACGATGCAAATAGTGATTTCGATGCGAATGGGTTTATTTTGATGGAAATAATTGAATCCGATGCAAATAGTGATATTGATGCGAATTGGTTTATTTTGATGGAAATAATTGAATTCGATGCAAATAGGTTTATTTACGATGCACATAGTGATTTCGATGCAAATAGGTATATTTTGATCGAAATAATTGAATTCGATGCAAATAGATTTATTTCCGATGCAAATAGGTTAATTTTAATGCAAATAATTGATTTCGGAACATATCTTCCAGTATTCTGTAACCAATACGATGGAAAAACCAACCGAAGCACCACAAGTGGGTGACAAGAGCTCGGATGAACCTCAACTCGTGACTTCTGAAGAACTTCGGATTGTATGCACGCAGGCAGTGCCCGAGTGTCCGTAGACTGCTGACTTAGCCTTGATTCAGCCAGACGGGAGACTGAGCTAGTGGTCCTGGAGCTCTGAGGTGTTCCAGTGTAGTATTGTATAGGTGGGTGCATCCTTCGCATCTGTCCATCTCTGGCACGAAACTCTATTGGTGATATTTTGCGTTTCCTGTAGTCTTCCAGTTCTTTCTCTGCGTCTTCTTGTAGTAATGCCTTGTTGATCATGTGCTAGAATGTAGGAAAGTCATGAGCCAAAAGCTGAACTCTCAGGTTGGCGTTCATTCCTTTCAAGAACCTTCTGATTTTCTTGGCGTTGGTGTCAACATCTTCTGGTGCATATCAGGCCAACTTGTTGAAGCGGCTAAGGTACTTGTTGATGCAGGAGGATCCTTGCTTGATCTTGGCAAACTCTTCTTTCTTCATCTCAATTGTGCTTTCTGGGATGTGAGCTGAATGGAAGGCTTCTTCAAACTCTGTCCAAGTGATAGTTGTTGAATCAGGGTGGGCGGTACAGTAGTCGTCCCACCAATCTGCCGCAGGTCCTCTTAACTGATGTGTAGCGTAGAGAGCTTTTTCCACTAGGGTGCATTGGACAAGATTCAGTTTTCTTTCCACATCTTTAATCCAATCATCAGCTTCGATGGGTTCTGTGGTCTAGGAGAATTTTGGTGGGTGTGATCTCAGGAAATCATTGAGCTTAGATCTGCCATTGTCTTGCGCCATACGGGGTTGATGCACTTGTGCTTGTTGCTGTTGTATTACTACCAGGCTCTGAGCGATTCCTTGCAGTATCTGAGTCTGGATAGCAAACAGCTGGTGAAAATCCATTGCCGGGGGTTGATTACCAAATGTGGCCTGGCTGGCTGGTCTGGGGTTGGTGGCGGATCCACTTTCAGCATCTAGTGCAGCAGCTGGGTTGACTGGCGGATTTAGGTTCCTTGCCGGGATTGGATCTTGTTCATAGCTGAGGCAGTTGGGAACACGGACCTGACGGTTGGTGCGATGTGCCATCTGTTCCAGGTTGGTTGAGGTCAGAACGATTGGGGATAGGAGTAAAGACGTAACCGGAAACACGAGATAAAAATGGTTTTCGCAAATCCGAGGAAGAGTAGTGGTATGTCCCAGTCAGTAGCCCAACTGGTCCCATACTTGAACACAGACTACCAGGCATAACATCACACACGCACTGTTTCGCCACAACTCCTACTGAGCGGGCGACGATACTAAGGTCAACTATTGCCGAAGGCTAGCTATTAACTCGCCAGGCAGAAGAACACCTTTCATCAACTAGGCATGATGAAAGGCGGGTTCCAGAGCGAAAAAGCATACGCGAGACTAGCTTCTAGATTTTGATGTAGGCCAGGGGAAACAGACAAAGATTTTCACAAGTCTAGACCAAGTGGAAAACTCCTTAGTTTTTCACAATTAGCTTTGTATTCAATTATTGCCATCCTATCAGGGGGTTTCGGTCCTAGAGCCAACCTATGCTTTGATACCATCTCTTGTCACACCCCGATCTGGCACCGCCGTATAACGGTACCAAATAGGGTGTGCCGTAGGAAAACAGCGCGAACTGCTTCCCCGCGGAACCGTGATACCGATACTAGTCCCAGGACACAGCGCTGGTATCCACGGAAATCAGAAATGCATCATTGCCGTACCTTAAATAAATACATAATTAAATAGACATATACCTTAACTTACGTTGCAGCTTCGGAGAAAGCCGGAGACAGCAATGAACAACACAGAGGTAGCGGCAGCAGCGGAACAGTGAACTAAGTCCCAACACACAGGCAACGGCTAGGAACCAGGACGAAACCCTAATCTTCAGTTCTCTGCAACTCCAGCATCCAGCTCCTGGTGGAGAACTATATATATATATAGCAAGGGTGAGTACTCACGTACTCAGCAAGCCAGGGGAACTTAGGTGGTTGTTGCAGGCTTCAAAGAGTGGCTGGATATTTTGTAAATCCGTTCTGTTGAAATCTTTTAAATTTGATAGTATGTGCTTCTTAACAATCAGGACAAGGTGAGTCTCATCCGATCAGAGTGAAAGATGCATCAATCTTTATTTCTCCAGTTTTCGCAATCAAGAATCACATCAAACGGCTTCCCGAGCCAAAGCATTTTTTCGGACTTCCCGAGTTCTGCTGTCCATGACAGCCAAGCCATTTCATCGGACCTCCAGCGTCCATAATGGCACCTTCTTCTCACAGTTCTCAAAACCACACGCACATTTGCAAACAAGGTGAAATAAAACTACGCTAAGGAATCACCTCATATCCGCCCATGACCATGGGCACGGCTGTTCAAACAGTTTAAACCTCTGCAAAGGGGGTACACTTTACCCACACGACATGACTCACTCTAGCCACCAGCTCACCCTGAGCAGGCACGATCGGTGGCCTAGAGGTTTTTGCGACAAGGCATTTCCCTAGCCCTCTTAGGTTACCCCATGCCAACTAGAGGGGTCCTCGAGACCAATCACAGGGTAGGTCCCAGACCATGCTGTATCAGGAATTCAGGAGGCAACCCTGACGCCCTCCCACACGATCCACAGTACAATGGCACGCAAGGCGTCCCTGAGAGTCTAGTTACTCGGTCAGGGGCTTCCCAATTCACCCATGTGGTTGTACTGTCATATGCTCGGATGAAATTCCAAAGAAATCGGTCCTTAGAGCGACCACACAGGCATCTCACACACCAGATTGGCCTTGTGTCGTGAATCTCCATTTTAAAATTCATTTTGCTTTCACGAGGCACCGACCCAGGTGTCAGGTTTTCCAAACGTTTCGTAAAACCATATTTTACCCAAGAAGTTTCCAAATTTTTAAGTTAAAGGGGCGACTGTCAGTACTCATACAATAGTGCACAAATACCGAGGTGCGACAGCAGTGGTTACAAGGCAACAGGGTATTTCAATCATTAAGGAAGGATTTAATGCAGCAAGGTTGGGTGGGTCACCCAGTCTGACTCACAGATGGGACCGAACGATTTCGTGCACGCATATCGATGCAGGATTTCACAAATAAAATAATTAAATTTCAATTGTAGGCTCGATTGATCAAAGGTGACTTACCTTGCTCTAGGTCTTCACTGGTCGTCGAGAAATCGTCGCGAAAACTGCTCTGAAACGATATTTCCGGCGACCGTTACTATGCACAAACACACAAAAATCTACACAAGGTCCAAGAAAAAGATCATATTTAGTGCTAATAATAGTGCCATCAGATAGATCTCAATTTTTGAAAATTACTGGAGTTGAAACAGAGTCAATCGGAGTCACGGATTAAAAGATATGATTTTTCGAAGTTGTTGGCATTTTTCTAGATATTGGAAAAAGATTTAGAAAGGAATTTCTCCCATTAATTTGCTTTGGGCCACTTGCAGGCGGAGCCTAGTCGGCGGTCCGAGGGGAATGGCGCGCACGCGTGGGGAGAAAGGATTGGGCCAGCCCGTGCGGAACAGGGCGGACGGCCTGGCGCGCGGCCGGGAGAGAGAGAGCTGACCGGTGGGCCCTATAGGCAGTGGCGCGGTCCACTGGGGCGGTACAGGGGAAGTGCCTGACGGATGGGCCCGCTTTGAGGGGGCGGGGTCCGCTTGTCAGCCACGGTTCTACGGGGAAAACGGAGCACGGACAATGCGCGCGAGGAGGCGATGGGTGAGGCGCAGCCAGTTGGCTCACGACGCTCGGGGTGCGGTGGCCCATTCGTGCAGTCACACAACTCACTGTAGGCGGCGCCCGCACAAGACACAGGAGAGAAAATCCTCTGTCCTTGGCCACGCGATGCGGGGAAGACGAAGAACAGTTCCACGATCCAACGGCGTGCGACGGCGAAACTCATCGGCTTGATTCATTGGTGAATAACCGAGGAGAAAAGCATGGGCAGGGAGAAGAGGTCACGAGGAATCGATCTGAGGGCTTGGATGGTGTCGCCGAGGGCGGGGTTCAGCCGGCGACGAGGAATGACGACAGCAGGGAGGGGAGAGCATGGCGGCGCACAAGGTCTCACCAGCGGCGGAGAGGGAAAAAGGGAGGGAGCTAGAGCTCGGCCTCGGCGGTCCGAGAGGCCCAAGGGTTGGTCAGCAGCGAGGGTAATCGGTCCGAAGTGGTGCAGTAATCGACGGTTCGACGAATGAAAAAGCCAGTGGCAGTGCATGAGCCGACCATGGAGCTTAGAGGAGGTATAGGCTCAGAGAGTGACTTGAGGGGGGCCTCACCGAGGACGGCGCAGACGACGAGGGGCGGGGGGGGGGGGGGAGGCAGAGACGATGGAGGAAGGGAGTAGTGGTTCCTCCCGGTCAGCGATGCCCGAGGCCAGTCTTCGCGGTCGGTGGTGTCCCGGTTATAGAGCGGAGAAGAGAGAGAGGAGGAAGCCTCGGGAGGTATTTATAGGGGTGGCGTTTGTGCTCGGGTTGAGGGAGGGAGTCGCCAATTATTTGGGTCCAATCATGGACAAGAGAGAGAGGCGAGGCGGCGCCGCGGTGCGGGACTCTTTCGGGCAGCGAAAATTTCACGGATGGCGGTGATCGCGAGGGACGTAGAGGTCGGCGTATCCGAGGGCGGTGTTTGGATCTCGCGAGTGGGAGAACGGCACGGCAGAATGATTGAGAAGGAGAGAGAGAGGTTCCGGAGGGAGCCTCATTGGCTCGGTCTTCAGTCAAAAGCGGAGGAGGAAAAAGGAGAAAGAGCGAGGCGGTAGTGACGGCCGTGGCTGTCCAGCCCTTGGCGGCTAGTAGTGACCAACGCGGGGCCAGGCGGCACGGTTTCGGTGCGTTGGGGCATTTGACCGAACGGCCTTCGAGCACGAACGGCGAATCGGGAGGGGAAATGGAGGAGGAAGACGAACAATGCTGGGTGATTGACGGCCGAGCGCGGGCGATCGGGACGCGTGGCGACGATCGGCCGGCGGGGCGCGTGCGTCCGTTATGCGGATCGGACGGTGGCTGAGTCGCGCGCTAGGACGCGTGGCGGTGATCCACGGGGCGCCGGCCATCCACGCGCGGGCGCACGGGGCAAAGGGGATCGACGGCCGATGTGCGGCGCCGGGGACGGGTGGCAACCATCGGTTGCGTGCGGGCAGCGAGGGGAGATCAACGACGGCTGAGTAAGGGCGCAGGCACGTGGCGAGATCTGGCAGTGCACGGCGGCTGAGCAGCGCGCGCGATGTAGAGAGGAGATCGACGGCGGCTGCGTGCGGTGCGAGCCACGTGGCGCAAATCCGACGGCCGCGGCGGCTAGCACGCTCAGCTGCAGGTTGGGTCGAAAAGAGGGATGAGGTGGCCCAGTGGAAACAATGCCATTTCTCCTTTTTCTCTGAGATTTATTTGGAGGCTTTTTGGAGGCTTTCAAAGGGATTTGAATTTAAAATATCTTTATTTGAACCCAGCAAGGTTTGGGGAAAATTCAGGAGGGGTCCAAAGCAGCAAATTTCTAGTATTTTGGGATTAATCCTTTTCCAAGGATTTTTGCGGGGGATCCAAAGAAAGAAACTCGAGGAGGGCGGATTAAATTCAAATTATGACATTTAATTTTAATTTTGGGGAAAACTCAAGAGAATTTTCGAGGAGTTTTTCATGGTGTTTAGGACGGAGGGGAGACTTATTTGGGTGGATATATATATATATATATATATATATATATATATATATATATATATATATGGGTATGTTTATGGAGGGTTTTATGTATATATATATATATAGAGAGAGAGAGAGAGAGGGTATTTATATATATACACACACACACATGTTGGTGGAGCTGAGTAGGAGGGTTGACATACGTATATACATGGGTTTATATATGTAGGTATATACTCAGGGATATATATATAGTTGTGTAGATGGGGAGGGTTCGAATAGAGGCTCGACACACAAGCTGTATATTTAACTTGGGGTTTTTAGGGATTCAAGGAGAAGAGAGAACAAGGGGTTTACGGGAAGATTAAAAGGAGATGTTTAGGGTTCCAACTCGGATCTTTGGAACGGGTATCAAAGTGGAGATTTTGGAACATCAGTTCGGATATCGAAATGGGGATTTCTCGAGGGAGAACCCGAGGGAGTTGCCGTCAGGGTTTTGGAAAGGGGTTCGATGACGGTGTGTCGAATTTAGAGATTATTTCGGAACGGAGGAGTTTGAGAGGACGGATTGTCGATATCAAGGCGGAGAGACAGACTGAGATCCATGGCACAACATACAACACAACACACAAGAAGCGAAATTTTCTCGGGTAGTTTTTAGCAAATTATTGTTTAACGTCTCGCCAAATGCGGGGCGTTACAGCTAGATAGAGCTGAAAAGGCGGATCATATTTCCAGAAGGGACAGAGACAGAAGCGAAGGAATTTGCACTAAAATCTATGGGAAAGCTTTGGCAGAACTGGAAATATGATCTCAATAAGTTTTAGTTGAAGAAAGATAAAACCCCTTTTAGAGACTATGGGAAGATAACACAGGCCCAATGGGAAGAGTTCGTCTCGATGAAGACCTTAGCACAACAACTCAAACAAAGCAGGAAAATGTCCGAACTGGCAAGGAGAAATACATATCCCCATCATTTGGGCTCGACTGGTTACCACCCTAAGATCAAGAAGTGGAGAAAGGAGGAAGAAGAATTGAGAAAGATAGGGAAACCAGTACCTATGGACGGTCACGATGAATGGAGCAAGAATTGGGTGCATGCAAGAACCCCATCATTTACGCAGGAGGGTGATGTAGTTTTTACAGACCCTAAGCTACAGCATGTAGCAGACCAGATGAAGTCAATTGCCAAAAGGCAAAAGCTTGGGATATTCACGCCGGACAGGGAGATCAACCAACTGTCCTACGCGTTGGGCAAATCTGAGCACTCAGGCCGCGTTCAAGGGGTCTCCTCGAAACTTTCTTTGAAGGAAGGCTTCAGAATAGACGCTGAAAGTTACAAGAAGCGCGACCGGTACAAGGAAGAGATTGCGTTGCACGTAAGGCAGCAGGTGTATGCAGAGATGAACAGATTCATGGCAGAGTACTACCAATTCATGGGCGGATCTTTCCAAGAAATGCCCCAAAGCGACCTTGTATCTACAGCCGGACCAAGGTATCCAGTCGACGATCTGAACGAAGACACATCTTGCAGACTGCACGTCCCGGTCGGAAGGGCAGAAAGGACAATAGAGGTTGCCACGGGAAGGGCGATGCTGGGCCGCAGGTTTCACTGCACGGATATTTCGGAGGACTATGCCAAGGTTGAGGTGCAGAAGGTCTATGACGATCACATGAGATACGAGATAGACCTTCCAACCCCCGAGGGCATAGTATACCTAGGAGATGCGGTGGACCAGATTATTTTGTGGCACAAAAGAGATATTGTCATAGGAATCTCAACGGTTCCTCCATCAAGGAGACCGGTGTCGCCATCTCCCACTTCGCCTAGGCTTTCTTCGCCTCTGCCACCATCATCAGCTCCCCAGCAACCAGTCAATCAACCTAAGGCGCCTCCACAACAACAAGCAAATCAACCTAAGGCGCCTCAACCGGCTGCTGAGCCAGAAATTGCAAAGGACCGTCTACAAGAAGAAGGAGATCAGCCTGATCAGGCGCCTCCACAATCTAAGGTGCCTACAGAAATTGCAGAGGCACGTCCCCAGGAAGAAGAAGCCGCCTCCGTCCCGCTTAAGATCCAAGCCCATGAGCACAAATCAAAGGATTCGCACAAACAGAGATGGATGGTGCAATCTTTCAAGGGGAGTGGGACGGAGGACAAGGGGAAAAGTAAGGTCAATGAAGACCAAAAAAAAGCAAAGGGCCTGAAAATAAGCTTGTCTAAAGACATGGATTTTTTACCATCAGATGATGTGCCGCAAAATTATGAACATGGCAAGCCATTCCGACCACCGTGGAAATTAGCCCAAGGACCTTGGCAGCTAAAAAGATGGCATGAATGGTACATGCTTGCATGCATGTTTGGTATCAGAGAGATAAGCGTCGACGTCCCGGCAAATGTGTTCATGAGCGGGCCATGCCAATTTTACGTGGATTTCAAGGATATGCATGCCCTCTATCACCGGGATAAGCTAGATGCAAATTTGATCGCCGTGTGGTGCTTGTAAGTATACAATCGCTGCATTGTACTTGTCCAGATTACCTATACGTTACTCACAACCTATACACCAGCCGTTCTTAGCTGTAAGTTCCCTCACCCTATATGTGGAGTCTAGCGTAACTCTCTCTTAGCGTTTTAAAATTTTATTAATTGTTTATATTTTAGGCAGTAGTGGATGTACAGAATTGTTGATTTGTGTAAAGGTTTTTTAAAAAAACTTTAAAATATACCTATAATATAGTTAAAAAAAGTATAACTGCGCTACAATTATACTGTAACTACACCTCATGTTGTTGGCAACCCGATCAAACACCCTCCGAGCTGACTGCACAACCCCATATTCAGAGAACATGTTGATTGCCGAGCTCACAAGAAAGGGATTATTGATGTACTCTACCCCATGCTTCAGTAGCAATTCGTAAAAGCAGGAATGGCCAGCTTGGATCATCGTAGCAGTTGCCGGAAATATATATATTCACGAAGCTGACCAGCGACGGCCTAAAACCATCCTCAAGCATGCGCACAAACAGCTCCAAGGCATCCTAGGGACGCCCTGTCCTGACATACGGTCCGAACAGGGTGTTCCAAGAAATGATGTTCCTCTTAGGCATTGCCAAGTTGTGGGGGAGAGGAAGGCACGGAGGTTGCGGCTAGCTAATGCTCGGGAGGAGTGGAATCCAAGGAGAGGAGGACGAGGAGGTTGGTGGTGTGAGAGGGAGAGAGAGAGAGGAGAGGAGAGGGTATGTCAGGACAAGGCATCCTGGGGACGCCCTGTCCTGACATACGGTCCGAACAGGGTGTTCCAAGAAACGATGTTCCTCTTAGGCATTAAAAAAAATTATATAAATACATTTTTCAAGTTTGTAGTAGATAATACTCAATTAATCATGCGCTAATGGCTTATCTCGTTTCCCTCTCCTCTCTCTCTCTCTCTCCCTCTCACACCACCAACCTCCTCGTCCTCCTCTCCTTGGATTCCACTCCTCCCGAGCAGTAGCTAGCCGTAGCCTCCGTGCCTTCCTCTCCCCCACAACTTAAAACAGAACTGAATCCCCTCTGCTTTCTTCTGTTCGTCTGCCTACAAAATTAAAATCCTTTTTGTTCACTTGAGAGATGCATCTAAATATTATTACTTCGGCTGCTGTCACATGCGCCGTCTTCAAGCAATTGGATTATGAAATTATGAACTGGTTTGTGACCGGCGACGGCCTGAAACCATCCTCAAGCATGCGCACAAACAGCTCCAAGGCATCCTGGGGACGCCCTGTCCTGACATATGGTCCGAATAGGGTGTTCCAAGAAACAATGTTCCTCTTAGGCATTGCGTCAAACAGCCTTCAAACGACGTCGACACGTGCATCCCGGTATACCGGCGTAGAGGTTGAGTTGCGGAGAACGGCGGCGTCAGGGAGGGAGCAGGCGCGCTGAAGCAGGTGACATTGGTGGTGGTCACAGCGGTAGGGATTTTGGACACAAGTGAGGGCACTTTGGGCATTTCTGACAAAGGATCGGACCAAGAGCATCTCTAGCAGAAGCTCCAAACTAAGACCTAAACATGTTTTTAGAGAAAAAGGAAAAAAAAGGTCCAGCAGCCCCTACAAGGGTCCTCAAAAGGCCCTCAAATACCTCTTCATAGCCCCTATTCTTAGGCCTCTATAGCTAGCCCTCATTTCTCTTTTTGCATGGCGCAGGTGAAATTTCAGCGCGAGCTTCTATCGTGCATGGCGCATCTCATCTCCCGCACCGCTGCTGCCCTTCCGCCTGCCGCCGCTGCAGTTTCACCTCCTCCCTGGTGTCCTTCTCCGGGCAGCCCTCCTCCCTGGCCTCCTCCTCCTCCCGGCGCCAGTCCTCACCTCGCCCCCGCCTCCCCGGCCTCGATGCAGCTCACCTCCTCCCCCTCTCCCGACGACAGCTCCTCCCTGGCACCCCCTCTACCCTAGAGCCTCTTCTCTCCGACATCCCTCCTCCCGACGCCTCCTCCTCCCCGGCCTCATCCGCACTGTGCTTCACCGGCAATCTCTGAAGAGGGAGGAGTACTAACAACGTAATAAACCCGTGTTAGAGAAGTTCCTAAAGATACATAAATATATAGAAAACAAGCAAATGCATGAACAACTTCAAGATGATCTTGTGGAGCACTTATATGTGCTTCTTTAGGGTGCTTACTAGTTTGTTTTATTGTATTTTCTATGAGTTATTTTGAGTTTTGAACTTTTGCTTGTAGGACATGCTATTTTCATGTTTCTAAATTTTGAATAAAAATTTGAATTATGGTCAAATTATTAATTTATATATGGATGAATTCTACGTGTTATAAATATTTATGTTTCAATTATTATAGTATTAAACTAAGCATATATATAGTGTATGGTGAATTATAATAGAAAAAGAAATGAGGACTGAAAAATGAGGACTATTACTGGAGTTTGAGATATGTTTGAGATTCAAAGAAAATAGGGGCAGTTCCCATTTAATCTTTGGGGCTCTAAAATAGAGGCTATTACTGAAGATGCTTTAACAGACCTAAAATATAGAACCATGACAACAATCTCATTTCTTAGACAAATTAGCTCGTAACACGGTATTTTAAGAAACCGGTTTTAGCCATAGGAAAACGTAAAATTAGACACTTGTCAATGGCAAATATTAGAAAAACCGGTTTTAGCCAATAGCAAAACGTGACGCTTGTCAATGTCAAATTTTAGATTTTCTCTAATCGATACAATAGCATTTAACACGCTAACCGGTTTTTCTATTTAATTTAGCAATTGCCAGTCCACTCATATATTTCCTAATATTTAGAGTAAAATACTATATTGGGTTTCCTGAACCAGATAATTCATGTAAAGTTAAAAAGGAAACAAATGGTTTGTTGAATGCTTCTGGCTAAGATTATTGTAGTTAAGAGTTATTGGAACCAACCAAATTATATTATTTGTATAGGCTCTTTGTGTGCTAAACTTCTGTTTGCATAAACCGAGAAGTCATGGAATTATTATTTCATTCAAGGTTGAACCGGCCACTCCTGTTTATTTTTCTTCTGATTCTACTATCCTCTAACTAAACCAGCCAATTTAAAAACATTTTATTTTACTGGTTGGACTCCTAGAAAATTTTCTTCTACTGTAGCTACTCTTGAATATGATAAAAATTGAAGGGTTTCATAAAAAATAAGATGCATGGTGTTGGCTCAAAATCATGAATTTTCTATTACAACACATGGGTATTTTTTGAGTGAACGAAAAATATTGAAACAAAATAGGATCAAATTTTGACTTCTAAACTTAAACCACAAGTTTATTTTGTTGTGGACAAACTTATTTTAATGCGTAGGCCCTATCGTAGTCAGATTTATCTTCAAGCCTCGCTGTCGTTATATATAAGACAGATAATCACACATGCTGTACCACGCATCATATTCTCAAAGGATTTTTTTTTTCAAGGAAAGGGTGCTATATTAATTAAGTGGAGGAATTACAATAACGAAGGTCAAGTTCTTGGATACATGTGGGGGCATTCATCTTCGACGCAACACTGCACATACTCCTCCTATCTAAACTATATGGCACTACTTAAAAATTCATTTTTAACGACAACCCTCCTTTTTTTAGGCGAGTGCATATGTACAGCAAGCCAGGGGATCTGAGTCACGCACTATCTCTAAAAATCGATTTTTATAGCCAGATACTTAAGCCACCGTCAATGAAAATAGCTTAATTCTATAGACGGACCCTTAAGCCGTCCACTTGTAAAAATTAATTTAAAAAAACATATATATATATAACTTTTTCATATGAAGTTGAATAAAGACAAATTTTTTATAAAAATTGTAGTTGTACTTGACAACTTTTTTATTTAAAATCACTCAGGGGTTCAAATATTCGTTACAAAATCTCAAATCTATGTTTTAAACAATTTTTGATAGAGACATGCTCTATATTAAAGTTGTAGAGCTCGACGAAATCTATAACTTTGTAGTTGATGTCCTTTTCATTTAAGATCATTTAAAGTGCTAAACAAGAATTACAAGTTTCGAAGAAATGAAATTAAAAGAATAGTATCTCAATCTACACAACGAACGCTTGATTCACTCATACTTCTAAAATGATACTCATGAACCCTCTCATCTCCAAAAGAGTTGCGCACCACCGGAACCATATGTCTCTCATATTCTTCCTCTGAGGAACCACCATATGCATATATTAATGTATCCACATGATATTAATTTTCTAGTTTTAATGAAATAAGGAATTAAGTATTTCCTTGCCTGCATAAAATTCACAATAATTAATACCTTGAATGAATCTGCTAAATATATTCAAAATTCATATTAAAATTGAATAACCAGTTTAGTCAATTGCCATTTGTCATATCATGCTTTCAGTTTGTAAATGAACTTTTGAATTCATTTCAAAATTTTGAGTTATGTTTATTTTTACACAAAGCAATTTTCAGTAAAACTACCACACTTAGAAACAAATTGTTGCATCAATTTCTTCTTGTTTTTTCATTTTATTCATATTGGAAAATTAAGCGAAATAATTTATACTTTCTCTGTTTGAAAATATAAGGTGTATTAGGTTTTATTAGGACAAAGTTTGGACCAAAAATTACTCTATTAGAATCTCATTTGTTGAAAAGCATAATCATAACTAAGCACTTTTAAGTACGAATCTAATAATATCAATCTATATCATAAAATTTATATCCTAATAAAGTAATCGTTAGTCAAAGTTTTATCCTAACGAAACCTAATAAACTTTATATTTTTGAACGGAGTGAGTACCTTTTAATATTACATTTGCAGATTTGCTTTTCACTACGGCTGTGTTGTTTTTTCCTTTACAGGAAACAAAAAGAGATGCTTTTGATCAACTTATATTAGAAAATTTTCTCCTAACTTTTGTGCTCTCTCGCTCAGTGGAGGCTTCTGCAGGTATTCGGGTTTGCTGGATAGGTACTCTTTTTTCAGGTCATATTCTGCATGTACAAAGAGTAGTGGTCTCGGTAGTATTTTCATAACTCCATTCTTCTAAAACCTAGGTTATGTCTGCAATCTATGGACCGAGCCATGAGCCAGAGAGGTCTGAATTTGTACAATGGATCTATGATTTAGTTATCCCGGAAGAGATTAATTGAAATTTTATGGGAGATTTTAACTTTTTTATATCTTTGGATATAGAAATAGTGGGTAGGCGTATGAATGATATGGTGATTTTCAACGAGATTACGAGTAATTTGGGTCTCATGGAGTTGCCACTTAAAGGGAGATGCAAGAAAATCCTCTTTTGCAACAATCCCAAAGGCATTAAAGTAATTTTACCTCAACCTTAAACTTTGCTAAATAATTTAAAATCTATTGCATTTGTGAAAGGAGGGAGTAGATTTTTTTTTTATAAAAAAGATCTCATGCGGCTGGTTACATGCACGGCATGCAAGCAAGCATGCATACATGGGGTTCCCTAATAAGCGAGCCAGCAAGGGATAAGAAAAAGGGTGGGGAGCTAATGAAAGCAACTTTTATATGAAAATAATTATAACTTCCTAACAGTTAACTCCCAGCATGAGAAAAGTAAATCTTTCATCTTAAATGCATATAACTTCCTAACAGTTAATTTCCAGCATGAGAAAAGTAAATATTTCACCTTACGTGTATATACAAACTTCCAAATGTAATTGGTATTTTTCATTCTAAACTGTAAGTTGTGTAAAGCTTCAACAAAATAAATACGTCTGACATCACCACATCACCATAGGGGAATAATAAAAATGTTTGTACATCAAATTGCGGGAGCTTGTACATTGCTGTTTTTTTTCAAAAGTTCCAGAGCTTGCTGCACAAAAAAAGGGTCAAACAGTAAATTTGGATAAAGAATATATATATATATATATATATATATATATATATATATATATATATATATATATATGTATATATATGTAAAAAATAGAAAAGATGATCCCCTAGTTTGAATCATGGATGTTATTTTTCATTAGTGAATATATAAACAATCATGTTGATAAGCAACTTGCTTTGGAAAAAAACAAAAAAAAATGTATCCTAGTGTTGTCATGTTATAAAAACTTTGGTAACTTCTATGTTATAAAAGTTTGTTAACTGCAAACTTTTACACTAAGGTGACATCGAACAAATTGTATGAGACTAGTCTGCTTGTTTTGTAACACTCAAGCAAATTTTCCCTCTCCTTTCTTACAACTTTTCAATCTGTTTGTCATTTCTTAGGTCAGATAAAGTGCACCATAGTTTTGTCAAAAAACAATCAGGACATTATCTGCCATGGGAGCATTAAACAAATCGACATACGAATGGTTACACGTCGTGATTACGGACAAACACTTCAAACAATTTGTAAAGAAATTTGGTCAAGGAAATTACTCAGGGATATGAACAACAGAAAACCATTATCCTTTTGTGAATCGATATTACTTTTTCATTGCTTCTGAGTGAATTTTTACTGATAGAAAGCTTGTACACTTCTTACACGATAGAAAAGTTTGTGCACTATTTACACGATAAAAAAGTTCACTGATACAAAGTTTGTGCACTATTCGCGTGATAAAAAAGTTTACTGATACAATGTTTGTGCACTATTCGCGTGATAAAAGTTTACTAATAGAATGTTTATGCACTATTTGCATGATAGAAACTTTTCTGCTAGAAAATTTGTGTACTATTCATATCATAAAAAAAGTTTACTCATAGAAAGTCTGTGCAGTATTCATGAATTTTTTTATTTTATATATGAAACTATACTAACAGGAAAGTTTATGTCATACCCTAAACTGACCTTCCGAGAAGGACAAGTCTGTGTCATAGAATTATACTGCATAATAGTACTACTCCCAGAAATATAATGTTGGTACAACAGGCGATAGAACCATTATAGTACAATTGTCTTTATTAATAGACATAATCTTATAAGCATGTTGGAACTACGGACATACCTCGAGTTCACAACGATATATTAGCAAAAGAGCGAAAACGAAAACTAGCTCAAAGCCACAAGCACGACTCGGGAACTAAGCTGAAACCTTAAAACTCCTTGAATCCAGCCTGCTCCTGGAAGAACTGCTCATCGGTTAGATCCATCTCGTCTTCCAGCACTGAAGGATAGATATACAGAGCAAGGATGAGTAATAGCGTACTCAACAAGTCATGGGAACTTAAGTGGTTAATGCAAGCTTCAAAGAGTGGATGGTTGTTTTGTCATTTCATTTTATTCAAAATTCTTTTAAATATTCTAAGTGTGTGCTTCTCAACAACCTGAGCGAGGTGAGGTCTCGTCCGGTCGGAGTGAATTGTATCAGTCTTTGATTTAGCACAACTCTCAAGAGTTGGCTTCCGAGATCCAGCTACACCAGCTGATCCATCAATAACGGGCCCACAGCCCTGCTGTCCTCGACAGCTCTACCATGTTTCCGAAAACGGGTTCCCGATCCACAACATCCTTTCACAAGCACTTGTCAAACAAAACTACGCTAAGTAATCACCTCACATCTGCCCATGACCGTGAGCACAGCTGTTCAAACAGTTTAGACCTCTGCAGAGGAGGTACACTTTACCCACACGACGCGACTTACCCTATCACCCAGCTTGCGATGAACAAACACGACTGGTGACTAGGGGTTTTCGTGGCAAGGCATTTCCGAAGTCGACATTAGGTTACCTCATGCCAACTAGAGGGGTCCACGACCAACAACAGGGTAGATTCATGATCATGCTGTGCTAAGAACCCAGGAGGCATCACTGTTGCCCTCCCGCATAATCCACAGTCCAATGGCATGCAAGGCGTCCCTTGGTGGCTAGTTACTCAGCCAGGGACTGTCCCATATTACCCATGTGGTTGTACTGTTGTATGTTTGGATGAAATTTCAAAGAAATTGGCCCTTAGCTGCAATGTGGGGAACTTGCTCTGCTGGCATGATCCTCGCGGGGTTGTAAAATCATTTTGTTTTCAAGACATCGATTCAGGTGTCGGTTTTCCAAGTTGTACAAACCCAAGTTTTACCCATCATAATCTTTTTAAAATTTGATAGACGATCACCGGTACCATGCTTATCGGCATAGTTACCGGGATCAGTCAAGGGAGGTTAGAAGGATGTTCAGGGGATCACAATCATTCAAGGTGTCAACGCAGCAAATAGGTTGGCGGCTCGTCGGTTGTCTCACGACCACGGCCGAGAAGTTAATCTAGTATAGCCTAGTTAATGCAATTTCGGCAAATAAAATAGTTAGCTCCGCAATTATGGACGCAACATGTTCAAAGATGATTTGCCTTGTTGAAGGCCTAAAGCTTCGCCTTTGAGATCCGTGTCCTAAGGCTCCTTCGACTCCGATGCTACATGCGAAACGAGGCAACTCAACAAAAAAGACTAAAATAATAGCCCTATTAATGACCTCTAAGCGTACCATTGGATAGATCTTATTTTTAGAAGAATTTTGGAAGTGGAACGGAGTCAATCGGACGAACGGTTGAGAAGATATGAATTTTTGAAGGTTTAAGGAATTTTTGGACTATTGGAAATGGAATTAGAAAGGGATTTCTTTGAATTAATGTCCTCCTGGGCCACTGACAAAGGGGGCCCAGCAGTCAGGGTTTGGTATCTGTGCGGGACATGGCCGAGCGACCGAGGAGGCCCACGTGGGGGCATCGGGCGAGGGAGTGGAATGGGCCGTGTGGCCTCACGGCCCAGCCGGGTGAGAGCGGCGTGGATGGGTTCTGAATGGCGGGCCCTATCTGGCGTGCGGGGTCCGCTGTCAGCCCCCGGGTCTATGAGGAGAGAGCTCACGGAGGGACAAAATAGGGGAGTTGGTGGGCTAGGCGCATCGGCAGCCCACAGAGCACCAGAAGGCAGCGGGCCCACGCGCAGCCGAGCAGCTCGCGAAGGACTGCGCGCACGCGGCAAGGGATGGCCCCTTTCTCCCAGCCGTGCATGGCGAGACCGTGCGAGGCGGCGGCTAGGTGGCAGGACGTGGCGCCGAGTGGGCGGCCATGTCGAATGTGCGAAGAGAAGAAGACAGTGCTGGAATCGAACGGCCGACGGTGGCTCGGCCTATTGAAGCGGTCCTCCGAGTTTCTAATGACGGCAAGGCCACCAGTGTGTAGAGGAGGACAGGGGAAATGGAGCAATGGCTTGGATAGAAGGACAAGTGGATGTCGGTGAGGAATCACGGCGTGCACCTTAGCGGTGAAAATTTGGGCGTTTCTCCGTGAGTCCAGGGGGCGATTCGCATGATTGGGCTCCCAAAGCTGTCCTGGACATTCCCGAGCGGCGGTCGAGGGAGCTAGCGCTAGAGGGCGGACGACGGTGAACAACAGTACGGCGGAGCGGCTACCGTGGCACGAGGCCTATAGCAGCATCTACGCCCCCAGTGGGCGAGAGCGAGCTCCTACGCGGGCTAGAGAAGGAGACAGAGAGGGTGCAAGGGCGGTTCAATACTGAGACGGCGGGGCGCTGTGATGAGCGGCTGGCGGTGCCTCGGCGCCAGCGAGGTGAGGAAGGAGAGCCGAGCATCAACGATGATCCCGGGCCGTACCGGCTGTCCGGCGTGAGCAGAAGGGAATGGCGAGGTCATCCGGCGCGAGGAGGTCCAAGGTGGTACGGCGGAGGAGGATTTTCGAGAAGGGAAAAATGGAGGGATGGCGATGGCTTATATAGCCCTCTAGAGGTCGATTTGAGCCGGAAAGATGGAAGGGATTTCCTCCCTCGGCTGGCGGGGTCACTGGCTTGGTCCAACAATGGGGGCGGCGAGCTGGCGCATGACATCGGCGGCGCTAGTGCCCGTTTGCTAAACTCCAAGGAGGGGAGAGACAAGTGGCGTGCAGGGGCGCAAAAGTGAAGAGAGGAGGGGGAAAAAAGGCCGGTCGCCTAGGCTTTTGGATGGCGAGTAGGCGGGTTCGTGGCTGAGCGCCTCCACCGCTTGGCGTCTTGTGTGGGGACCCAAGGTGACGCTAGGGGAGAGGAGTGATGACAAAGTGCCGGATGGATTATGACGGCAAAAGCAGGAATCAACGGCGTTTCGTCGAGCAGGGACAGGGTGACGCCCGGCGGGTTAGTTGCTGGTCGAGTGGGCTCGGGAGGAAGCAGAGGCATTCCGAGGCACGGTTTGAATCGATCGGCGAATCGAGCAGGATTGGAGATGGCGAAGCGAACGAGAGAGACGGCAAGAGGAATAAAGAGAACAGAGGAGGAGAAATTAATCCCCTCTTGTGTGTTTCAGAGCCACGAGGCATCCAAATAGAGGCGAGCCACGTGCCCACGCGGGGAGAGCCGAGACGGGCCGGTAGCACAGGGATGGGCCGCAGAAGGAATGAGAGAGGCCGCGCATCCAATAGGAAAATTTGCATATTTTAGCGAAATAATGTGGAATTTTGATTTTGTGGTTGCAATTTTGGCACGGAATAAAATGGATGGATAGAATATTGATATTTTGGATTGATTCGGATGATGAGGAGGATAAGATAACAGGTAAATGTAACACCCCCGCTGACCTAGGCATCATC